>OY987303.1:12161030-12761030 GCA_963920635.1 Pseudeuparius sepicola
CGGGAGATTCTGACGAGTGAATATAATTTGTAGGGAGAAGAATGTTGCCGCTTTATGTTACGCACAGTTTAAAGTGATTTGAATCTAGGGGGAACTTTTAATTTATTGAGGATACAAACACTTCATTTATCACTACATACCTACCCAAAATAAGAGCTACCAAAGAAAATCGATTATAAAAACATTTTATTCGCGAAAAGTAAAGGTATTTATATTTCAAAAATGATATATGCGGAGAAAAATAAGGTATAGAAAAGCATTTTTCTGGCGTTTAATATATAGAAGAGGAGAAAGAAACTTAATTAACAGCTATATTTTTTGTAAAAAAAAAAAGGAATAGGTACTAATCCTCTCATTTCAGAAATAAAACATCTTTTACCTGCGCCCTCAATTACAGTCCATTCCAAAGATAATAAGAGTCTATCCTAAAACAAACATAAATCTTTAAACTTCACACTGAAGCCGAATAGTTAAAATATTTGGTTCATAATGGAATTCTGAATGGCTATTAGATGCAAAATTACCTAAGAGAAAATTGAATTCAAATGTTTGCATTAAAGCTTTATAATAGCATTAATGCAAATTCGTCATAACCCCATAATATTTTATACTTTTCCACTCCACGTCTTAAATAAATAGCGTCCTTTGGTAGGTATAACAAAATAAAGATATTTTGTGCCATTTGAAAGTAACTATATGATTTTTGGTAAGTTTAGGTAACGTTTTGCTTATTATTATACTGGGTGTCCCATAACTTATCCGCCATGGGGTAACAGGTGGTACTAGACGTCAAAATATACCGTGTGAGCCAAAATTGACTTAGTAAAATGTTGCTCGTTTAAATGATACAGGGTGTTGAAAATAAAAATTGATTTTCGAAAAATTGCAATAGTTTCAAAGGTGAGAAATCCGAATTAACTTATTATTAATTAGGAAAAATTCAACAAGCGGCCGATAATATTAAAAATGGCGAAAATACCTTCCCGAATGTGAGGCGCCATTTAATAAAGATATTTATTTTTTCGGTGTTTCTACATTCAGAGACGAATATCTCGCAAACGGCTTGAGATAGGTATCGATATTGACCAAAAGTATGTTTTTTACGTGGAAATTATGACTATTCTCTAGCTCGAAATCAAAACATTGCCAGCTTATGCAGAATTTCGCGCACCAAACGCCCTCAAGGAACTAGGTTCAAACTAGTACCGAATTCCGATTTCTCACCTTCGAAAACCCAAGTATGTCAGTTTTGATTAAGATACCTTCAACGGTTTTAGAATTATTGTAATTTTACGAAAATCAAGTTTCATTTTAAACACCCTGTACCTTTTAAACGAGCAACATTTTACTAACGCATTTTTTGGCTCACACGGTATATTTCCAGGGATAGAGTGTACCTTACTTGGCTGATATACCTTTGTTGGTTTGGACAAGACAAAAATATATAAATTTAAAAAATTAATTTAATAATATTCTTAAACAAAATTCTGCACCCTATATGTTCAAAATGAAACGTTTTTTTTAAACGCGATAATAAAAACCGTATTTATTTTCAAATATAATGTTTCATACTGTTGGGTCCAACATTAAAAGTGACTTAGAAACGAGCCCTTTGTTATATTAGAAACAACTTTCTCGAATAACATTTTTACCAACTTTGAAAAAAGGCATTTTTGACATGATTTTATTCTTTTGAACTTTTTGGGCACCCTGTATAACTTTTCGACAAACAAAACTTTCTACAAAGAATTATTTTTACCGAAAAATGAAAAAAAAAATTACAAGTAATAGTTACACCTATTCGGAGGTACATACACTGTATAGGTATGTAGATCAACAAATTTTTTCAGAAAATTCCCTTGAACCAAATACCAATTTTTTTATATTATAATTAAAAATAACTAATTATTTCAATATCAACGACAGATATGAGTGGCTTTATGAAATAATAAAAATTAAAAAATAATTAATAAAAGAAGATGCATTTTCATTTAATTTATTTATTGTTTTGCAGAGACCTCCTATTTATGCAACACCAGAAGAAAAGTGTGATGAGATTGGTGCGTCAGCGTCCGAAAGGATTTAAATCAGGAGACCGGGGAGGTCACAAAATAGGATCAAGAGGGCCGATCCGTCTCTAAGGTCTCTAATTTTTTGCCATTGTGTAATGAATCAAACAGCCAGCTATTGCAGAAAGAAGTGAGTGGGCCATTTTTCATTTTTTGAGAGCATAAGTTAACGTGTAAGTTATGTTTCAAAATAATTCATTACTTTATTAAACATTTTCCTCAATTATAATATATGATTCGAACTTTTGGAGGATACTGTATATTCCGTGTTAATTATTTAGCATCATATGTCTAACTTCATAGAAGGTCACGGACAAAACTGGACCCAATCATCCCACAACTTTATCTGGGACCGGATTTCCATATGAATTAATTACGTACCCTGACAAGTAAAACTTATTTTCCACTCTACTGTACGCACGCACATTCTCCCAAAATAGCCCGCAGATCTGGACCTATAAAAAGGGATGCCCAATAGTTTGAAATAATTGGGGAGATAAGGACCCATCGTTTACAAGGGGGGCGTGATTGTTGTCCCTTTCCTTTTGGGGTCGGTTCCGTTGTGGTATGGCTGGCCGTGTGTGGGTCGTATAAGGACTGAAAGTACATTATGGAAGATTGTACTAATGAATATTTCAAGAGAACACCAAAATAACAGACGTATTTTATTGGATCCCCTGCCTTTCGGGTGAAGTTGTTTCATAAAAAGAAGGTTAGGTACAAGTAATCTTTAGTGGCGGGAAATTGGCCTTTTCGCTAAATTTGGATTCTACACTCTTTTCAATATGTTGTATGTATTTTATTTAAATTTGGAATTTCAAATTTTCCATAGAACTTTTATTCTAAACATTTTATTCCGAAAGGGAAACGCACCGCACCCGGTACTGCAATTTAAGACCCTAAAAGTTAGAAAGGAGCACGGAATTTTCGATTTCCTTTCACCAACTTTCACCATAAAAAAAAGAACGAAAGCATTTGGCCGTTCCCGGGACCAGAATTTGCCTTTCAACTTTCCTTCCCGACGACCTGTCGAAAGTTCCCTTATCCCCTGATGAGTTCGGCGGGGCGTTTTACTTTTCCAGAAGGGTCCAACCTCCTGATTACACATGCCGAAAAAGGCTGTAGGCTTTTTAGGGTCTCCCAGAATGACCGCGCCGCAGCATCTCAAGCTGTTTTATTATATCATGGGGGGAGAAAAGAAATTGGATGTCCCTAAGTTTGGTCTTAATGGGTTCGTTGAGATAGGTAGCGCTTACGTTATTCTGATTCGTCAAGAAAGTGCGGCCGTTGATTATTTTTACTCACGTAAACTGACCGCAACAGCAGTACAACTAGGACTGGCTTTAGCATCGGCAGCAGGTCATTAACGCTCTAGTCCAAGTTATTATATCGTAAATTATAACTTACTCCAAGAAAATAATATAAAAAAGTCTGTCTTCAAAGTATCGGAATTTCGTGCGAGAGCTGAATAATAATATTTGGTTTATAATAGAACGCGGAGCCGAGCCGTTTCTCTATATAGATGCAAAATTTGTTGCATCAATAAATTTCCCAAATGAATATCTGTGCAAGAGAAAATTGAATCGAAACGTTTGGCTACAACTTTGTAATAGCATTACCGCAAATTCATGAATAAATCTGATTTATTAAGCTTAATATTTCATACTGTTGGATGATATTTATCATCTCAACTAAATAGTGGCAGAAAGTGGCAGAAAGTTGGACACAAAAATTTAATATTTTTAAACTCTGATTTCGATTAATTTAAATTTCTAGCTGCTAATCGAACAAAATTAAAGTTTAGTAGCAAATTCATGTCTTACCCGATGATAAGTTGCGCTGTTTTTTTGTAATTCACAGGGTGGTCGAAAAAAATACAATAAAGTTAAATTTCTTTTTTATACAAGGTAGCTGTGACTTTAAATCTGACATCCACCTTTGATTCCAAACAACTTTTCTAAGTAACTTTTTACCGTATTTTAAAAAATAAGGGTACTTTACTCATTAGTTATTTTGACATTTTTGAATCTACCTCGTATCCAAAAAGAGATATTTAAATTTTGATATGTGCGTTTTGAGTTTGAAATGGTGCACCAACTTTTAGCAAAAATAAAATTTTCTGAGAAATTAATAATAAAAAAGTTTTCCATTTGTGTCCAACTTTCTGCCGGTCACTGTACATATGACGGCCATATTTACATTTGGACATCTTCATCATCTTTAAGCTTTATTCTACAGTGTCCTCAAAAAAGTTCTGAAAAGTTTGTAATGATACCTTTTGCTTTAAAAAATATGAATAATGTGTTCGCAACCTGATAAAAATGGCACTAAAAAAAATAGAAACTTGTAACACCGTAAAATACCTAAATTTTATATCACTAGGTTTAGCATTCTATTCTATTATTCTATTATTAGGTCCCTAATTAAAAATTTCCCCCTATATTACTACTTTTAGAAGACACAGTATGGAATGTGTATAATTTTTGTCTAATTCTGTTTATTCCATGACGAGAATAGCATCTGAATAGAAAACGGATATAATAGTACAAGCGTGGTAAGCGCCACAAGAGCAGAATGTGTTTTCCATTGAAAACACTGAATACACCTTTTCTTTTCTTGCTTTCAGAAAAAGAAAAATATTTTAAACTTTTGTCGTGAGAACACTTTGTTGAAGTATAAAATGCAAACAGTGTGAATACACGGGAGACTCTTTTGTTACGTTATATTAATAGAAGGATGTTGTTTACTAAAAAAAGGATTACTTACATTATTTTAAAAGTTTTGTAACTATCTGTATATACGAGTAGATGCGTGTTAAATTAGTTATCGGATCAGAAATCCTTGGGAATTTCTCAAATATGAAATAAATCGATCTACGTTTTTTCATAGAGCCGGCTAGAGATTCACCGGAGGCCAAATTCTCCAATTTCCAACGCAAACAATCCCCCCATTCCCCCATAAATCAATTAATTATCCACAAGGGAAAACTTGCTCCATATACTCAAGCCAGCGTGCACCTGTTACCAACAACTTTGCCAGGAAATCCTAGGGGGACACCCCCCTAAAAAGGGGAGGAGGCACCGCCCAGTAATTCGAAATCATTGAGGAGGTAACGGCCCAAAGGGGGCCTTTATATTCTCCCTTTCTCTTTTAGGGTTGATTTCGATGCGATGGCTGGCACGAAGGCATCAGAAGATTGAACGGATTGATCTTGGATGCAAGGGAGCACCCAGTGTGACAGAAGGTCCTTTGTTTAGGATTGGAGTTTATAAAATGATGTTCATATCTTAGCGGAAACGGCCAGAAGAAGTCTTTTGTTTGTACCAACACACATTTCTGCTTTTTCATTTATTAAAGTAAGGTAAGTAATAGATTTGAGCAAGTCACATAACACATCAGCCCCTTTTACGACAGTAACAACTGAGTAGCTATCATTAATTCAACATTTGATGTAACACAAGAACTGTCCAGGATCTCGAAATAATTATATAGCTTTTCCAGAGGCCAAAGTGTCCTGGAGAAAATTTCATCAATAATTCTGTGCGAACCTGATACCTACCCTAACTTTGCCCAATAATTCTGTGAGAACGTGTCCTTTATAAAAACGTAGGAACACGAACACGAACCGACCAAGCAGCGTCCAGTAGGTATTTCAAATAATTGGGTTAGATAAGGACCCACCGTTTATAAGGGGGCCTAATTTTTGTCCTTTTTTGGCACGTGTGTAGGGTATTAGGAACATTGAACTGATGAATCTCTAAGAAAACACCACTGTGACGAGAGCCTTTGTTAACTACTTAAGGAAATATACCTAGGAAATGACTAAATACTCCGCCACTGGCTGCTTGTGAGCCTTCATATTATCACCAAATCTGCGAATCTATAAAGTGATGCTTCATACCAAATTTGGTTTAAATATCTCCATAGACTGAGGCACTACAAAAATTTTCGATATTTTTTTGAAATTTACAACACCTTGTATCTTTAAAACGAAATGTTTACGAACCTATATAAACATGAACTTGAACTAACTCACGAATTATATTCTTGCTGTAATCTATCTTGTACAACTGTACAACCTATGTTTTTACTGTGTAAATTTTACTAACCGTTCCAATCTCGAAGGTTACCTCACCTTTACACCCCTATACTGTTCTTGACAAATCCCACATGCCCAACAAAAAACGGGTCTATTCATCTTGGGGCAAATCTTCCACAGGCCTGCCTAGCTTTACCTGAGGTCGAATTTTCCCAATTTGCGGTCCAGATGCTCCCGGGTAAATCAATTAATTACCTGGAAGAGAAAAGTTATTCCACAGTCAATCTTGGACCACCCGGACTCGCTTTAGAAAAAAGAATGAAGGCAGCGTTCGTTAGTTCGAAGTATTAACAGAGGATCGAAAGATTCGTAGATTATTCAAAGGAATTCAAATGTCCCAAAAGGATTCCATATTATATGAAAAAAAAAACCTTCGTGGAAATGGGTCACTGCTATATTGAAAACGAAAACGTAACGGAAAATTGGAAGATATGAATTTTAACGGCCGCCCCCAACGAAAAATACGATCGGAATCTGTTGTCGGGAAGTTAGAAAACCAGAGTTATCAATAATACATTTTACTGGAACGAGGTCACAGGGCAGATATCTGTTGGATAAAAATTACATTTCGCGTGATGGGATTTCAGTTACGCCGTTCGATTTCATATGTTTTACAACCATCAGTCATTTAATCTGCGCTAGCTCGTCAGCTGAATTAAATTAATTATTCTTTTTGTAGAACGTTCAACTTTTACGATCGATCGCGTCTCAGTTTCTACGAACGTCCTATGAACGATTCTGTTTGACGCTGGTGAACAAACCAATTAACCAGTTATCAGAAAATCTTTTCAGGATACCTATATGGCACTCTTTTATTTAAAAAAATAAGGGAACATGAAAATTTTTTGTACAAAATCTCAAGAAATAATTTTTGTGTCAAAAACTGTAGCATTTTCTTATTACTCGCTTTCTTATTAGACATAAACTTTCCTTAGGAGAATATATGAAATAGTTTTTTTGCATACATACTTATTTTACTCAAAATAATAATTATTTTTCTGCATTTTCTTTTTAGAAAATCTAGGGGCATTTTCCAGAAGTGACACCGTTATAACAAATTTGTTCAAATAAATAATACATCATTAACATTTTTAAATAATATGTAGTTGCAAATTATAATTGAAATAACTAAGAAATACTTTAGTCACAGTTTATATCGTTGACATTCTTAATTCAGAACTTATTTACCCTTACCATATAAGCATTTATAAATAAATACTACATTGAACGGAAAGATACACATAGTATGTAATACATTTTTATCGTCAATATAATTTAACCAAATTTGTAGACACTCAGAACTATTTAAAACTGTTAATAAACCACTTAGGGCTGAAGTCTTTGGCAGGAGACTCACAAAACTTGTATAACCGGTATTTTTCTCTTGAAGCATGGTGGCTTGAAAATCTCTTAACTTGTACCATACTGGAAAATATGTGGTATTGTAGTTAAGATCTTATTAAAAAACTATAGGTATAATAATATAATGATAATTGCATGATTTAGAACAGGAATTTAAAACCTCCTTATAACTATTTTTTAATTATGCAAATATACTCTATTTAAACTAAACGCGAATGAAACATAAACACAAGTTGTTGCATGGCTAGAGCGTGATACGCACGTAATCGGCTTGCTATTGGCTAGCCGGCAATAAAGTCTGGCCCAGCGGGCGAGTGCAGCGAGTCGGTGTTTCTTACAGAGGTGTATTGAGTTGCAAGTGGACCTTTATTTTTTTCCGATATAATTATTTCGCTTTATATTAATTGTTGGAGCTACGATTTGTGTTAATAGTAGAAATTTGCAGGTAAGTGAATGACTAAGTGTGCCATAAAAGTTTGTTTTTAAAGTTCTTAATACTGGGCATATTATTTTAATATTTTATATTATAAAAATTCATAGAGATCGTCCTTAGTGCGGCCCTGCCTCGTATTAGCCCTCAGAATTGTTCACGTGTTTCCATCGTGTAAATGTTTACGCGCCGCTTGCATTTAGTTTGAATAAAGTGTAGAAATATAGGAAATACCTACTCAACCAACAGAACAGCAATAAACGCTCACTGTAAGTTTGGCATCCCAAACCGAAATTTTCAACCCAAGACGATGCCGCAAACAGCTGATTACACCAAAATACCGCAATGAAAAGTGTTCAGCTGATGATTTTAATTATTAATTAAACTGGATAGTATTCATAGTTATTGTTACTTCTAATGGCATGGTAGTGATTATGGTAAGGTTTTTATTTTATTATGCTCTTTTTTTTTGTAATACTTTGGACGTTATAAATAAATAAGTGCCGTAATTAAAATTGTTAGGGATTTTCGTGGAAAATGTCATCTGACAAAATACGGATTTCTACAGTAATCGGGGTAGAGTAAGATGCGGGACGTGACAACTAAAAATCACTTCGCTTGGAAACCCTCCTAAATATCTACAAAAATATCGATTTATCAGTTTTTATTCCATCAGATCCTAGAACTAGCAAAAGGATCAATCTAAATTTCCAAAGTGCTTCTCCGTGAGCAAAGGCACGTACCATCACAACTTTTCTAATATAATTTCCGACCCGTACCTCGACGTATGCATACTCGCAAGTCGCGTTCGCACCGCGATCACGTCCCGCTAGGACCGCAGGATTTATTCCCCATCCTGCGACGTAAATCAAACACGTATCGAACGGGTAAACCCATGCGAGATTCCTGCTGCGATGACAAGCCATTGTCCGCCACCTGATTTACGCAGTGCTACATGGTAAACACACTAATAAATACGAGGTCTTCCCAAATTTATAGCTCCAATATACTGGATTTTCTTTGAAAGGAGATGTGGGAAACAGGAAAAATGGTTCCGCCAAACTTTGGTATATAAGTATAGATAGGTACGGTGTGCATCAAAAATTCAGATTTCACGAAGAGAACATACCTATAGAAAATTCTAGATTCCCTGTGTAATTAAGGGTTGACCCGAGAAACTTCAAAATGTCATTTAAAATACTCGTAGTTTGAAGTAAATGTCATCCTTGCTGATGTGACGAACATTTAAAATAGGATAGATTCATAAGCTTCCATTGCGAAATTATATTAAAAACTCGGTGAATAATCCACAACCAGCATTACCTTAGCTAAGAACGACAAAATGTATAGCAATAATATTTACCTATATAGATATTATAAATATTTTGAATGGCAAACAAATAATTCTGCAAACAATATTGTAAATATAGTTAAAAGGTAACTTTCAAGAAAAGCTGGTTCATAAGAGTACACGATATACCTATTCGATTAATAATATTAATTATTGATGAATGGTTAAACAAATATTACATCTTCCGAATTGGAGAGTATCTCGGAAATCCAAAATGTATGAGATATTTATAAAAAATAAAATGACATAATTTTTAAAATATTAATCAATCAGATGATGATTTCAGCGATTATTTCCCTCATACTGCTTGCATCCAATAAAGTAGCTCCTTCCATAAAAATCCAACCAATCATATGCCTCTGCTAGCAATAATTGCACTAGTGCAAATTATCGCGATAACACCACTAGTGCAATTACCACTTCGTTGCTTAGCAACCGCGAATCTGTTGGATACAAACACGTACCTACTTCTTAAGGTTTGTGTGTTTCACACTGTTCTAAATTATGCAGCTTATAAATTATGTTGCGGTACTATTAAGCATTGTATCAATGGATTTATATAACTTTTACATTGCTAATTTTTTTTTATTATTAGAGCTCCGTCTCCGTTTAAATTTATGACACTTTCAGAAAATAAACCAACGCTGACAGGGTGTAGGTATAATCGCATTTGCCTTGGATATCCAAGCGTCATGTTTGTTTACTAGAACGCTACAGTCAAAGCTGTCAATATACTCGTTCAAAATGAGTCGTTTTGGAAATGTAGAAAAATTTATGCAGAAATTATTAAATCGTATTCGTGAAATAATCTCGACAAATTCCACTCGCGCCGGAAAATTTTCTAAATAATTTTATTCTCAAGCGCTATTTTGCCCATTAGCAAAACCACTCGTACAAATTGGGCTTGTGATATTACATACGATAATACCATTTTATTTTCACTAGTAATCGCCCTAGTGCTTGAATTATTGCCGGAAATTTTTCTAGTACACGAATTTTCACTAGTAATCGCCAGAGTGCTTGAATTAATGCCGGAAATTTTTCGAGTACACGAATTTTCTAAAAAAATTTTCTAAAAATTTTCGGATATTAATTCAAGAACGTGGGGGATTCGGTAAGAAAATTCCATACCTACACGTAAATTAAAAGAAATTATTATCAAAATTTTTGTTGAGTACTTATATGTTACAATGTCACATTATAATAATGACATCTGTCAACAAAAATCCGCTGTAATCACCTCCTGCTGCCCTAGAGCGAGAGAGAATATTTCCGGAAATTTTTGGAGTTGCCATGACAACGAAGCAAAAAAACGAGCCTCTGATTGGTCAAAAAAGGTAGGTATGGAATTTTCAATGAAATCCTACTCTCTCAGTTACGTCGTAGTTAACGCTAAATCAATATTGTGGCAGCTAAAACTGCAAACATTACCAAATTTAATATAGGACTATAAGATATATTGATCGTTAAATATCTATAAGCAAAAAAAAAACATATTCAGAACCGAAAGCTCAACCTAAATGACAGGTGTCAAATGGAAACTTTTAAGCATGGTAATTTAATTTATATACGGCTACTTCAGTAAAACATTCATCTGACCTCAATGGGCTAGGGACATGATTCTCGCTTTGAGTGCGAGAGGTCCTGGGTTCAAATCCTGGTTGTGGCTGCCTTTTTTTACTTTTATTTTTAAATTACATTTTCGAAAGCTAAAGTTATTATCGATAATAGACACACCACTTGTTATATTACCCCTGAAAATGCAACTTTTAAAGAACTATGCAAAATTAAGTAAACACTTTCCTCTAAGTTCTCGTATACGGTTCAAATGTTAGTTGACAATTAAAACTTTTATGGTTAGGTATCCTATAAAATAAATAAGCCAGTTAGGCCTCATATTTTAAAATATACTCGTAAGTAACCCCTTTGAAAAGTTTTGGGTCTGTGTAAGCTGGCTATTTTTACTGGGCACTTAAAAAGTTTCCCACGAATATAGAGATTTCGCAAACCTAAAAAATGGGTGGCTCAAGAACTTTTTAATTAAATATAAAGAGCAAACTTCATATAACAGTCTACCACGCGCAGTTTGAAAGTTTACGTCAAATAACCATTACTGCGGTTGAGCCTTGCACGGCAGGAATAATTGGTGTTCAAGCAGATATTAATTAATTTATAACCTGGGTACATGAAAGTTTGAATAGGCGGGTTGTTTAAATTACCGCTAAATAATCAGTGTGGCCGTTAGCTGCTATAGCAGGTTACTCATAATATGTTCTGAGCGAGATAATTTTTCAGCACAAATATTTACTATACTTACCTGTAATCACGACAATTTTCAACAATGAGCAAACACTCTAGAATTGCAGGTTATCATATTCGTCTCCACTAATATTAGGCAACCCAACAAACATAAACATTGTATAAAATTAGCAGATAAAATAACGAGTTTTGCAGCCAGAAAGGTATATATCAACTTCTTTTTATAATACCAAGCTTTCGGTCTACTTCGTGACCTTCATCAGGGCTAGAAATTTTTTTAAATTATTAGAAAATATTGAGAAAAGGTTGAAATTTTACTCACAATTATGTTGAAGTTTTTTACCAATATTAAAACCAGATAGATTTTAGGTTTAAAAGGGCCAGAAAAAGGTTTTTACATAATTTCGTGTGAAAATTTATACCGTCAATTTTGTTTGTAATTGTTTTTTTGTTAATAAGGTAATTTAGTTTAAAAAAACAAAAGATAAATTTATGATAAGAAAAAATGTTTTTTAGGTTATCATCAAAAAGTTGGTGTGATACAAGGTTAGAAATAACCTTAGTTGATATAAGGTTATGTTACAACATTCTGGAAATCCAAATTTTTATATAATTATTATAACATGTAAGAGTTACAATGAAATATTAATAGATGTATTGTTATTAGAATTATTTAAAGATAAAATAAAACAGTATATGGAACTTAAATCTATGATGTCTGTTTTTTATTAATTGACTTGTTATCATTATTAATTTCAACCATTTCAAGAAATAACCTTTTATTAAGATTTTTTTCCCTATGTAATATTGAAACATTGTCAAATTTAAAATGATGACCTGTTATAAAAGCATGTTCACTTAAAGCAGTAGTAGTTTTTTGTAATTTGACATCACTTTTATGTCCTGAAATTCTATTTTTTAAATTTTGTGATGTTTGACCAATATATGAATTATTACAGTTGTTACAAGGTATTGAATAAACAACATTAGATTGGTTAATTATAGGTGTCTTATCTTTTAATTTTGTGTATAAACTTCCAATCGATTTAACATTTTTTAGAGCTATTTTAACATTTTCATTTTTAAAAATTTTAGTTATTTTAGGGGTAAGTTCTTTAATATAAGGTAATGACCTATAAAAGAAATGATCATGAATATTATCAACCTCTTGAATTGCAGTAATATTATCATTATTATAAACATTATTTGAAATTTCGTGGGGACGTGTATTGAAAAGTAATTTGTTAAGGATTTTTTCTCACGAAGTAGACCGAAAGCTTGGTATTATAAAAAGAAGTTAATATATACCTTTCTGGCTGCAAAACTCGTTATTTTATCTAAGTAAAACTACACAGCCGTAAACTAGCTATTCATTGTATAAACATTGCAAAGATCAAAGTTTTGTCCTTCACCAACGTAACGTCACAAATATTGATATCTTTGTTGGGACATGTCCTGACATGCTGCAGGCACAATGATCCCAGCCAGCCCATTACCGGTTTCATCCTTTTTGAGAATCATCAGATGAACGTAGGCAAAATCCAGAGTGGATGGATTCAGTGCATAAACAGTTGAGTTGAGGTAATCTTCAATTTCAATTAGTTGAGCATATCCTTAATGCTCTGTAATTGCTTGTGATTGTGACAACTTGTGCAGCAATCAGGTAATTTTGTTGTTCTTTTATACTGACAGTTCATTACTGCAGATGCCATTTTAGATAAAAAAAATCTCCCAAGAATACCTGCTATGCTGTGAATGGAGACAGATTACAAATGACTATCTGTATTGATCAAAACGAATGCAGAAATTTTTAAATTAAATGGTGTGGTGGTAAAATCCTTTGAGGACGAGCCTCAACCTAGGAAATGCGTTGCCAGTGGCATTTGGGCTCATTTGTCTCGGATTTGGTCGGGTTTCCTATTTGATCCAGATTTCATCGGTGTAAAAACACGCGTTTTTTAGATTCTCCGCGGAGTCCGCAGTCTACACCAATGGATCTAACTGAGATGTCCGCCACACGGTCGGGTTGACTTCCTGCCCCGAGGACATGGTATATATTTAAACGTGACTGAACGGAAAACTGCCATCCGATATGGATGTTTCCCTAACAGATTCGGCGTGCGTACTAGGCGAGAAATTGATGCACGAGCCATTAAATTTGGGAATTTTGCCGCGCTGGAAATGCGATGTATGATGTGATTTACAAAACGAGCAGTCTGGCAAATGAGAAACGCGACACTTCACCTGTAATATCCAAATCGACGGCAGATGCATTTATGACATAGCTTGGAGCCAGAAGCCAACATTTCAATCATGAAGCATATACCATATTGCTATACTAACAGAATTTGTACGGGTAGATTTGTTTCTGATGACAGGCAAAATTACTATGCCAGTAATCATATGCTCAGAATAAGAACTGTTTTGGAATTGTGGAAAGCTGTATTCAACTAGTTGAAGAAGCGAGAATTCTACATATTACATTTTGGAACAGTATATTTTGTAACGTATGTAGGCGCGGCTTCTCCATAAAGTTATTTGGTCAATGACCCACCTAATTTATTTCAAATTTTTCTCAATGTTTAATAAAAAACTATATTAAAAAAGCAATTATATTTGCAAGTGAGACAGAGACAATAGCATACGCGACCGCTCTGAAGCCGAAAAGATGACGAAATCGTCGACGGCCGACCATTCATAAGCGGCGGTTTCACATAGCAGTCAACTGCAATCACAGTTCAACTGTTCGATGGGGGAGGCTTATACTGCTATAGCAGAACTGTTATGTGGTGTTTCACAATATTTTCAAAATTGTGTTGACAGTAGTAGTTACAAAATGGTGTCGAATAAAAGAAAAGTGTATGCTATTGATTAAAAAATTTAATATTAAATATTGGACGTAAATATAAGAGGAAAAGGTATTGGGTGAAAACACTTTTATTAAGCAGACCATGGAGATTTTTTAAAATGTCACACGTCTCCCATACGGAAAATATATTGAGGTGACTTTAAATGTCCCTTAGATCTTCATTGTATCGATAATCGTATGTAATATCGCAAGTGCCGGAAATTTTATCGATAATTTTTTCGAAAGCGCTATTTTGCCTAGAAAGATCACGAGTATAAATTGGTCTTCTATCTCTGAAAATAAAAGCCCAATTTGTATGAGTGGTTTTGCTAATGGGCAAAATAGGGCTTGAAAATAAAATAATCTAGAAAAATTTCCGGCACGAGTGGTATTTGTCGAGATTATTTCTCGAATACGATTTAATAATTTCTGTATTAATTTTTTATATGTTTACATTTCCAAAACGATTAATTTTGAACGAGTTTATTGACAGCTTCGACTGTAGCGTTCGAGTAAACAAACATGACGCTTGGATATCCAAGGCAAATGCGATTACACCCTGTCAGCGTTGGTTTATTTTCCGAATGTGTCATAAATTTAAACGGAGACGGAGGTCCAATAACAAAAATTTAGCAATGTAAAAGTTATATAAATTCATTGATACAATGCTTAATAGTACCGCAATATAATTTATAAGCTGCGTAATTTAGAACAGTGTGAAACACACAAACTTTAAGAAGTAGGTACGTGTTTGTATCCAACAGATTCGCGGTTGCTAAGCAACGAAGTGATAATTTGCACAAGTGCAATTACCGCGATAATTTGCACAAGTGCAATTATCGCTAGCAGAGGCATATGATTGGTTGGATTTTTATGGAAGGAGCTACCTTATTGGGTGCAAGCAGTATGAAGGAAATAATCGATATAATTCGATTAGATGATACATTTTTTCCTCTGAAAATTAGAAATATTTCTAGTTATTACAGTATCTGCGATAACAGTGTACTCCGATCACATCGATATTCGCCTGGCAGCGGAACCACGCCCACCAAACAGTCACTGTGATCGCAATCGAGTGCTATGTGAAACCGCCTCCATATGCGTAAGTATATAGTAGGGAGTAATAAAGTAGAGTAGAGAGAGTACGTCGGCGCGCGCCGAATGTCGGGCATGGACGAAAATAGCGTACGTAAACACAGCAAAAGTCTTTCAAAATTGCGTTTTTCCGCGGGTTTTCGCGAAGTTTCTATGCTGCAAAAGGTGCAACATAGTGTGGTGATTAGTTTGAGGGGCGTACAGTAAAAATTCATCCCGAGTACAACCACAAATGCCGTGAAATCCGAGATGTCAAAAGGAAATTTGAAAATATATTTTCTCGAAAACAACCTACGTTCGACCGGGAAAAACCAAGGTCGGATTCGTGTTTATGGAACTCAAAAATAGGGGAGGTAGCCAAATCGGGGGTGGATTACACCATTGGTTAGTTAGTGCGTAGCACTCCAAAACTATTAATTGCACATAACTGCACTGTCTAAAACTAAAGTTACTACTGATTTATCCGGTGTAATTGTTACCCGTTCAGAGACGCCTTTCAGCTAGGACCGAAGCAAACGCCTGCTAATTGGACCGCGGTCCCAAACGTTCATACATATTTAGAAGTTATGGTCGGTCGGTCGGCGCTCCTAGTTGCCCCGCCGTATCTGCGAAGAATTATCCCCGGAAAAGACCGCCTAGTTATCTCGACCCCACTAAATATTGCACACAACACCGCCGACGGGCACGTCTTGTTTACTGGGGCTAATTTCATTTACCCATAATGTGTACCGAACTATATTGCCGTGAAGATATTATTTTCGGGGCTGCAGTAGCTGTGTTCGTGGGAAATTAAGAGCTCGCGAGATATAGGACGAAATATTAATCTTCTCGGGCAATAAATAAAATTTATCGGGTAACAACAAAGCCCTAACGTAGGCAGCTATATCAAATTTTAGTGCACAGACGTTTTCTAGTGTGCTTGGTGAGTGGAGTGGTATGCTTGTCGGTGGGTCATCAAAGTGGGTTCTAGTTATAACGCAGATATTAGTAGTTAAGATGTCGGAGTTCTCTGACAAGTTACTTCATTACCATAGATAAAGGATTTATTATATAGGGTTCATTACTTGTGTCTATAAATTGTACGATCAGTACAATACCGAAAAATATTGCTATAGTTTATTATATGAACTTTTATATTTTTAGGCCTTAGAAGAAAGATACAGCGTGTTAAAATTTTGAAACTTACAGGGTGAGTTACGCAGGTTGTCCACATCTATAATATTATAAAGATAGAAAAATAAAAACAAAACATGTAGAATTACATGTTTTAATTAGCACAGAATTGTTATATACCCCACACTTAAGTTAGTGGGGACTCAAAGTTTTGTTTTATTTTTACGTTTTATTACATTTTTGTAAAGCCCTTGTAGAGTTGATGATTTTTGGAATAGGATATTAAGGGTATAATTTGAAGGGTTAGAGAGTTATTTTCATTTTATTCTAAGAAAGGTCCTTAAAAATACCATTACCTTCTTATGGTGTCAAAATGGACAGGGAAATTGGCGAAAGATATCGAGAAGTTTGTTTCAAATTAATTAAAAAGCCATTGTCAGTCATTTGATATTACCTATTTTACCAGTTTTACCGGTACCAAAGAAATTTTTGAATGTTTATAGCGAGGTATTGTAGAAATATCTCACAACATAATATTATCTATATACTAAAACTTAAAACTTGGTCCGTAGATAGGACAAAATAACAACACTGGTGTTTTTACACAAAGCCGACGTTTCGATTTATATCTAAATCATCTTCAGAAAAATTGTCATAAAAGATTATTTAGTGAAATGGTATGCATTAAGAGTCATCACAATACCGTTAACAAAAAAAAACGATACGGAACACCTGAGTCTTATTAATAGTGGCCTTATTAATTAGTACATCAAATTCTAAAGAATGTCTATTTATTAATTTATATTCCTTAAACATTTTAAAAGTTTCTTAATGCTCCAATTTTAAAAAGTTTATGAACATAAATACTGATGGATTTATTCTATGGCATACCTTATATTTGTAGAAGTGTGATTTTTATCATCTTTTGCCCATTGTATATTAAAAATTTCTTTTGTACTTAAAAAATAATGAGTTTTTAACCTCTGCAGATAGTGCGGGGTGTTGGGTGGTTTTTATAGTTTATAGTATACCTACCTACCTAGTTCCTTGATTTTAGCCAATGCTGCTGTCTCCATATTGTAATCTTATTAATGTATTTTTATTTAATTCTACGTAAGATCTACACATCTGTAAACAAGATTTTTTGACTTCCACATGGTTTCCTCACTAGATAGGGTTGTTCCCCTTCTCATAGCTTATTTAAGTTTTAATATTTTTAATTTGTTCAAATTGTTTGTGACATTATTTTCTTAATCTTCTTGTAGCCCTGAAGATGATTTAGATATAAATTGAAACGTCGGCTTTGTGTAAAAACACCAGTGTTGTTATTTTGTCCTATCTACCCACTAAGTGTACCCATTGCAAATCAAACCAGGACACGAAACTATTTCTAAAAACTTAATACTGAACTGAATTTTAGGTATTGTGTAGTTAAATGAATTACCTATAACTAACTATAATTTAAGATAAAAAAGTGTAATGAAACTGAAATTTTTCGTTGCTCCCTCCTCTCTAGGTAATTTATCCGACGATATTTCGCTGCATTATACCGACTTCCACTTTCTGGTGTACATTGTACGGGGGGAAATATTGTAGTCATTAGATATTTTAAGCTCCGAGAGGGTATTATGGAACGGGCTTAAGTGCTCGCAGCCATGCCAAAAGACGAGGTCCCATTACAATTTGGATAGTGTCGTACTTAGCCACAACAGACTGATTAGGTATTCCTTAATTTCCTCGTTAGAAATATGTTTAGATAAATTTCAGCTACAAAATGAATGCCTCCTATTATTGTGGGCTGTCATCTGTCATCTGCTGTATGTCGTCTGCCTTCTGTCAGAATACTTTGTTTTAATGAGGTAGATACGTATCATTCATTCATATTTATAAAATTGTATAGGGAGTACTTACGCAAACATGATTTTTGCGTGTGATTGCATGTGTTGTAAATTTACGCCTCGTTATTTGATATTTAACAGGGGGCAAATATTTGCTATTTTGGACCTGCATATACATCAAATTGAAAATCAGAGCGATGTTTGACGGTAAACAATCACTTTCTCGTTTGTTTCAAACGCATCGGTAGGAACTTCGTTTTAATATTTTTAAAAAGGAACCTATTTTATAAGGACCGAATTATTATGTCGTGGTTGCTTCGTTACTTTTTACAGTATTTGATTATAACACATTATAGGTACAATAAATCAGTTGTAAAGTGACAATAATAATTATGAAACCTGTGATTGCGATGTGCGTTTCTCCTTTGAACGCTCTCATAGGGTGATTGAATGACGTGTAAAACCCGGAAGCACGGGCGTAGCCAGGATTTAGTTTTGGGGGGGGGGTTTAGTTTGAGAAGTAAATAAAACAACAAAAATATACTTACATTAAATTTAATATCTATATATTCATCCGAAAAACTACGACATATTTATAAAGTTCTTAACTTTAAATGAAATGGATAAATTAATTTCGTTCCTCTGCGCTAAATCTAAAACCATTAAAGAAGAAATCTTCGGCTTTTTCTTTTAAATATATCCACTACTTCATCTGCATGAATTTCTGTTCCATAGTGAATGTTCATTAGAGCCAAACCATTAAGTCTGTTTTCACTTGTAGTGTTTCGTAAATAGTTTTTCAGTCTCCTTAGGCTCGAGAAAGACCTTTCTGGGGTAGCAATGGATACATGAATAGTAGCTAAGATTTGTAGTAATGTGTAAATATTAGGATAAAGGTTTTTATCGCACATATCTAGGCATTCCAAACTAGATTTCGGGGTAGGCAAGTTCGGCTGCAACTGCGTCTGCCTCTCGTCAAAAGATGGCGCTAGGCGCTACTATTACTACATATATTTAAACGTAATAATAATTTAACTCTTCACTCCTCGTATTTTTAGGTAATATTTTGCTTATTTCGGGGGGGGGGGGGTTGAACCCCCGAAACCCCCCCCTTGGCTACGCCCGTGCCCGGAAGTGAAGTAATCTTTCCCACTGGATCTCTACCTGAAATAAACCCAAACTCTAACAAAATACTACCCCGGAATGGGCTCTAAATCCAACGGATACGAGTCAGCGGTAATGAACAAAGGCCCTGCGCTTGATTTAAATGTAAACGTCGCGGAATTGTAGACATTATACCTATCGACCGCAAACGGGAAGAGCGATGAGCGCCAAGAAGTTAAGATATATAAATCTCGGGAAATAAAAACAGGATGAGAGGCGCCGGGCCGACTACAGGCTGATGTTTTTAGTAGATTGCTCACATTTAAGAGTGCTAGAGGATTTTCTCTTCGACTAGAGCAGCTTCAGTTGAACGAGATTCCTCTTGCTTAATTGACTCAATTAACAGAGCTTTCAAAGACAAACACTAATTAAGAGCTACTGTTAAAATCGAACTAACAAAATGAAACTGGATGCAAGAGCTTAAGTACATATTATAGTATAAGAAGAAACAAAGTATATAAGGCAAAGTATAAGACCAAACCCAGACTGTACATATAGCGATGTTGTCATCTTAGTGATGAGCTTTTGTTAAATGTATAATTTTCCTCTATAGTCCAGCTATGTTCTAAATTAAGATATTAACTATGCCAAAAAGGCAGCACAGCCACGCGCAGTAAATATCATTAATCACTGCCCACGACTGGAAACAAAACCTTTTAAAGTGCAGTTTTTATAGCGCCGCTATTAAAACAAATGGTTGTTTCACAAAGAAACTTACATTATTTATTGTACAAGTGTACGTCATTATAAGTTTTATATAATGCGAAACTTAACATTTTATAGGAATCGCAAAACTAAAAATAATGACTCTGTAAATCTCCTTTATTGGAAAATATCACGTATAGAGGTAATGCTGTTACAAAGTTGTCCAACGATTTAACGGCACTAGTCGTTATTTTCAAGATTCAAAAGAAACAGCATACTATTTACTCAATTTCTCATCTTTATAAATCTGAAACGTTCTTATTACTCACTCCTATAACGTAACCAAATTAAATCATTTCCCCTTCCACTCTAGCTAACTGTTCAGGCATATTACGTACATCTACCGTTGAAAATTAGCGCTAGACATCTTTAGCCAGCCTAACCGAATCACAAATTATAATGATTCTGGATTCCCTTTTCGCTTGTTAGGTTTGCTTGCGCAGACTAATGTTATTCCGCATTGAGCCAGTGGGAAGATGCGTCGCCGCGTTCTGGCTAGACACCTAGAACGCCGGCATGCATAAACTGGCGTTATTTGCGCACAGTTATTGTGCATCTATTCGTTTTGGAACAGCTGGCACGGATAGAGGAGATGACATAAATCGTGTTGGCCGGGAAAGACATTTCTCTACAAATAGTGTATTAGAAAAAGCGTTGCCTTTGAGGATTCTGAAATGCACACACCGAGAAACCTTTGCATTATGATTAAACCCCCGGTCGAAGTGAAGGAAAAGCTCTAGCAAAAAGCCTTCAAACTGCGCAATCTAGTAAATACGTCAGCTTGTAGTCGGGACGATTTCGAGCACATTGCATTTTTCTTTTCAGGATTTATATCGGGGTTTCTTCGCGCTGGTGGCTTCGCCGCCTCCGCGGCAGCCGAGACGACTGCAATTCCAGGACGTTTACATTTAAATCAAGCCCGGATCTTTGTTGATTACCGCTGAGTCGTATACTCTGGATTTAGAGCGCGCTTCCGGAGCGTCGTCTCGTCAGAGTTCGGTTTAAGACGGGAATCCGCGAGGGAAGCTCACTTGCTTTCCAGTTCACGGAGAATCCAATCAGGAGGATCTGCTATTTGCATTCTCTCACATAGACGGTTCAGAGTTTCATGCTATTACTTCTGGATCTATGAAAATATCACCTAATGTATCTACAATATCGTTCCTATACTATTCTTTCAAAGATTTAATCCTGAAATCAAACAGACGACAAACAATAATGCTTTTATAATCAATACCCCATTTGAAAGTGTTGAAAATGTTACCTCTGCGAGGCCCTCAAAGCTGTAAGAACACAAAATGACCTACCTGAGTAAACTCCACTAAAAAATCACCACCAGGTCTTTTCATCAAACGGGATCTAGAGCAAGAATTCTGGTAACTATGTAAACACACCGAAACCCTTCCCTTTTAACAATAACGAGGTTACATTCCGCGAAGCTCGTGGAAAAAGGTTTGGGTAAGACAACGAAAATACTGTACAGAGACGAGAGTGGCAAGATAATGGCTTCTTTGTGCCGACAGACGCGATAGGTGTAATTAAAGTTTTTGTAACAAGGGCAAGAGGACTGCTCCTGTTAGAGAAGTACGTGAATTGGAGTTCGGGTTTAAGATCTCTTGGTTTATAGAGGCTATAGAGATAGAGTTCTGTTCTATCTTGGTATGATCATGATGCAAGGTTGAAAATTTGGACAGAAGTTAGGGCGATCGCGTACAAATATTTTGATTGGATTTTCCGTGAACCGGAAAACAAATATAAGCCTCACCCGTGAATCCTCACCTTAAATCGAATTTTGGCAAAATGTCGCTCCCACAAACAGCTCTAAATCCAGAGTATACGACTCAGTGGTAATCAACAAAGGTCCTGGCTTGATTTAAATGTAAACGCCTTGGAATTGCAGTCGTATCTCCGGATGCCTCCGAAAAAGAAAAATGAGATGTGCTTGAATTCGTGAACGCTTTTTTACTTCAGTTTGACTGAAAATTTAATCAATGCAAAAGTTGTATTGGTCTGTTCGTTGCAGAACTTTCGAAAGTTACGCATTTTCTTATAAACCACAAAAACGATTATTTATTTAAGAAGGTGATACATAAATGTACGGAACAGAACTCCAACTAGAGTTTATTCGACTGAATTTTTTGCATTTCCTTTTTCTGTGAAGAACAGATGTACAATAATAATTATGCAGACAGGGTTTAATTTATGCATGCAGACATTTCCGTTATCAACGAGAACAGGCGAACGCATATTTGCAATGTGAAATCACATCATAATGTCTATATGCAAACAAGCCTGAGACACGAGAAATCTGAATCCATGATCATTATAATATATACGTGCTCCGTAGAACATTTTCAGTGTGCAGTCTGCTAGCGATTTTCTATATTTACTGAAATCCGAACTCGGTTTCTTCGACAGCTCTCTCTCCTACGCTCTCTAGCGACAATAATTATAATATCTGCCGTCGTTTTGCATGAAATATTACCCAGCATTAATTTATGTTTTCAATGCTCGCCGGAGGCGGAAAAAAGTAAACAACCCGAAGGCGAGCACTAATCGAGTTATCATATTTTGGAACCATTAGTGAGAGAGCGGCAAACGGCGTTTTTGAGCCACTTTTAAAAAATTAATTGAAGGAAAAACTGCTAATAGGATTGTTGTCTAACCAAATATTGTTAAGAGCTGCCAGTTCGTTTTTACTAGGATTTTAAAAATTTGAATTTTATTAAGATTTGCTACGCTACAAACAAGGTTGGAATTACAAACACAAAAAAGGATTTACGGACAAATAAAGTTGGCTGGCCGTAATTGTTGACAGGATCGCTATGCTTCCAGGCTTATATTTTTACTAAAATTTGCCAGATATAACGAAAAATATCATCCGTTTTATCGCAATATACCCACCTATAGGCTAAAATCCAATTCTGCAACAATTCAAGTATATACCCACTCGAGAATCGATCTCCGCAGTCAAGAGGTATACCTCCGCTGAAAATTAGATTTCGAAGGAATATTCTTGCAAAGTTGAATAGATCCCGCGGTTCAGTTTGGCGACCAGAAATAGCTTTCTGTTTAAGTTAGACGTTGCCGCCGCGCCATTTACACAAGACGAGTTGGAAGCCAGAAAAAATGTCGGAGGCTCTTATACAGTGACCGGCAGAAAGTTGGACACAAATGGAAAACTTTTTTATTATTAATTTCTCAGAAAATTTTATTCTTGATAAAAGTTGGTGCATCATTTCAAACTCAAAACGCACATATCAAGATTTAAATATCTCTTTTTGGATAGGAGGTAGATTCAAAAATGTCAAAATAACTCAAGAGTAAAGTACCCTTATTTTTTAAAATACGGTAAAAAGTTACTTAAAAAAGTTGTTTGGAATCAAAGGTGGATGTCAGATTTAAAGTGACAGCCACCTAGTAAAAAAAAAGAAATTTAACTTTTTTGTATTTTTTTCGACCACCCTGTGTATTACAAAAAACAAAATAGCGCAAGCGCAACATATTATCGGATAACACATGAATTTGCTACTAAACTTTAATTTTGTTCGATTAGCAGCTAGAAATTTAAATTAATCGAAATCAGTGTTTAAAAATATTAAATTTTTGTGTCCAACTTTCTGCCGGTCCCTGTATATTCTAGGGTGTCTTTATCTTTAATCTGAATATCAATCTGCATTTCCCATCGCTTCTTATAATGAATGCTAAAGACGTTTCGTCGCTGAAATTCGAACAGTATCCACTCCAAAGTTTAACCTGAAGGAATCTGGGTTTTTTAAATGTTGCCAAAAGTGTGTCTCTAAATATCAATGAGACCGTGTCCTAGTATGAACACTTTGTTATATCTCTGTGTTAACAGTGGATATTATGATACAAACGCCGAAAATATACCTAGTTAATTGACTCGATAATATACAGCAGAAGTGAAATAAATCAAATCGAAAAAAATAATTATGTATGTAGGAAGTAACTGGAAGTAGAACTGTTTTACTAAAATATGGACTTTAGGCGACAGAGTCCTGAGACATTAAAACTTCACAGAGTATTATCTCTAGAACATTTCCACAGGCATATTAAACAAACTTTATCAAATGTAAGAGACTTCAAAGCTGACATAGAACCTTGACATTTGCTACTGATATGTTCCGCTTTACAAGCAACCTTTTAAACGTGTGAGATTTAAACTAGCCTCACCCTAAAGTGCCACACAAATTCCCTAATTGCCAAAGTTCACGAGACACGTGACTACGAAGCTTTGTTTCCTGGAATTTTCAAGCCGAACTTCAGCAAACTGTTTACTTCTTACCTAAAATGTATTTCCTTGGAGCCATGTAGGCACACACGTAATTCATGGCTGTGTCATAAGGGTGCCACCCCTTACAAAATAATTCCCTAAATAAATATATTACCTCGAGGTTTTTTTCGATATGTGCTAGGACGGGCCTAAGAGGAATGTGGGGCTGGGATATGTCTTCTTGGAAAGAATTAAAACGCAGAAAATATAGCCTACGTCAACAGAAGTCAGACGGTAAAATAGGACTTAAAGGCTACCTACAGTTTGTTCAGCGAATGTTCGGCACTACGTCACAACTCTCGTCCTTGTCTGACTCGTGAATATACGACCGATATCCATCGTATATTCACGAGTAAGACAAGGACGGGAGTTGCGACGTAGGGCCGAACATTCGCTGAACAAACTTTGTACTAATTCTTTGTATTTAAATGGGAAAGATGCATAATCCGGCA
This sequence comes from Pseudeuparius sepicola, assembly GCA_963920635.1. Taxonomy (NCBI): domain Eukaryota; kingdom Metazoa; phylum Arthropoda; class Insecta; order Coleoptera; family Anthribidae; genus Pseudeuparius; species Pseudeuparius sepicola. The sequence continues at coordinate 12,186,110 of OY987303.1, forward strand.
ACAAGGTACCAGCATTCGGACGTCGGAATCTGCAGTTTATCTGACTGCAGCGCCATCTCTTAGAGAATACCAGTAACTGCAATCGAATTTGCGCTTGCGCACATGGATAAAGCCCGGTTTAGAAGTCGACTTTTTTTATATACTAAAATGTTGCTTTGGGCCAGACTTTTGTGGCGTAGCTAGGTTCTCTGTGGTTATAATAATATGTTCTATGAAGGCACCTTATCGAGAACTACCAGTGAAAATTCCAAGAGGTTATTTTGAACTTCAATTACCTAACCACGAAGCTCACAGAAGAAAGGCTTGGCAATTTGAAATACCTTCAATACAACAATTGACAGAAAGGTTGTGTTATCCATTTTGTGTTTTGAATAAGCTCCGCGTTGTTTCCAAATTATCCTAATCCCCTTTCTTAACAGCTTAAGGATAAGAGCAACTTCGTCACTCTCTCCAAACTTCCTACCAGCCTAAGCTTATCCCCACGCAAAATACGCGGTTCCTCGTAAATCGGATTCTAACCCCTTCCCTGTCTTAAGAAGCCTACGTTAAACCAAGTTAATTGCGACCACGTAATTGTTATCGTCCGACCAATTACTTTGAACTTGGGTAGGAAAGAGTGTCGAAACGTTACGAAAGTTGCCATTTATCAGGAGAGGAAGCTGGAGAATTTGCCTAGATTTTTTAGCGTAGCGAAGGAATTTTTGACACCTACAGGAGGTTATTTACATTATACAAGCTGTTTAAGTTCATTTTTCTGTTTGTCCGGCAAATGAACATTGAGAAAAATAAAATCGGTGCATCTAAGTCTCGTGATGCAATTTTTTTTGTGGATTTATGGACTTTACTGGGTAAAGTGTTGCTATAGGCACCTAACAATCTCTTACGAATCTAGCAGCCGAACTAAATAGGTTACTTCGAACATTTGACATGGGAAAAGTGTACGTAGCAAGAAAATACTATCCAGAAATAGCACAAGAATAATTTATACGATAATTGAAGAACTAATTCCTTGGAATAATATTTCAAAATCCCTTTTATGTGTAGGTATTAGCAACTACAGAATTTTATTGAAACTCCAAATAAATATAATATTGGCTTACGGAATGTCGTTACTTTTATTTCTCATCATGAAAAAATACGAGGGCAATTGGCCTTACCTAAAACTTTTTTATTGTAGCCCTTAAATCAATATAAAACGCATAACTCTCCCAGAGAGAACGTAAATTGAGAAGTATTTCAGCCCTCCCTCGAATTTCTGCCAAATTCGTCCTGGTTTATGTTACATAAAAAAACGGAAATACCCACCGCAAATAAATCATAGTATCACCAATATTTATTAGAACTTCCAGATATTCTCTATAGAGAAAAAGTTTATTTTATTTTCGTTCTTATCGATAAATTTTCTTTGATTTACAGGACGAAGAAATTACAAAAACCTTCATTATCGATATTAGAGCAAGCTATTTATAAAAAAAGGGAAAAATGGTTGTACCTACAGTGTGGTCATTTAAGTGTGCAACATATGGGATTTTTTTTATTAAATGCACAACGAAAATGCAAGTATTCCCGAAAGTTGTTGCATGTTCGATAACCATATTAGGCGCACTTAGAATGGTTGCAAGTGAAAGAGCATACAGGGTAGGTAAAAAAATATAAAAATTGTACAAGAAACCCTTAGATATTTCAAAAAAATCAGCAAACTGTTATTAAGGAAAGTTATCTAGAATTAAAAGTTATGCCTAAATACCAAGACATGGCCAAGAAAAAATAAATTTTTTGAAAAACATTAATGATCTAACAAAATTTTGTTTTAATATTCACCCTAAACAATTTCATAAATCAATCAAAATTAAATCAATTTCGCATAACTTTGTTTGAAGTCAAACATATTTGTAAAATTAACTTAGATTTTTAATTTTTTAGGGAATCACAAATTTAATGTTAGTTGCATCGATATTAAACAAAACTTTAAAATTTCGCAATAATTCTTATGAACAAGGTAAAACATTAGTAATGATAATGTGTATATTAAAAAACTCTCATTTAAGGTGCAAAATTTTTATTTTAAATGTTTATTAAGGAAATTAATTGACGAAAAACATTTGTTTTCTTAGGAGGCTATGTTTTGGTATTTAGGCATAGCTGCTAATTCTAAACAACTTTTCTTAATAACCTTTCGCTAGATTTTTTGAAATAAGGGTACTTTACTCTTGTACAATTTTTATATTTTTTGTCCTACCCTGTACTTGCAACTTGCAACTTGCAACCATTATAAGTGCACCTAATATGATTATTGAACATGCATCAACTTTCGGCAATATCTGTATTTTGTTGTGCAATTAACAAAAAAAAGTCCCATATGTTGCACACTTCAATGACCACACTGTATATATATATATATATATATATATATATATATATATATATATATATATATATATTACCTTTTATGTTTCAGTTAAAAAGTATTTGAAAATACACAATAAATTTCTAGTTTTCAAAATCATGTACTAGCGATACTTTATTTGTAGTGTTAACTATTTATGTATTTAACTATTCTTAAAAATAATTTCAACTCAGTAAAGCTTCGAGATGGGGCCATAAAATTAAATATTCTGAATACAAATCACTTATTGTTGGAGAACATGAAAGCCTAGCTTAATTTTTACACACCTAGTAAAGGCAACACTTTACAGTGAAAATTATATCACACATAATACATAGTTTAAAATAATTTTATAACATTTTCCGGAAAACTAGAATACTACATTAATTTATTACCTTGAGTGGTATATTTTAATTTCCCATATCTTGAGTTAATAGTTTACTCTTAAACTAAACGTAAATATACTGGCATATTTGAAATATGGGAGCTCTTAAGAATATCCTGTCCGGGCTGAAATTATTATTTATGAGGTTAGCTAGGAGATATTAATCAGTGTTAACCCAGCGTTATAAAAAGAAGATGATCAAGCCAGGAGACAGTCTCATTAATATTCGAGGAGCATGCTCCGGAAAAAATTAATAAAAGCCCCTTACTTTATTTACCAGCGCAAGTTTGAAGTAGACACTTTTAGACATTGATCCGAACTATGTGCAGTGCACGATAGAAAAGGTTTTCAGGTCCAATTATTTCCAGAAAGGGGAGACAATATCATCTCTCAGAAATCGCGCGATTTGTAGATTAGAGATAAAAGACTCCAATTACGGAATTTAAAGCAGGCATTGTTCTTGTTTTGTTTTATTTTCTATTCTAATTTCGACTACGCCTTGTTTTTGATCAGTTGTACCCTCAAAGAGAACGGGACTAGAATTACAAGCGCAACGTTGAAACTCCGGTAATCTTTTTCGTTTTCAGTTTGCACTCACGGAAACAATTTCTGAACAAAAGAGGTTCCAAGGGTGCAAATTGAACCCAGGTGTCTACTTAATTAAACAACAACCTAACACCTAACTATGTAATTAAGTTCAAAATCGACCAAGTGGTTGAATTATGCATAAAAAATAGTCACAACAAATCTCAACGTTATGTATAGATGAGAAAGGGTTAAAGCTAAGGATAAATGGTTAAAGGGATGGCAAATTTACATATATCTTTTTGTATACGAGGTAGATTCAAAAATGTCAAAATACCTAAAGAGTAAAGTTATTTTTTAAAATACGGTACAAAGTTACTTACAAAAGTTGTTTAGAATCAAAGGTGGATGTCAGATTTAAAGTCACAGCCACCTAGTCAAAATAAAAGAAATTTAACTTTTTTGTATTTTTTTCGACCACCCTGTGTATTAAAAAAAAACAAAATACCCCAAGCGCAACTTATCATCGTATAATACATGAATTTGCTACTAAACTTTAATTGTGTTCGATTAGCAGCTAGAAATTTAAATTAATCGAAATCAGAGTTTACAAATATTAAATTTTTGTGTCCAACTTTCTGCCGGTCCCTGTATTGCTACAGATAAAATTAATTTTTCACAAATTGCCTCTGGGAATTGATAATTTAAAAATAAAATTGAAAATTTACACGAACCGATTTTGACGTCATAAAAGTTGTGCTGTGTGAAACAGTCTTGCCAAAAACTTGTAACTGTTAAATTTTGAGGTTAAACTTCATAAACAGAATAATATGTAATTATTATTATAAACAGAAGTCATATAAGATTTGGTTACCTGCTTATCCTGAACCATATTATTTACTTGTATCTACTTAACAACATATATATTGTTTTCATTAGGTGCTATGGTTCTCCGATACTTTGTGACTTAGAGAGTAGCAACGTTGCCGGATTTAATAATAGAAGAAACATTCATTTTAGTTCCAGTTTATTTTATTCAGATTTTTATTACACATTGTGATCGAGAAACGGCATGCAAAATTTTAATATTGGAATGGTTTCTTTTATTAATAATTTCTTGGTTTTATCAGAACTCAACTAGAGTGGAATCGAATTATTGTCTCGAATAACTATAGATATGGCAATGTCGATTTAAACAGGACGCTGCTCGATCTAGAGAAATAATCATAAAAATGAAAAGTATACCTGATTCACAAAATACCTACTATAATTTGAAATGCGATTTTTCAAAGGCATTTTTCAAAATGGCGGGACAATTTGGTATTGAATTCTAACTAATTTTTGGCCAAAATAATTGTAACATTTACAAAAAATAGTGTATATTTCAGGACAAGTAGCTATATTTCAACATCATGCAACTTCACTATTATAATTTTAAAGTCCTCTTTTGTAGTGGGCGTTTTTGGGTATGTAGTTAGGATTAGCTGGCTAAAATGTGTGTATCAGATACTGAACACATGAAAGGGCACATAAAAGTTCCTGCCCCATAAAGTTTGGCCAAATAAGTTTCTAGAGAGTTTGCTTTAACAGAGTGAAATGGAGTCAAAATGTTCGAAATTATCTCTTCCCATTCTATATTGAAGGGTGGTTCCACATGTTTGAAACATTCACTTCTTTAATTCTTTAATAAAATCGGTAGCTAGGTATGTGGGTAACATGTGGGATTATTTATTGCATTAGAACAAAAATAAAACAAAATTGTTCACATTTTGAAACAGAAGGATATTGAATGAAAACTTACTTTGTCCTGCGGCTAAATTCAGCGTGCGAAGTAATTTATCAGCGTTTGAGTTTAAAATTCCGGTATTAACTGCTCAGAAGACAGGACTTACTAACTTTGGCAATTAGCGAATTTGCTCGTAATTTTATAAGAGTGGCTGGAAAGGGAAAGTGTGTGATAAGTTAAATTTTACACGTAACTATTTAAACAGCAAGAATCAATTCAGTGTTAAAAATGATTAATATTTTACAAACTTTGAAGAAATCAGAAGTTTTTGAGAATGCTAACTATATAGAATATTCAGAAATAAAGCCAAGTTTTTAGTAGAAAAACGCAATACCTAGGTAAGGGTGGTTAAACCACAACGACGAGATCCATTCATCTTTCCAGGAATATTTCTCCGAAATCTAGTTTCAGAGGCATATCACTTTATTGCAAAAATAGATTCGCTGAAATATATTTAAATTGAAACATGAGATGATTCTATCCTCTATATGGAAAATAGCTCGAGTACTTGTAAACGCGGGTTGGTATTCCTGGCTGCATAACAACCTTCCAAGGGCTGTTGACTCGAGTATCGAATGATATCGTCTTTGTTGTTTATAGCAACTTTTATATCTAGTTATTATTAAAGAAGAGTGCCTTTTTTTATTGTCTGGTGGTGTTGAATACATTATTGGTTCTCCAATTGTTTGTAAGGTAACATAAATATTCAAGAAATTAACATTCCCATTTTTAGGTTACAATTTTTTCATTGATGCATGTATCTTTGGTTGCATAATTACTATAGTCATAGATTAACAATACATAAGTCATAAGCATTGCAGAAACCATACGGAAAAAATCCTGGCACACCAAGTATCAAACTTTAATTTTGCAACAAAAACAAATTTTGAGCTTTTGAACTTTTCTACGAATTGGAAAGATTATATGTTAGGAAAATGTCATTTAATAGGAAATGTAATCCACTTGTTTTAGAATCGGAAGTTGGAGACCACTTTACAGGTATTGCTATATTTTCGGTGATAATAACTGACTATTTTAACAGTGTCATGCTAGTAGACACTTCCTGGCCAGATAAAACCAGAATAGCGCGCCGACTAAAATATCTCCATCCCCTCAAGATTGATACCGGACTGGGATGCGTTCCAAACCCATCGATCCAGAAACGGTCCGGTTTGCACCCAAAGCCACAATAAGAGAAACCGCCGGGCTTTGTCCAATCGATCCCAGAACGTTTATCAGGAGTTCCCTCTTGCAAATTACGGCGACAGGGCCGTATTCTCCACGCAAATTGCTCTTTAGATCACAATACCCCAGGGCTTCTGTCGCGGTAACACCCTACTAATTTCTTCGTGGGGCGCCATCGGCTTTTGTTCGGCGTGCCGAGGCATTTTTTCCCGGATTTATAATGTTGCGATAAGGGCACGAATGATATCGGGGAGAGGAGAGATTTTGCCGAGTCGCGGCGAAATTCCCGTTAATGTAGGAATTGACGTCTTTTATCTTTGATTTGGAGCCGGTCGATTATAGAACGAGGATGGATGGAGTTTATTATTGTCAGCACTTTTGGTGAATTGTTCGCTTTAAAGCGGGGACGCATTTAAAAGATGCTTTTGGTCTGAGGAGTAAAGGGGGCCTGTGGGAGAAGCTCGAATCTCATAAACAAGGAGAGCACGTGTGGGTGGCATATGATGGCAGACATCGGGGCGGACCCTGGGCATGCAGCGTTGCCACGCACTCAGATACGAGTATAACATACAACGCCGGTTTCCACATATATTTAAGAGTGCTGGAGATATCCGCTATAAAATCAACTCTTCATCCGGCATAGCAGCAAATATAGGAGTCCGTTAATATCCAATATTATTTTGTGACTTGCGACTCTCTGCGAGAATAGAATACATAGTTCAAAACGGAAAACCTCTCATTACAGCTAGTTGAAAACCTAGACGCACAGGATGATTTTTTAGGTCTCACTCATTTTGAGCACAACAGAAAAAACGTAAGAAACAAATACGTGACAAGTTTAGACATCCAGTCGTAGATGACACTAATCAAAAAACTCTTAACTTTTAGTATAAGAAAACTTGTATATGGAAAATCGACGGCACTGAGAATCTTTCTGCATCTGGGTGATATATTTTCAGAAAATTACACACGGTCCTCCACTATACTCACTTGAAGCCATGCAATTTTTATATTATTTATTTTATATTAAAGCGATTTTTTCGTCTATTTTGCGCCCCACAAAAATAAATATAAGAAAACAAAATATGGAAATTTTGGACAACTCGGCGAAGGGCGCCGTTAAAAAATAAATGGTCATCCACGTCCAACTATTCGCGCAATACTAAAAAAATACAAATCGAGAAAAAAATTTCATGGCCTCAAGAAAGCCGAAGATCCTATGTAATTTTCGGAATGTATCTGACCACCTGGTGGCGTAAATGCCATCAACTATCAATATAAAAATTTTCTTCTATCTCTTTAAATAAACATACTACGGCTATTAATAGTTTTGCCAAAGTCACCTAGTTATCCAAAATTGTCACGTTTTTGTTTCTTAAATCGCGGTGGTAGTCCTAAAAAATCATCGTGTATATTGTCAATACAATAGAACGCATACAAATTGGGATATGATAATGTATGATTGTAAATAAGTCTATGGTTGCGTTCAATCTGAACCAACACTATATTAATATAGTGTTGGTCCAGGTTCAATACACCCCCAAAATTGTAATCGCTGCCAGCGCTTTACGTCAGTGTGCATTGAACGGGCAGAAATGACAGATAGCGCTAGTTAGCGCTGTCCTGGGTTCAGCAGCGATCTCATTTTTGCTAGATTTTCTTGATAGCGGATATATAGATATATTTCTATCCTTTTTTTATCGTTTCAAATGTCTCTGTTACTTTGAAACTCTTAACCTAGAAATTTTCGTTGGGCGTCGCGTCGGTTTATTTTTCAGCCAAAATGGTAAACTCGTCCAGTTTCGGCATCTAACAGAAAATCAAGTTATATTTTAAAAACGAAAATATAATATACCGAAAAAATACGTAAACATAACCTACAAAAAAATCTGATGACAGACACATCTTAGTAGAAAATGTGTCGTTCAATGTAACACTGCAGCGATTAAAACGCTGTCAAATGTTGACAGATAGCGCTACCTAGCGATTACAAAACTTGGTGCTGCATTGAACGCAAACTATGTTCTGTAAAAATGAAAAGGTTCTCAGCGATCTAGGTTGAAATCAGTTCAGGAATTACTTTTCTGTATCTGATCCGCTAGAACTGTTTCAGAACTATAGCTGGAACAAAACTTTCATTTCATGCCAAAAACCACAGACCTATTAGCGAAGCTATATAAAGCAAAAACGTAGAGTGCTCATCTGTGCATAGACTTTCGCTAGTCCAAAATTTTTCCTATTATGACCTATACTTCCCAACTTTTTTTTGGTTAGCAGGTTACGTAACTTAAATCACAGTGGTAGTCCTAAAAAAGCATCGTGTATATTGTCAATACAATAGGAGGCGTAAAAATTGTTCTGATATTTCTGTACTTATTTATTGTTTTATTTACGCATTGTATTTTTTTAGTGAGATTTTATATTTGTACTACAGTTGTTTTTATTGTCATTTTTCAGTCCTGAAGACGACTACAAAATATAGTCGAAACGTTGACATAGTGTAAACTTTGGGTTGATTTATTTTGTCCTAATCCGACGATCCGAATACAACTAAGAGTTCTGAAAAAGTTCTTAGCGATCTAGGTTGAAAACAGTTCTGGAATTACTTTTCTGCATCTGATCCGCTAGAACTGGTTCAGAACTATAGTTAGTACAAAGCTTTTATTTTATGACAAAAACGTAGACGGGAGTGCTTATCTGTGCATGAACTTCCGCTAGTCCAAACTCTTTCCTATTATGACCTATACTTCCTAACTTTTTTTTTATTAGCGGTATGATGGTAAGTAAACAAATTTGGAAAAATAAGACGAAAAGTTCATATAAAGTGGGGTTAAAACACACACGAAATTTAAATATCATTTAGTATTTTTCCAAATAATTTTAAACGAATTGAGAGATTAGCATGAAAATCTTACCAGATTTCCAGTTACCATTGGGGTTGATGCACTTACAAAATAATATTGAAGAAAGGCAGGTTAAAATAATTTAAAGCGCACTCTCTATTATGAAGCGGAAAGTGTGAAATTGACGTGGCGACACTTAAATTCCAAATTGCCGGGATAGAAAATAATAAATTAAGTGCCACTTATTGTCCCGAGTACTAACTCAGACGAGGTATGCCAAGAACGCGGCGCAGAAATTCCCCATACTTCCCAAAGTCCCGGTATCCACGGCGATGAAATATCGCCCGCGGCCATAAATTCAAGACGGAACGGGGACCTAAGCATGTGTAAAATGCGTGTCGAAAATTTCTCTTCGAAATAAATGAAAAGATATAAAAGTTTGATGTCGCCGTGCCCGCGGATCGTTCCGGATGCGGATTTATCCGGATTATGCAGGGAATCCCATTCAAAATATACGCAAGTGACAGCCAGAATTTATTGGTTGTAAAGACAACATTGTGCGCATATTTTACGACTTCTTTTCCGTACTTTGCATCGGCGTTATGCAAATTTGTTTTCGGTTTGCCAACGGATCCATCAATCATGCTATTGATGTAATCCTATTTTGCAATCGCCAGCAAATATTTCAGTAAAATGAAATTTCTGCGAAGTTTTAAAGGCGATACCAATACCCTATACATTCGAAATTAAACTTAAATTTGAATGGTATTGTATGGTATTAAAACTCGGATTGTCTCTATTGCTACATAAAGGGGATACCTACATTTGGTTTTGTCTATATTCAAGTAGAGCATAACTTTTCTAAATTTTTATTTGATATATACAGTTTTCTGCTTTCTGAAAAGGCTCCTCCCATGAATTTCCCTAAAACACCCCAACAGTGTCATCCACATGTACAGAGGGTGATTCAGAACACTTTTAGAACACTTCAACAGGTGATAGAAAACCAAAAAATAAAAGCATACTTTCTTGTATAATCCATATCTCTTTTAAGCCTTATAAAAAAGTTACAGGGTATTAAAGTTGGAAAAAATATGCGTGGATTTTATTGAATATTTACCAAACTAGTAGATATTTAGGTAATATTTGGTGCACGTTATAACGGCATGGGTTAGCATAAAACCTGTAAATATCAAACACCATGACCAACCAGTGGCGGGGAAGTGGGTAATTAGTACTATAATTGTTTTAATGTAAATTCTAATAGGGTACTTGACAATATTTTTAATTGCTCTAAAATTGTACTCTGTTTACAGTATAGATGCACCAACATAACACGTATTAAATGAAACAACGGCTTTTAACCCTTATTTTTTATGATAATTAAAGACAAAGTTGCACAATTTTGTTCAGACTGAAATCTACAGTTTCGTCGTTCTATTGTCCAGAACGCCAAACGTGGCAATTCTGTGCCTCTCAGGAGAAACGGAACTGTAACGTTGCCGGTGCCCGTTTGCAGTCATTCGGGGAACAGAGGCAAATTGCCGTTTTCCATTAAAGTATCTCCAGCTTGCCTATGAATATCTGTTACTTAATGTATTGAAACCTTTGAGCTTTAACTAACGCAATTGCACACACAAATTTTGTCACCTAAAGACTTTTTATTATGAATATGTTCCGTATATTGACCTCAAAATGGTGTCTGTTTATGCTGCACACGCTGGAAACTATATCCTTCACCTCTGCCACGTAACAATTTAGTTAACATATCTGTATACGGAACATACTATAAATATATGTAAATGTATGGTTTTCTGATCGGCGGACGACATCCCGTGATGCCAACTGTCATTCCGTATCTCGCTAAATCAAAATATTAGTAGATAATATCTGTGCCATTTAACCTCGGCCTAGGGGCCATCTTGAAGGCGCGTTTATGAAGACACCATAGTGCTTAGAAATACTGAGCCCGAATTCCGGACTTTAGGCTCAACCTAGCCAAAAAAATTTACAGAAAAACGATTGAATAAGTATTTACGAAAAAAACCCTTCTTGACTAAAATTGTCGATGGAGGAAGGAATCAATCAACGCTAAAAGTGGTCTGACGGGGCATCATAAGTCTGGCAGTTTGAGGTTAGGATTTTGAAATTCCAACTTTTCTTGCAACTTTCACTGCCGAATAAGGTTATGTCTCAGAATACTTCAGTGGTATCGCTATGTTGCCAAATTGCCGCTATAAAACACTTGTGACGTCATAAGTGCTTTCCTGCCAAATTTCGAAGAAAGTTTAATAACTTGCTAATTACGTAAATATATATGTTTTAAATAATCGTAGGGTCTTAGGCAAGTGTCCAGGAATTGTTTTATCAAGTTTGTAAAATTTCGTCAAGTAGCCTATTGTAAACAAAAATGTTCTCTTAGCATTCTTCATTATATGTCATGGCTTCATAGAAAATTTGATTTTTTCGATTATTCCCGGGTATTTCTGAAAAATTAACTTAAAAATTCGCTCCATAAGTAAGTCTGAAAGAAGAAAAAATGTGTTTCGTACTTTAAATACAGTAACTTTTCCCAATTAACATATCCATTCATACAACATACAACATATTTTTCAAGATACAGAGCGTAACATTAATTTTATCTTCCTTAAATTTTTTAGAACCTGTAGCTTCAAAAGTGTAGTTAAACAGGTAAGTTTATTGGAACAAGTTACTTGTACACCCTGTAGCTTTATAAGGCCTTAAAAATGTATAGTTTATAGAGGAAAGTGCGGTTATTTTTTGGTTTTATATCACCTGTTTGTTGAAGTGTCCAAAAATAAAACTGAATCATCCTGTATAGATTAGGCCCCATTATTGTGTCCTGGGGTATCCTTTGGGGTTCAGGATACAGTTAAGAGTATCAGAACCGAACCGAAAATAATCAAAAACTCCTGGAACAATTCTGCGACGTTCTATTTGAACAAACCCTAATTATTCCAAAAGTTGTTTGTGTTCGAGGGCTCCAAGCCTAGTTTGTGTGTTTTAGGAATTACTTCCCGCATAAATCGAAATACTAAAACTTAAAACAACATTTAATTACGAAAAGGTCTGAATTCGCAGAGTGAGCTCCCAGTATTGACGTTGTGTATTAGTGGATTATTATTTGTGTTTCCTCTTTAATCTTCGAAATTAATTAATTGACGTCAAACATTTACATTCCATGAGCTCAACCATTCAAGCAAAAAAAAAAAATCGAAATACCGGCATTATGCAGATTGATTAATTGATTGATTGATTAATTGAGTTACGTTGGACGATACCATGTTAATTAAAAGCTAAATAGAGTAAAATAAATACGAGGTTTTATTTCAAATCAGCTTCTCAAGTTTTTTCTTAAATGGAAATTCGGTCACAGCTAATTTTTAACACAGCAGATAGATAGTATGACTGGATAGGCTCCTAGTATAAACATACCTATACGTTATGATGTAGTAATCTCATAGAGTTACAAAGTAACCATAGGTAGTTATCTGGTATATTATGTTCCCTTCACGACTAAAGCAAAACATAAGTTCGCCGAAGGAACGATTAGAAAAGAGGGATATGGTGTCAGGAAGAATATTCGCCATTTTACCGAAAAAAACTGTCCTGACTACTATACATTTATCAAGATGATAATAACGAAAAAGGAGGACATTTATTATACATTTTTCAACGTCTTTCACGGCTATATTTCATTATTAATTTGAACGTTCACGACACTCTCGCCAGAATGATGAATTCCTCATACTTAGCTCGCATGACAGAGTAAGGCGATGACATTTTTCATTCTGGAATTACGGGACGCGTAAATAATAAAAGACGGAAAAAATATACAATGTGACGAATATGCATGTAATTATTTAAAATTCGACGTCAACCACATCTTACCTTTTTGTCAAATTATTTTCTTTAACTTTTTTCCGTAGATTTTACAAATAGGGCGGGATTATAAAGTCAAGTAAAATTTGGAACTCGTATGAAATACTTAATTCATGAAATTAGATATATTACTTTAAAATCATTTCGATGTTTTTTCTTCGCAAAAAAATTTTTATAATAAATTTTTCGATATTTTGACAAATAAGTGGTGTTTAGTTTTTTTTTTGTTAAATGTCAAATTTAACAGTTACCGCAAATCACGTCACTTCTGTATACGTTATTTTATATCCTTATTCAAGCACGAGTTGCCCAAGCACTATAAAACATACATTTAAATTAATATTAGCCTTGTTTATGAGAATAAACAAGGATATTAGTAATTAGTGTGTAGATAGTTTTGTTTATATGTATTACTGTGGCTAGATCGGCATAATATAATGTCGATGGTTGATACTATGTATCTTTTTATCGTGTTCAGTCTTTTTTATATTTTTGTTAGCCTTCTTATTTTAACGCTATACTTAAGAGTATATAAATGTACAGAAGGCGTTAACTGACCTGTTCCTATCTGTATTGTGCTCGGGATCAACAAAGAATTTGAATTTGAATTTGAAAGGCTGAAGCCTGAATGCCTGAATGGTAATTTATGTAAAAAATTTGATGATGATTAGTTATTTACCTAACAAAAGAAAATGGCCCATCTAGTGATGCCCAATAAAAAATTGTGTGGTACATTAATAGAAAATCTACTACATTAGAGTAGGTAGGTACTGAATATGGTCTTTCTTTTTAATCATACAAATTACTTACTTAACTCAGCCTGGAGGTTTGAAAACGCAGCTAATATATTATTTACTCAAAATTTTTCAAAATGTATTTATAATACATTCATTCATAAACTTGATTTGTATCCAAACAAACTTATTCAGTATAAGTTAAATCTTCACCCAACGGTATAAGACATATTCAACTTTGCTATTAAAATTAATTTGGGAGATAACTTATTTTTATTATTATCAACCAGAACGCACTGAACGAGACAGTTTTATATTTTCATTGCCTATATTATAGTAAATAAAATTAAAATTTGATAATGCAAAATAGCGTTGGAATTTATGACATTTCATATATTTTAAATAAAGATCGGAACTCATGTGTTGCACCTGTTTTATTTTATTGAATTTACACATCCTGGATTCAGTCGATTAACTTTTCCATGTATTCCTGAAATAAATTGAAATGGACCTACGCACGCACGGCACTTTATTTTAGGTTTATTTAAGCTACGAGCACTTATTTTTCAAAATCCAACGTTTTTCAAACATTTCCTCCGCCGAAAAAATCCCCCTGAAACGGGCGATATCCGAGCAGAAAATTCAATTTGCCCAATCGCGTGAAATTTATTTAAATCAACCGAATCGTGGGAGCTATTTTTCTGCTGCCGGAATATTCTAATCACGTTTCGGGCCAGAAAGTAAATAAGACTGCTTTGTTAACTTCGGACAATAACAAATCGCCCCCGACGCACCTTAATTGACCGGGTTCTATTGGGAAACAGCGGCCCCATCATCGGGTTTATACGGTTTCTACGGTTTTTCGTATTGCACAGAAAACGGGGATAAATAGTTTGCACTGGGTTTATTTAAGTCGAGATCTTAAGGGTGTTCTATTATAGTATGCTAGTTGTCAAAGCATGTTTTCAAGGAATATTCCGTTTAGTACCTACTAAATTTCTTTAATTTGATTACCGAATAAACATACAATATAAGTTATTTTTTAATCTAACCGAATTTTTTTCATCTAGGCAGTTATGTAAAACTGACACAATTCGTAATATAAACGTGTATTTTTATTATTTTTACGCAAAAATTATAATTCTAAAATATTAGGGGCGTTTTTAGATTTCACTAAAATTCTTAGGTACGTATAATAATTTCATTTTGAGGATTCAGTAAAATTTGAAAAGGCTCTTAACATTATCATATACAGGATGATTCACTTTTAAGTCTTAAGTGACTAAACTGTAACGGGTGATAGATCTTCAAAAATTAACCGCACTTTCTTGTATAAACTGTATCTTTGTAAGGTCTTTAAAAAAGTTACAAAGTGTTAAATTTAAAAAAAAAAATAGGTGGACTTTGTTGAATATTAATACAATTGTTTTTAGAAAAAAATATTAATCGCACCTGTATAGTAATAATATGTATCGATATTTTATGTATTGTAGATTTAAATTGTAAAAAACGTCTTCTTGGTATTTTTTTCGTATTTATTATGGTATAACGGCAATTTTTTTGTATCATTTTAGGGTATTTCTAAAAGTATAACTGAAAAATTTGCTTCATAATTAAGACACAAAGTAGATAAACTGTGTTTCTTGGTTTACATAAAGTAACTAAAAAGTAAGTAAAACCTTAAACGGGTAAGTTTATTATTGGAAAAAGATACTTTATTGAAAGTAATAAACACATTTTTTCTAGTATAGAGCAATCAGTTAATTTTTCAGAAATAATCTGAAATAATACTTCATTTTCGTTTACAATTAAAATATACATAAAAAATACATTTTATTAATATACAAGGTGATTATTTTTTCCTAGAAACAACTAAACCAGTTACCCGCTTCTACGCCAGTGGTTACAACGTGTTTGATATTAACAGGTTTTCTGCTAAACGATGCCGTTGTAACGTATATCAAATATATGACTTAAATATCTTAAAATATTTCAAAAAAGGTGATATAAGGGGTGTCCCATTTATGCTTAAAAAAAATCTGTGTGCGGGTACCTCGTGCTAAAAAAATGTGAGTTTGTCGTATAACATTTTTCTCTTAGACGCTTGTTGAACTAAATTGAATTATAGCAATATCTCCCAAAATAATCAAGCTGCTGAATTGAAATTTGGCACTGCATTGTTTTTGGAGATGGAAAATAAGCGAAAAATGTCAATTTTGGTCCATTTGTCTTTTCTAAGTACAAGTTTTTGAAATTTTTAAAAATAAAGGTAGTTTATTCTTAATGGTGTTTGTATTTTTTGGGCAGCCTGTATAAAAAAAACGAAAATTCTCTTCATGGACCATATTTTTCCGAGAAGCAGAAACTTTTATTAAGAATGACTTTTTGTCGAAATATGAAATTTTTGGTCCATTTGTCCTCTTGGGATGTCTATCCGTGGGCATACTGTATATAGTTCTGTTAGAGTCACAAGAAAATTTGTGTAAAAAATATAAAATTAAGGGGCTAAACTTTCGACTTTTTTTATTTAATTTTTTACCATCCCTCGCCGGTCACTGTATTTACATTGGAAATTTCAAAATATTTCAGAAAAAAGTCATTTCCGTTTAAACCAGTAGCAAGATTAAAAAGTAGATATTTATTTTTACCTCTTTAACCTCCTATTTTCAAATAAACGATATTCCGCCATTTTGTTTTTTTTCAGTGAAAAATCAATTTTTGGCTATATAACTTTTTCGTCCAACCCCCAATTTTCTTTTAATCATAGCCGTTAGATTCCCTGGAAAAACTACATAAGACTAGTTTTAGAACTATGTATAAAAAAAACTACAAGACTAGTTTTAGAACTATAAAAAAGTACGTAAGACTAGTTTTAGAACTATATAAAAAACTACGTAAGACTAGTTTTAGAACTATAAAAAACTACGTAAGACTAGTTTTAGAACTATAAATCACCTTGAAAATAGCTGAGAAAATCGTCAATGACGTCTTTGGGCTTTGAAAATCTCGCAAACTCTTTGACGAACCGAAAAGTTCTCCTTCTACGAAATCCCATCGTATGCCCGAAACTAACCAATATTAAGCTGACTGCGCCGGACCTTCGGCCCTTTCGCCGCCCCCGCCTCCCGATATCTGGATATTTCTGAAAAGTTTCGGCGGTTTCGCCCTTCCGAGCTGCCGGAGGATACGTGGTTTAAGGGCCTATCCCGGGCTTCTCTGGGGCAATGGCCGTGGGGGGGGGGGAGGGGCGTAAAAGTTCTGGAAATGTTTTATCTGCGAGTAAAAACACTCCCGGTTCGACTGGTTCGAAACTCATTAGGAGTTGTAACTTTGTACTCGGAGCGCGCTGCGACATTTCGAAATTCGCCTCAAGGAAAAGAGAAAATTTAGTTAGGCGATTCAAGGTCATGATTTATTTGCCTTGCCAAAATCACTAATACATTCTACTTTGCGCCAATCGCGAGATCTTGAGAATATGATACAATGTCAAAAAAGGCGCCTATAATTTTATTTTGAATAAAAAAGGCAGTCAAAATTTGAAAAAGGCAACTAAAATTTTTTTTTATAATAAACTATCACTAAATGTTTTTCTGTGTCATGGTAGCATCAAAGTTCTCTGTCCCTTCGGGAAGGCGTTTTCGGCATTTTTAATATTATGGGTAGCTTGTTGAAATTTTCCAAATTAATAATAAATTAATTCGGATTTCTCACCTTCGAAATTATTGCAATTTTTGGAAAATCAAGTTTCATTTTCAACACCTTGTATCTTTTAAGCGAGCTGTTGCATTTTACTAAGGCATTTTTGGCTCGCACGGTATATTTTGGCGTCTACTACCACCTGTTGCCCTATGGCGGATAGGTTATATGTCTATTTAATTTGATTATTTTTATAACTAATTTGACTAAAAAAAGATTATTCACGCAAATTTCTATAAATATCATATAAAAAAATATATTTCGACTTCGGGCTTCTGCGCTTTCTGCGGCAGCGTTGCCGGTGCACTTTAGGGATGCGCGGCGCGACCTCTGGTGACGAGCAGTGGTACCCTAAATTATTATATATTGGCGCACCAAATTAATATATCGTGTTTTGATATATTTTTTTTTGCGTTTACTGTAATATATACTTTTGGGCGATGCGTAATATATAAATTTGACTAAAAAAAGATTATTCACGCAAATTTCTATAAATATCATATAAAAAAAATATATTAGCGCCAGAAATTTATATATTCAAAAATAATAATTTAGTCCGAAATGGCGCCTCATACCAGAGCGGCAGTCTATGTATATGACATTTTTTTCCGTAATAGCTAAAACTATTGCCATCTATGTACAAAAGTGTACAGCTTTATAAAACTGTAAAAATTGTGTTCGGTTCGAATCTAGAAGCTATGTTCCCCCGGTGTGCCTATATACCTAACTGTTTTGTTTTACTGAATTTTGTTTCGTTTGTTTTTCAGCACCTTCCCGCGAAAACACCATCCAACTTGGCTCCCCCAAAACTTGGAAACGATCATTTTTCATCGTCGAGAGTTTTCAGGGGCCCGCATTTAGATGAGTGAGGTGGCAAAAAATTCAGCGCGTCTTCCGAGAGAGCCCCCCCCCCCCCCCCGTCGCTAAACATTCTGAGTTATTATTGTCATAAAAATCGCATCAGCGTGAAGCCCGACGGGGAGAACAGAGGCCCTCGAAAAACCGGCCGAATTTGTTACTGGCAAAGTAAATGACAGGGAAATCAGAATGCTCGAATCCCAGAACTAGCGAGACGCAATTTAAAACTTATTTTTTGCGCCGGGATAGCAATCGGGATCTCATTTTCAGTAGGGAGCCCCCAGCTCGGATGAACGGTTCTCGCGCCGGGACGAAAGTTGGCCGTAGCATAATTTCAACTTAAGTAGCGCAAAAAAAAATTGTAAAATCATGGTGTACATTTCCTTAGACAGTGTAGCTAGAGGAAAGTAGCCTAATATGAGACAGTTCCCCATTTCCTTAGACAGTGTAGCTAGAGGAAAGTACTCTAATATGAGACAGTTCCTAATATGAGACCCCACACTAACTCCTAAAGTAAGAGTCTCCATCTAGCTGGCAATGTCTCAAATAATCACTAATGGTATAATAATAAGTCGCCACATGTAGTCCAGTGTCTAGCTCATCTAAATTTTTAGGTTAAGAACGGCATTGTTTATTACTTCAACCGTGCGTGAACAAACTTTTAAAGGGCTTGGGTTACCGAGTAATTCTGAATAACGTGGTAAGTGTTTAATATATTTTTGTATCTTGTTGTATTAAATAAAAGTTATTTTATAATTAGAGTAATTATATAACGCATTTAATAACATTTGTTAACGATGGCAAAAAATTCTATGATATGTACAGACTAAGTCATTTTCGATGGTTTTATGGGGTATCTCCGTTATTTGTATAGATAGAAAAAAACAAGGTAGGTGTTCATGAGTTAATTTTTTGAGATATTTACGATCCTCAAAACAGATCTCTGAGATCTCCAATACTTTAGGAGATACAGGGCGTTTTTGAAATTTTTGCAATTATCATAGCTCATTTGTTTTTAAACCTATATATTTCGTTGAAAACGCTTTATACGCACTTTTTTACGTAGAATCCATTGGAGTAAACAGTTTTTCTATAAAATAGTTATTTATGTACCAAGGCACTGAAGTTGAATTATTAAGTTGAACTTCAGTGCCCTGGTACGGAAAATAACTATTTTTTAGAAAAACTGTTTACTCCAATGGATTCTACGTAAAACAGTGCGTATAAAGCGTTTTCAACGAAATATATAGGTTTAAAAACAAATGAGCTATGATAATTTAAAAAAATAGCAAAAATTTCAAAAACGCCCTCTATCTCCTAAAGTATTGGATATATCAGAGATCTGTTTTGAGGATCGTAAATATCTCAAAAAATTAACTCATGAACACCTACCTTGTTTTTTTCTATCTATACAAATAACGCCAGATACCCCATAAAACCATCGAAAATGACTCAGACTGTACATCGGCTTCCTAATATGAGACACCCCAGTGTTCCTAATATGAGATATCTCATATTAGGAGACTAGCTTGATCTAATTTAGATTGATAATAATTTTAATAGAGTGTCAAGTGTTATATAATTAAAGAGTTGAATACTATGTTAAGTTGATATTCATTCAATGTTTTTGAATTAAAAATTATTTTGTAGTAAGTAGAATTTTTGTTAAACCTTAATATGAGTCTTATATTAGGAACCTGTTAAGTAAATCAAGTGTTATATAACTAAATTATTGTATACTAGGTTAATTTGAAATAAAAATTATTTTGTGGCAAGTAGTGATTTTGTTAAAAAAATATGAGACTGTCTCATATTAGGCACCCAATTTTAAAAATTGAAGATTTGACATTTCTTTCATAATTCTCATTTACGCAACAACTGTTAATATTTGGCAATCCTACATAAACTGCAGTGAAAATAGAGACTATATTGAACGTATTCGACATAAGTTTGCGCATTATAATATATTATAGTACAAAGTACAGATCAAAATGTAATGTGGTCTCATATTCGGGTACTTTCCTCTACATCTACACGCGGAAGTTCCCACAGTTCCCTAGTTTAAACAGAGTTACTCCACCCCAAATTCTGAACTGGGTTTAAAAACAAACTGAACAGTTTGGCAGTTTGGCCGGGAATTCGTCGAGGCACTGAAATGTTAATTAACGCTAGAACCTACCTGCAGGTTCGGTGGACAATGGTCCAGCAACTCCAACATGTGACGAATGTTTTGGGCGTCTTGAATGACGAAGTTCAACTCCATGTCGAATTCGCCACCGACCAACTGCAACAGAGGAACGAAAGTTAGTAATGAACAATGGGGACAAATACAGTTAATCTACATTGTAGTGATTATTTCCCCCATACTGCTTGTAACCAATAAGGTAGCTGGCTCCTTTCTTAAAGAAACAACCAATCATATTATGGCTTGGGAATTATTTGGAATCCCCAATCCTATCGGAATTTGGCCGCGAAGACCAAAGCCCGCAGTTTAATTTCGTAGTATATGTAAAAGATACGCCTGTGAACGTCATAATGCACAAGATAAATTTTCCCCTTGAGCGAAGAAGGAAACTGATATTGCGACGCGGAGCTGCCACACAATAAATACGACGATCTGGCGCGCCAGCCGCTGGATGTATCCGAAATTAATGTTTGTTTGAATCCAAAGTGCGCCTCGGGTGTTTTGATTAATGTTGTTTTCGATTTAGGGTTAAGGTGCATTTGCAACACCAAAGTGCATTTGGTTATTACAATCCCAAAGTTATTAGAAACTGATCGCAAAAAGCTACTCTCATTTTCCACGTAAAAATGTAAATATGAAACTTGTACAAAATTTTCTTGCGATTTCAGAAAAAGTGTATCCAGAAAAACAAAAAAAATGCGATGTAGACCAAACTTATGTTTTTTTTATACGGAACACCCTATATATTTCTCGATTTTCAAAATATACGCAATTTTCTGGTTTCAACAATATACAGGGTTATTTTAAATTCGGTACATTCTTTTGGAAATGTGATAGGGGAGGAGGTAAGGAGTAAATTTAATCCTAATATGCATTAAGCAAAACTCAATAGTTTTTGAGATATTTCAATTTTTCTTAGTAGACAAAAAAACCTACAGAACTTTTTTTAAACTTTTCAACTGGATTACTTGCCCAACACTATGGTCTTATGTTTGGAATGAAAAAAGTCCGGAAACATTTAGATCATACGAAAATTTTAAATAAGAAGTTGTCAAAAATATTTTTAAAAAATGAGTTTTGCATAATGCATATAGGATTAAATTTACTCTTTACCTCCTCCCCCATCACATCTCCAAACGAATGTATCGAATTACCAATTAATTTTTTATATATGTTATATGTTTGCTCTAGTAGTTTGCACAAAATCGTCCTTTGAATTAGTGAATGACAAAATCAAAATTGCCATGGAAAATTGAGTTTACATTTTCAAAATCAAGAACTTCCTGCGTATAGAAAAGTGTGCCATGGAAGTTTTGAAGGCAAGTTGTTTTCAAAAAGTAGGTAATCATTTTAATATGAAACTAAAAGCTATAAACATTTTTTTTTTAATTTTTGCTTAATTTTTTTTTATTTTGACAAAGTTTTGGATTTAGGGTTCTAGATCGATTCTGAACAACTTTTTTCAGTATTTTTTTTTTCAAAAAAAGCCTAATATGACTTTCGGATTTTTAGCTTCGATTGTGGCATCACAGGTGGCTTTGACTTTGATATAAGTAGGCAACAATGTCATCTACCTTTGGGAAAGATTTCGGTTAAAAATTAAAGAAGTTATAGAAATTGTTTCACTCTTAAGTGAGACACTCTGTATATATATCGTTGAAACAAAAAAATGCGTAGATTTCGAAAATCGAGAAGTATATCTACAGGGTGTTCCATTTAAAAAAACATAAATTTGGTCTCCAAAACGCGACATTCATTTGTTTTTCTTACCAAGAAAATTTTATACAATTTTCATATTACATTTTATATGAATAACCCTGTACATATCAATGTTATGTTTGTTGTTTCTATTATGGATACCAAGATGGGGAATTTCACGGAACTATATTGAAAGTGTGTTTGGTTGCCTGTATCATAGAATTTTATTTACAACTAGTGCATTTGAAAGGTTTACAGAAAAAAATGGTATTTTTAAATTATTCAAAGGTATTGATGACTATTTTAAAAGTTATAGCTGCTAGAAATTAAAAAAAAAGTTTCTTTAGTATATTTACGAATATATTAAAAAAATCTCCTACCTCCTTACATTATAAACTCTAGGTATTCGTAATGAAACCCTTATCGAACTTTAACAGTTAATAAATCTCACTTAAGTCCGCAGTAGGGTGGTTCGTTCAGGGTCCTTGCGAAATTTTTAACTTCGACCTTAATAAAAGTTGAGCCAAGTTGGACGAGGTAAATTTGATCTCCTATAACGGCAAATTATTGGAGTTCCTTTTACACATTTAATTGTTCCACAGAGACGGGGAAAATGTTGTCTTTGACAACTAATTTGGAAAGTTTTATAATTATGCAGTTTCTCGGAGCAGGTTTCCTTATTACAAGTTGTAATTTTGTTGTAGGCATGGGTATCATACTATGCACATAATAGATGTAGGTATGTAGTCATACGTTATGTGGCAAGTTTTACTTAAACAAGCTGCAACTATTTGCATTATAAATAGATTTGCTGATAATATTACCTACCCTCAGTGTGTGCTAAGAACACTCTAAAATTTATGTTATCTTCCATATTTGAAATTAAATATATTCAGCACAAGAACGAGTGAAGTGAATCGTCGATTACCATGGTTGTTGAATTTGATAATGCTTGGTTAAAATGTTTCACACTTATTTATGATACATCCTGAATACTGTCCATACTATTACCCAGCTCTGGTCCCTTCAAAACCACACGCTCTAAAGTTCTAAGAAAACTCCTAAATTATTCCGTAGTCTGGGTGTAATTTCGGAGAAGGGAAGACGAGAGCAAACGAACTGTCCGACAGTTTGTTAGTTGAGCCATAAAGACGGTCGCCACTTTGTAAAATTTTAATTCTCCCCGTAAAGCCCACCGCAAAACATAAAAAAGCGACATTAAATTTTTATGGGTCCCCTCTGAAAACACACTTTACACAAGGTCCCTCATGAAAGCTGGAGTTAACATGCTAGCGGTTCTTACTGCGGAACAAGTAATCAATTGGGCCATTTTATTTATCATTTATACATCATTCTCTATAATGGACTTGGGTTTCCCTATGTCACGAAAATTTACAGTTATTCTAATTTTCTCCGTGTAGCCAAGTTTCATTTTTTGTCATTGGGGCCTCACTAGATCCAAGATAAGTTCACATTGAAAATAAAGCAGGTAAAAAAAGTCAACTCTGCTTAGAGGTCAGCTCGGCAACGGTCTCATACGCATAGAAAATCTTGGCACAATATCACAGGAGAGTGACTCTACTGCTCTACCCCATTTACCGTGGTTTTGACCATTGAATTGACAAGTAGATGGAAGGAGGGTAGAGAGAGAAACTGACAGCCAAACTTGAGTAAGTGAAATAGTAAATAAATCAGCTGATTCCGGCAAAAACCACATAACACAAAAGAGGTGTTTGTCCTAACTTTCTATTTTTGTGTCCTGTGCTTCAAACGAGTTCCGTTGTCAAACGTCATTTTCCTTCTGTCCCAAGTCCCAATATAGAGTAATTATTGTATTATTTATATTTGATTTGAGTTCGTGTCGTGGTGGCAGTTTCGTATAAAACGGCGTTGAGTTTTCTTAGTTGATATTTTTTGGTTTAATATTATTTTTAGATCAGAGAGAAAATTTAATTTAACTATGTGGCTATATTCTCACTGTTGTAATTGTAAATTACAAAAAAGATGGTCAACTCCTGTTGTGTATTTGGATGTACCAAACGGGGCGGCAAGAATAAGAATAGTAGGGTTTCTTTTCATTCGTAAGTCTTAAAAATCTTTGATAATAACTTTGCAGTTTTCCAAGAGATGATGCGATATAAGAGACAAGTGGATTGCAGCAATAAAAAGGAAAAATTTTGTACTGTCCACAAGCATTTACTTGCATTTGTAGTCAACATTTTATTGAGAGCGATTTCATAGAGAATTTTGGGCAGCCCAAACTTAAAAAGTATGTAATTACTACAGTTTTTTATTTTCCAAGTCATGATAGAAACTCTATCAAGGGAAAAACTGGGAAAATAATGTGCTAATGAACCTAGCCCTTCATAGTCAAAGATGGAATTAATCTTGAAGTTCTGGTCCCTTTAATAAGGTACTTATTTGTACTACTTTTTGTTAGATGCCTAAACATTAAAAATTATATAAAAATATGTAAAAGCTTAGCTCTTAGATGCTTTTCCTATTAAATTGAATTTTAAAATTAATAAATCAGTTAAGATAAGTAATTAAAGTTGAAAATGTACACCTTATCCTAGATATTTTGTCGCCTTTATTTTAAAATAAACTTTTATTTTGGAATTTGTATTTTATTTGTCTCCATTTACTAAATTTCCATGTAAATTTTTTAAAATTAATTTACTACTTTTTCTGTGCAATATTTACATAATAATTGTGGTTATACAGAAAAATTCTCATTCCTACAAACAAGCCCCGAATTTCGGAATACAGATCATACAATAAAGAGAATTACGGAACATGCCTATTAAATACTTCATTAATATGCAACAACCCTAATACCTCCTTTGCCTGAATCAGCTGACACGTCCATTACGCGTCCTTGTCTTACTTATTGGTATTGGAAACCTATCTCTCTCTAGAGTTGGCTGCCCCAAACAACAATGAAAGCCATACCTGTGCGACTTCCATATTACTTATCAATTCGATGGTTTTGACACGCTCGGTACTTCTCAATATTCCGGTTGAGCGTGTCAGGCCATGCATCTTTATTTGTCCAGTTTCCAGTGTGGTTCGGTCATTGTTTTTATTTCTGTGACTGACTTTTTTTAACATCCTTGTGAAAACGGCGAAGATCGGACCAGAAACAATGAATTTATATTTTTTTTTCGTAAAGGGATGCAGGGGGTAGTTTTGTCCGGCAATTTTTTTCAACCGTGGATTAGTGTTTCTGGAGTTATTCTGAACGACCTTGCTAAGAATAGCGAGGATCCGACCAAAAACAACTTCGGGGGTGGGAAGGGGTAGTTTTTTTTTCCGGCAGTTTTTTTTATTTCTCAGACTGACTTTTTTTAACATCCTTGTGAAAACGACGAAAATCGGACCATAAACAATGGAGTTATCATTTTTTTTCCTGAAAGGGATGCAGGGGGTAGTTGTGCCAGGAAAATTTTTTCAACCGCGGATTGGTGCGTCTGGGTAAATTTTGAACGTTCTGGCTGAAAATGGCGAGGATTCGACCAAAAACAACTTCGGGGGTGGGAAGGGGTAGATTTTGTCAGGCAGTTTTTTATGCTTCTGAGACTCTTTTGAACGTTCTTGTCAAAACGGCGAAAATCGGACCAGAAACAATGGAGTTATCAATTTTTTTCCCTAAAGGGATGCAGGGGGTAGTTTCGTCAGGTAAATTTTTTCAACCGCGGATTGGTGCGTCTGGGTAAACTTTGAACGTTCTGGCTGAAAATGGCGAGGATCCGACCAAAAACATTTCGAGGGTGGGAAGGGGTAGTTTTTTGTCAGGCAATTTTTTTACTTCTGAGATTTTCAGGGTGTAGTTTTCCCGGCAATTTTAAGTAAGTATATGTACATCAATATGAATCAATATCCTAGATATTTTGTCGCCTTTATTTTAAAATAAACTTTTATTTTGGAATTTGTATTTTATTTGTCTCCATTTGCTTCCAGGTACATAAAATTTCCATGTAAATTTTTTAAAATTAATTTACTACTTTTTCTGTGCCATATTTACATAATAATTGTAGTTATACAGAAAAATTCTCATTCCTACAAACAAGCCCCGAATTTCGGAATACAGATCATACAATAAAGAGAATTACGGAACATGCCTATTAAATACTTCATTAATATGCAACAACCCTAATACCTCCTTTGCCTGAATCAGCTGACACGTCCATTACGCGTCCTTGTCTTACTTATTGGTATTGGAAACCTATCTCTCTCTAGAGCTGGCTGCCCCAAACAACAATGAAAGCCATACCTGTGCGACTTCCATATTACTTATCAATTCTATGGTTTTGATACGCTCGGTACTTCTCAATATTCCGGTTGAGCGTCTCAGGCCATGCATCTTTATTTGTCCAGTTTCCAGTGTGGTTCGGTCATTGTTTTTGCAATCCGCATTAATTAAAATACGGGATGCAGGGGGTAGTTTTGTCCGGCAATTTTTTTCAACCGCGGATTGGTGCTTCTGGGATAATTTTGAACGTCCTTGCTAAAAATGGCGAGGTTCCGATCAAAAAAAACTTCGGGGATGGGAAGGGGTGGTTTTTTTCCGGCAGTTTTTTTATTTCTGTGACTGACTTTTTTTAACATCCTTGTGAAAACGGCGAAGATCGGACCAGAAACAATGGAGTTATCAATTTTTTTCCCTAAAGGGATGCAGGGGGTAGTTTCGTCAGGTAAATTTTTTCAACCGCGGATTGGTGCGTCTGGGTAAACTTTGAACGTTCTGGCTGAAAATGGCGAGGATCCGACCAAAAACATTTCGAGGGTGGGAAGGGGTAGTTTTTTGTCAGGCAATTTTTTTACTTCTGAGATTTTCAGGGTGTAGTTTTCCCGGCAATTTTAAGTAAGTATATGTACATCAATATGAATCAATATGAATCTCAAAAATCCTTATCCTATCCTATCTTTATCCTAGATATTTTGTCGCCTTTATTTTAAAATAAACTTTTATTTTGGAATTTGTATTTTATTTGTCTCCATTTGCTTCCAGGTACATAAAATTTCCATGTAAATTTTTTAAAATTAATTTACTACTTTTTCTGTGCCATATTTACATAATAATTGTGGTTATACAGAAAAATTCTCATTCCTACAAACAAGCCCCGAATTTCGGAATACAGATCATACAATAAAGAGAATTACGGAACATGCCCATTAAATTCGCTCATTAATATGCAACATCCCTATATACCTCCTTTGCCTGAATCAGCTGACACGTCCATTACGCGTCCTTGTCTTACTTATTGGTATTGGAAACCTATCTCTCTCTAGAGCTGGCTGCCCCAAACAACAATGAAAGCCATACCTGTGCGACTTCCATATTACTTATCAATTCGATGGTTTTGACACGCTCGGTACTTCTCAATATTCCGGTTGAGCGTCTCAGGCCATGCATCTTTATTTGTCCAGTTTCCAGTGTGGTTCGGTCATTGTTTTTGCAATCCGCATTAATTTAAATACCCCCTTTTCCGACAATGGTCCAACCGCGGCTTTGTAGTCGCCGCGTTCGTCATTACCGCCGCCGTCGACTCAAACAATGTCCCGTCAGCGCCGTGACGCCGTTGACGGACACATAAAGGGCCCTCTGGCCGGAGGACGAGTCCAAAATGGCGCCCGGAATCAATCACAACAAATTGGAGGCGCCCACGCCGAAATAAGTTTGATTAACAAAGTTTTTGATATTGAGCCGCGTGAGGCGGCTTGATTAGAATTTTCGGTTTCCTTATTGGCGGGACTAGTTTCTAGTCTGCAGCTGAATAATCGTCAACACATTTAATAGCTTTAGGCTTTAGTATGTACACAGCAAAACACGTGCGGGCAAAGATTATGGGTGAACCATGTAGGTCAGGGGCGTGCAGTCCATGGAAGCAAAGGAAGCAGTGCTTCCCCTAAACCAAAACAATGTAAAATGATAAAATGTAATTTTTGAATTTTTAAACAGGATGCAATTAGTTTAGTTACCTAGGTATATCAAAAACGCAAAAAAAATTATCTTATATATCATAAATATATCAAATCTACAATATGTTATGCCTTAGCAAATGCGGCGTTGACTCCGACTGCGCCCATCCTACCGAGCGACAGTACAGTACAATGTAAGCTATGCCGGCCGCTAGCTTTTCTGTAGCGTTCGGTAGTCGAGAGGTTATTGAACTTTCCACCTCCACCGCACTGGCTGACGCGAATGAGAACGCGTGTTTTAAGCGTGCGTGGAAGCTATCATTGCAGTAGGTTCTTTGCTTAGTTTAGTTGGTTTTGATATCTGCGTTGGTGCGTCGCGCGCGTCGTATCTCGGGCGATATGGAAGACAATACAATACGGACATGAACATGCAAAAACCGTCAACTTCGGCTGTCGGGAATGACGTTGAAAATGTTAAAGTGGGACAATTAAATAAGAGTGTGTGTGAATGTGTAGTGTATGCCTTAATAATAAAGGGATTTTCAACATTAATTAATTAATTAATTACAAACGGAAGAGCAAAACCCCCTATGAAAAATTTAACCACAAAAATGAATGAACGACTTTTACAGATATCGCTGTTGTCTATTGAGAATATACTTCTCCAGAACATGTTAAAGCATCGACGTTTTTATGGTGACGTCATTGACGAATTCGCAAACAGTGATCGAAGAATCGAATTACATTACAAATAGGTAAGTTTTTAAACATTGCTTCCCTTACTTAAAATGTCACCGCACGCCCCTGGCTTTAGTGTATACACAGCAAGACACGTGCGGACAAAGATTATGGGTAAACCATGTAGGTATAATGTGCGATTCAATTGAATTGAAATGCCACTGTAGCTATAGGTATATTGTCTGTTGCCAAGACAATGGACCCAGGAGACACTTATGATAAAAGCGTTGACTGACGTATTAATACGTCAGTCAACGATAAAAGTAAACGAAATAGGTTGTAATTTAAAATTTTTTTTTGTTGTTTTAATGCAGGTAGGTAGGTACCATTTGCTGGTAAACTTGAATTTCCCAAATAAAAAATTTGCATTTGTGTAAATTGAATATTAAATTGGTAATACATAATACCATTTAAATTTCAAAATAATTATCCAAGACTTCCAAAGTCGATAGGTAAAATTAATAAGAAAACCGTCACGGTATTGTATACAGGATGATTCAGTTTTATTCTGCGACACTTCAACAAGAGATAGAAAACCAAAAAATAACCGCACTTTCTTCTATAAACCATATGATTTTAAGGTCTTATAAAAAAGTTACAGGGTGTTGTAAGAAATATGTGGACTTTATTGAATATTTACCAAACTAGTTGAGATATTTAAGTCATATTTGAGATATATTATAGCGGCATGGGTTAGCATAAAACCTGTTAATATCAAACACCTCGAACAACCAGTAGCGTAGAAGTGGGTAATTACTATAATTGTTTTTAGAAAGAAAAAACGAACCACCTTGTATACTAATAAAATGTATTCAATTTCTTATGTAAATTTTAATTGTAAACTAAAACGTTCTCTTAGCATTTTTTCTTATGTGTCATGGTTTCATAGCAAATTTTATTTTTTCGTATTTTTTCCAGGTATTTCTGAAAAATTAACTTAACAATTCGCTCCATAAGTAAGACTCAAAGCAGAAAAAATGTGTTTAAATATCTCGACTACTTTGGTGAATATTCCATAAAGTCCACATATTTCTAACAACTTTAACACCCTGTAACTTTTTTATAAGAGCTTAAAATGATGTAGTTTATAGAAGAAAATGCGGTTATTTTTTGGTTTTCCATCACCTGTTGAAGTGTAGCAGAATAAAACTGAATCACCCTGTATATAGAGTTGCCACGAGACTAGCCGAAACAATGACGTCAGAACCTATAGACAGGTTTGTTTTGATAAACGCTTGACGCCCAGAACTAATCACAATCTAAGCGCTCCATTAAATTATTCCGGAAATGTCGCGAGATTGTCAGAAATTGCCCCTTTTTGTCGAGCCGTAGCGAACTTATTTCGACTCCGGGCTCGGTGGCTGGCGTTGTTAGACCATCCCCCGAGTCTTCAGGTGAGGTTCCGATGCTTCCGGCGCCCCCAAACAAGAAAAAACATGCGATATCTAAGTGTGATTCTGGAGGAACTATAACCGGGAATCGCCGGGTGTATAGTTGGTTGATGGTTGACTTTCTGTCTTTGTTTGTAGCATGTTTTTAGAGTAGTATGGATATATTTAATCTTGGCGTCAAAATAAAGGGCATTCTAACAATGGGGCACCACGTCTATAGGTTTTAACGTCATTGAGCCGAAACAAGGCCTCGTCTCGTCTCGTCTCGTCTCGAAATTTCAAGATAATCTTTTTCGAGGCGAGACGGGACAATGGTCTCGTATTTATAACAAGCAGATATTTGGCTTATCACTGTACGATACTGTTTTTTTTAGATTGATAATTTTATAAGATTAAACAATTAAAATTACAACTTTCTTGTATCTTGGCATTGACTTTATTCGTATCGATTTGACTTTTGATGAAAAAAAAAAAAGTTTTCTTGAAATCGGCATTAAAATGTCCCAAAATCGTCATTAAAAGCACAGAAATCGTACAATAATGTAGCTCATTATTGTACGATTTTTTCAATAAGTAGGCCTTGGCGAGATGTAAACATCAAACGTCAGACGCGGAGAAATCGCCCGTCAAAAGTGACCAAATATTCAAAACCAGGCCGATAAAGGCTCATTTAACTTTTCGTACATATTGCGAAATTGTTTCCTATAGAAGCGCAATCCTTCAGTATACATATTTTAGTAGATTTGAAAATCAATAGATTTGTTGTGTAGGCTGCACAAGAAGCATCAGTTTGGTTTTTCTGTCAGAAGGTGCCGTACATCATTATACTTGTCCTAGGTAGAGCGATCGGTAAAGTCAAGCAACGCCGCGCGTAGTCGGTTCGTGGACGGGTGATCCCTTATTATTATTTTCTTGCCTAATAAAACATTTTTTTTCCGATTTCAAAAAAAATATAATATGTACCTCGGCACTGAAGTTCTTTTTATGACTCTTGTGGTTTATTTGCCTCGGCCAGAGGCCTCAGCAACTAAACTCCACATGAGTCATAAAAAGTTGAACTTCAGTGCCTTGGCACATAAATAACTATTTCTTGAAATCGGCATTAAAATGTCCCAAAATCGTCATTAAAAGCACAGAAATCGTACAATAATGTAGCCCATTATTGTACGATTTTTTCAATAAGTAGGCCTTGGCGAGATGTAAACATCAAACGTCAGACGCGGAGAAATCGCCCGTCAAAAGTGACCAAATATTCAAAACCAGGCCGATAAAGGCTCATTTAACTTTTCGTACATATTGCGAAATTGTTTCCTATAGAAGCGCAATCCTTCAGTATACATATTTTAGTAGATTTGAAAATCAATAGATTTGTTGTGTAGGCTGCACAAGAAGCATCAGTTTGGTTTTTCTGTCAGAAGGTGCCGTACATCATTATACTTGTCCTAGGTAGAGCGATCGGTAAAGTCAAGCAACGCCGCGCGTAGTCGGTTCGTGGACGGGTGATCCCTTATTATTATTTTCTTGCCTAATAAAACATTTTTTTTCCGATTTCAAAAAAAATATAATATGTACCTCGGCACTGAAGTTCTTTTTATGACTCATGTGGTTTATTTGCCTCGGCCAGAGGCCTCAGCAACTAAACTCCACATGAGTCATAAAAAGTTGAACTTCAGTGCCTTGGCACATAAATAACTATTTCTTGAAATCGGCATTAAAATGTCCCAAAATCGTCATTAAAAGCACAGAAATCGTACAATAATGTAGCCCATTATTGTACGATTTTTTCAATAAGTAGGCCTTGGCGAGATGTAAACATCAAACGTCAGACGCGGAGAAATCGCCCGTCAAAAGTGACCAAATATTCAAAACCAGGCCGATAAAGGCTCATTTAACTTTTCGTACATATTGCGAAATTGTTTCCTATAGAAGCGCAATCCTTCAGTATACATATTTTAGTAGATTTGAAAATCAATAGATTTGTTGTGTAGGCTGCACAAGAAGCATCAGTTTGGTTTTTCTGTCAGAAGGTGCCGTACATCATTATACTTGTCCTAGGTAGAGCGATCGGTAAAGTCAAGCAACGCCGCGCGTAGTCGGTTCGTGGACGGGTGATCCCTTATTATTATTTTCTTGCCTAATAAAACATTTTTTTTCCGATTTCAAAAAAAATATAATATGTACCTCGGCACTGAAGTTCTTTTTATGACTCATGTGGTTTATTTGCCTCGGCCAGAGGCCTCAGCAACTAAACTCCACATGAGTCATAAAAAGTTGAACTTCAGTGCCTTGGCACATAAATAACTATTTCTTGAAATCGGCATTAAAATGTCCCAAAATCGTCATTAAAAGCACAGAAATCGTACAATAATGTAGCCCATTATTGTACGATTTTTTCAATAAGTGGGCCTTGGCGAGATGTAAACATCAAACGTCAGACGCGGAGAAATCGCCCGTCAAAAGTGACCAAATATTCAAAACCAGGCCGATAAAGGCTCATTTAACTTTTCGTACATATTGCGAAATTTTTTCCTATAGAAGCGCAATCCTTCAGTATACATATTTTAGTAGATTTGAAAATCAATAGATTTGTTGTGTAGGCTGCACAAGAAGCATCAGTTTGGTTTTTCTGTCAGAAGGTGCCGTACATCATTATACTTGTCCTAGGTAGAGCGATCGGTAAAGTCAAGCAACGCCGCGCGTAGTCGGTTCGTGGACGGGTGATCCCTTATTATTATTTTCTTGCCTAATAAAACTTTTTTTTTCCGATTTCAAGAAAAATATAATATGTACCTCGGCACTGAAGTTCTTTTTATGACTCATGTGGTTTATTTGCCTCGGCCAGAGGCCTCAGCAACTAAACTCCACATAGTCATAAAAAGTTGAACTTCAGTGCCTTGGTACATAAATAACTATTTTTTAAGGTAACCAGGCCTTATAAAAGAAAAAGACATTGTTTTTAATTAAATCTAAAAAAACTGTATTAAACTTTTTTATAAAATACCAGCCCTCTGACGTACAGGGTGATTGAAAGCCTGCGAGTTGAGAAATGGCTAAATTAAAATGTTATCGCCCTGACGCCCTGTAATCGAAGAGCAGTACTTCACAAAAAATTGTTTCAGTATTTCTTTTACTTTTATTGTACTTATCGTCCTGACAAAATTTAAATAATATATGCATACAAAACGGTTTCGAGACGAGACGTCTCGTGTCTCGCGGCAACTCTAATTGTATACTTTACAATATTGCAACCTGTATTTAGATTTTCTAAACAGTTAGTAGATTCTTTACAAACGTCTCATCATAATATTTCCTTGCTGTATTTCTCGATAATGTGAAATAACAGGCCTGCGGCCCTGGAAAGACCATAAAAATCTGCTTCTTATAAGGATAACACAGTTTTGCCCTTCTCTTACTGGGGGCATTGGCCCCCGAGTATCGCAAAATTCGCTCGAAAATCCCGCAACCAAATTGGGATTTCATCATATCATGAATATATCACATCGGAGGGCCGCATCCCATGCATACAAAATGGCCGACCGGGCTTTGAAAATTAAATTTCCTTAAAGGAAATCACGACGCTCACTTCGATATGTCCGAGGAGGCCAGAACACAATAATTGTAATACTCAAAACATTTTCTAGATATAGCCGTTCGAATTTCCGTAATACCACGACTATATAATCACGTTTAGACTTTTCATTATTTTTATCAAGCTCCGAAATTTGAACGGAGGAAAATTGGGACTTCTTATTACGGCACGTTCTACCTTCTTCGCATAAAAGTTGACAGCGGCCCGATCTACATATTTTCCAGGCCCAAATTAAGTTATAAAATTTTACTCCCCACAGTTGACACCTGTTCTTCTAACTTTGAATCAAAGTTAGACGGCGCCAGCGCCCATCTCATGAATTGCGTTTTTCCAAGCCACGAACTTATTATACATACATTCTTTATGAGGAAACCACCGTCGCAAAATTTTATAGCTGAAGTTTGCTCGGCTGAAGTTCCGCCCGGATTTTTTACGATATAATAATCTGTTTAATATTGTGAGTGGTTTAGATGGAAACACTCTGTAAGGTAAATCTCCCAAAATAGATTACTGTTTGGAACCATAACTTCTTAGTAACTTTTAGTAAGAACATTTGACTCTACCAGAATACGCTTTTTAGTAAAATAAGGCTATATAAGTACAGATCATACAAAATTTGAAGGCGGAGAATTGCTAGAATAGATTTGTAGGAAATCGTACACAACTATTAAGTATAATAATTTACAATTACAATAGGTAATATTTGTCAATCTGATGCATATTCACTAACATCGTCATCGGAGGAGTCACTTTCGGAATTAGTAATAATTAGCTGTTCTGTGATTATGTCTATATTAATTTCAATTTGTAAGTACTTGTCTTCGGTTTTGATAACATAACACAGTATTTTCCAATTGTTGTTACGCTGCTGTGTGAAATGAGCCAGTGCAGGTGGGTTTTCTTGGTATTTGCAAACTACTTCCTAGAATTATCCGCCTTCAAATTTTGTATGATCTGTATACATTATAATAGTCCTTTTATTGTTTATAACGACTTTGTATGAAATGGGTTGCCTGCATTTTAACCCACTTTAATGGTAAAATATTCCGTTGTCGACGTGCAAATTGCAAATTGAGTTCAAATTTATGAATTAGAAACTATCATAAGGTTCATTTACATCCATTATACACTGTGTCCCGGATAAGAATGAACAGCATGGGGATATTGCAAACGGTGAGAGATATAGAACAACAGGTAAATGAGGGAAAAGTTGCGCAATTTTAAGGTCAATAAAATGGTACAAACAGATTTCCAATATCTTTTTTCGTTTTTGAGATATTTTGAAAAAAGTAAAATTTCGCTTTTATTTTTTTTTAATTGTTAACACAGATAGAAAAAAAAAATAAAAACACTTTCTTATGGCACTTTTTAACGGGCTTTAAGATGACGTTCTACAACGTTTCGTTTTTGAGAAACCATCTTTAACTTTATTTTTAAAATACGAACCTGGATTTTTTTTTGCAGATTTTGAAAGCACTTTTCATTGTAAATACCATGATGTATGACACGAAATATTTTTAAAATAGTTTGAGACAATTATATTGAAAATTTCTTTTTTCCATTCATTTTTTTCTAATGCGGCCCTGTATTTAATAATGAGAAGTCTAAATATTAATTATTATTGTCAAGAATTTAACTTATAACTTATCTTTCAATTGGAGAACTAAAAGAAGGACGGAAAAGACTAATAACAGTCATATACGATAATAAAAAATAAATAAAAATCCTCCACCTAGAAGGCTTTGAAACAACGAAAGCTCTTGTCATTTGTCATAACTCCCACTGTATCATTTAGTTAACAATTTGTATCATTAGAAATGGAGGGTGCTTTTTCAAATGACGACAAATTTAACATGTGAGCATGTTATATCTTGTGTCACAGAAATAGTGTAGAGGCCGAACGAATGTAATTTTGCAATTAATAAATGGCAAAAGTTATTGGTTTCGTTGGCTTAAAGCTTTCTTCTCACAATTAGAAAAAGCGAAGAATTTACACCAAAACACAATGCGACACTGTTTGCTGTACAACAACAGAGGAAAACACTTACCAGACAGGGCCGTGTTTAAAAATATTAAGTTTTCGAAGTAAAAATAAACTGTAAGTTAAATTGTTTTGCCAATAATGATTAATATTTAGACTTCTTATTATTAAATACAAAAGGAATTTTCAGTATAATAATTGTCTCAAAACATTCAAATCATGGTATTTGCAATGAAAAGTGCTTTCAAAATCTGCAAAAAAATCCAGGTCCGTATTTAAAAAAATAAAGTTGAAGATGGTTTCTCAAAAACGAAACGTTGTAGAACAAATCTAAAGCCCGTTAAAAAGTGCTGTAAGAAAGTGTTTCTCTTTTTTTTCTATCTGTGATAACAACTTCAGAAAAAAAATCGAAAACGCAAAATTTTACTTTTTTCAAAATAACTCAAAAACAAAAAAGATATTAGAAATCTGTTTGTGCCATTTTATTGACCTCAAAATTGCGCAACTTTTTCCCCATCTAACCGTTGCGCTATCTCTCACCGTTCGCAATATCCCCATGTTGTTCATTCTTATCCGGGACACAGTGTAAATATGTATACCTGGTTTAAAAGTAAGTGGTTTAAAAAGTTCCTGAAGCTTGAAAGGAGATCGAAACGCATATAAGAGGCAAGAAAATATACAGAAGAAAAAGTAATTTTTGTTTTGTAATAACGATAAAAGTTAAGCAACTGTTACATTGTTTTAAATTTAACAAATAAGTAAGACAAATCAAATAACATCTAATACACCTTGCCTAATTTAGCACATCCCCAATCAAGCCGAATGTAAAACCGAAATAATAGCAGTCTGGAGGGGCTATACGCCCCGGTGTCGTACAACTCGTTGTGTTTACAGACGCCAGACTGGGGTAAGTATTTAGCAGAAAGGCAACAGACATCAGTCTGGCTCGAATCGAGCGCTTTGTGTTACAGTTGAACAAAGAAACGGTAATCCTACGGCGAACGCGTATTTAAAAGGCGGCCAAATCACAACATCAACTGTAAGAGCGCCGGGAAATTTGAGACACCGTTCAAATGAACACGGCAAAAGGGGAGCGGCACAATACGCAGCGTTTACTGTGGCAATTTTCTGTGTTCATAGAGAAGGGAAGTTTTGTGTTTTGTTGTTGCAGGAATTTAAAAATTAGGGATTTCCATATTATTTCAGAGAGGAAATAAATTGACCCATCAGGTTATGCTAAAGCTATTATCTCAGTTTTGAATTCAATCAAAGCAGATGTCAGGGATTAACGAAAATGTCCATTAATGTAGATACGTTAAGCATAATAGAATGTGTCTATTGGTATAACGCATAAATGTAGCAAAACATTTCCATATAGTGGATTGAAATATTTATTAATCATTACATTATACAGTTCCAAAAAACTAACCTTTCACTACTTCGGAAATATTACATTGCAGTTTTGTTAGATGCCAAAGAAGAAAAGCTAATTACTACAAAGGAAACCTTTAATGTAAAAAATATTAAAGCTGTAGTCTAAGCTGAATTTAATATCTAAACAGAGGAAAATGCTCCCTTATTATATTCATTTTAATTCTATTTTTATTTGGCATATTTCCACAAATTTTCTTAACTTCTTTGGCTTATGTAAGCATATAATGTATTAGTTCTTTCAGTTTCCTATGTATACCGAATTATTTTTAGCCTTGAACAAATGATTTTTCTATTTTTACTTTTTTTTTATAGATACAGTGTGACAAATAAAGTTTGCAGAATTATTTAACATTTGACTTTGCCGGCAGTTTGTGGTTGAAATAGTAGTTGTGGCAAGAACGAAAACTACTTTTCGTTCGTGTATCATACAATATTTTTGTTCGAATGTGCTTAGATACCTATATTTAAAAAAAGTAGAAAATTAAAATCAGAAATGATATTGTTTGTTTTTCATTACAATAAATCTTAGTTGCATATGAACGTTTAAATAGGCCATGGAACAGAAAAAATTGTCAATGTGCTTGTGTCAATCAGATCAAATATTACAGTTTTAAACGTTTTAGTAAAAGAAATACAACAGAATTGAAGATTCTTCTGATCAATGCATTATGATGTACACTTCAGGAGGTACGAGCAGCAATTTTGATTAGTTTAAAAAGCTTAAAATATCAGGATTTAGAACTGGACGTAAATTTCTTCCAACAGAAGCTCTGAACCAGTTCTTGGCAATCTAGTCGGTTGAAAACAGTTCTGGAATTACTTTTCTGTGAGAAATAGTTCAGTTGAAACGTTTAAACAAAGCTATTGATACACGACGGAAAAGTACCTACCTATATTTTTGCGAACGCTCATGGAATCACAAAACTATATAAAAGATTTTCTTTTCGATCATGGAGAAACGTCAATATATTTGATATATTAGATATATATTAACTTTTATAGCACTCGCGTTTATAAATGATAAATCCTCTCTGAAACAGAACTGGCATATTAAATAAAGTGTTTCTGTTTTCTACACTGCGGGCAAATAATAAAAAATACCGAAAAGGTGTTTTATAGAATATAGAAACTTTCAGCTTCATTGTTGGGCTTATCTTTTAATTCTTAACAACTTTCGATAATACATGTTTTCTTCAACATTATAAATAAGGGTACTTTAACTCTTGAGCATTTTTCATATTTTTGAATCTCCTCCGTATTAGAAATGAGATATTCACATTTGAAAACTGCGTTTTGAGTTTGCAGGAATGCACAAACTTTTATCAACGTGATTGTTCCATAGACTATACTACTATTTATTCCACTACACCTACCCTGTAGAGTTCCTGAATATATTTTGCAGGTTTCGGTAGTTCTAAAAAAGACAAACACTGCCAACACATTGAAAGCGCCCCCGAGTTCCAACACGCGCCCACGGACAATGCAAATGCCATTCCCCGTGATGTGCTTTTTCTAAAATGTTTTCCGTGTTTTTTTTTGAGGACCGGCACACCACAATCGGAATGGGCCGGCTCCAGGCGGAGTGCGTTAGGGCGAATTACAAAGATCCCGGGGCCTCCATCCATTTATATAATTTTGCGGCTGTTGAAGCCGCGCAGAGTGCCCTTTAGTGTTCCCCCACACACCACCACGTTATTTTAATGCTACATTATACAGTTTATAATACATGACCCCCTGTATTTCATGGCGGTCGTAAAAACTTCCTTGTTTTGCGAAAGAAGAGTAGGTATACTTTATACTAATGGAATCCTTGGGAATATTACTATCAGTATATGGCACAATATTTTACCAATTCTCAACAATCACAGTTAAAACCGTCAACTTCTCAATTTGGTTGTTCGCCACAGGAATTATTTATTATAAAGTTCTAAAGTTGACAGAAAAATCCTCTGCTTAATTTTGTCAGTGGTTATTTAGATAGAACTCTCGAAAAAACAAAAGAAAAAATTAACTACTTAACGACATAATAAAATTATTAACTTTTTACCCTGCAGTATTAATAATTCCATCAACCAGTTGGCTGACCTTATACCTAATGTTGAGCGGCATATAACGCAAAAATCGAATTCCCCGATGTATGCGGAAAGCGTTCCATTACCCCCGGGATCACAATTTATGGCTCCGGGCTTAAAATTGATATCATTCCGGCTTTATTTTAATTTTTCTCCGACTGGATTTCGGAATGGCGCGCCCGGGGGACCACCGCGACCTTTGCGGGGCGTTTTTTTATTCCCCCGTAATGAGATTTTGAGCTCTCGGGACAGAAATAAAGGGAAGTGTCAATTCGTTAACGATATTTTCGAGAAGATTATTCGACGGAAAATCTGGAAAGGAAATTCGAAATGATTCGGTTCTTTTAAGATTGTATTTTCTCTAAACAGTTTGACGACGGAAACTTCAAGAAGTCTAATTTGGTTTTGCCTCAATGACATGTCAAGATAAACTAAGAACGGAACTTTTAAAAGTATACATGCATCAATGTCATATAACAGTGTTCTCTTTGCTTCAAAAAAAGATGAAAATGGCGTACTCAAATTTGGTCACGTGACAAAAATTACATTTAATATATCGCTAAATATGGGCTTAAGGTATTTGCTAAAATTTCAAAAAGCTTTATACTTTGAGAAATCGTTTTATTGAAGTTTCTGATATTGAATTCGTAATAGTATATTTCATTAAGAGTCTGGAAAAAGCTATTTCTGGACGTGTAATGAACGATATTTTTTATTATACTTCTTTAAAAACGGAAACTTAAAACATTTTATCGGCATATTATAATAAATTTAATTGACAAAAATAAACAATGCAGACAATATAGTGTTTGGTATGTATGATGCGTTTCCATGGTTACTCTCAAAAATATTACAGAAATGTATCTAAATATTGAAACACTTACGAATTAAAATACAAAATAGGTATATGTTAAATATCAGAGAGCATATAGAGTTTCTTACTTTGCTGTATATTTCTATTTTAAAGCCATATATTTGGTATTTTTATTCAGCGCACGGAAAGTTTTTCCATGCGCTGTTTCCGTGCGCTAGCCCGACAAACCCCATCTTTCATTATTGCTAAAACAGATGAAAATAAGGTGTTTTTAAAGAAGTATAATAAAAAAACTATTTTTTACAAGCTTTTATTTATCTTGCCGTGTTAGTGTGTGTGTGGGTCGAATCTTGCAAGCTGAATTAGAATCACTTCCTGACATTCGATTGAGCTGAAATTTTTCATACGCATCTTTAGTTCCGGTGACAATGCAATATGCAATAAGTACTCAATATTGTAATACTTTCAAAATGGCCGCCACTCCAACATGGCGGATGATGTATTTTTGTCAACCCCCTTAAAATGGGTATCAAATGAAAGGGCTTGAAAAGTAGAAAACGATAAAGTTAGTGACATCACAATAAATTCAATATGGCCGCCGCTCCAAGATGGCGGATGATGTATTTTTTGTTTACATTGGCATTTCTTAAATTCAGTCTTTTCTATTTTGTAATGCATAATAAATAGTTTTTTGATAGATTTGTATGTTGCATAGGTACATGCTTTGAGATATTTACAAAATAACTTAAATCGTATAAAAAAACTGGAAACTTTGAATGTGCTGACAATAACATATTTTTAAAATCATGAAACAAAACGAATTGCCTTTGATAATGTATCTATTCCTATATATCTTTGGTCCCTCCCAACAGAATCGCGGCGTGCCTGATCATCTTGTGAGAAATCGGCACATTTTTGGAAACGTTGGAAAGTTTTCGATTTCATTATCTTCTATACTTATTGAAAACACTAAAATCGTAATCCAGCTTCTGCCGCACGTAAATTTTATCGGTAAATAAATTACCTAAAAACACTTTATTTCGATTGATATTATCATTGGAAAAAGCTCCAGACGAGCCCGAGTTCACCCAGGAAATGGGAATTCATGCTGCAGAGGAAATTGTTGTCGATTCTTCCGTTTCTCGAGCCGGCCGCCGCCGGCGCGTCTTATTTTCCAGTTATCCAGGGACAGTAAATTAAAATTTCAACCCCACTTCCATCCTGTCGCTATTAAACCATTCAGTTTAGCGGTTCCCCTCCCTCTTTTTAAATTTTGGGAAGCCGAGCCGTTTATCATTCCGGTCCAATTTTACGCCGCGCTGGCTTCCAAGCGAGAGTCAGGTAATTTCTGGGTCTCAAAGAAAATATCGGTGGATGCCAGCGGCCTTACCAGGCGCCGATTTCTTGAGTATGAAGATTTGCAGGCTCTTAAATTGTACTTTTTCTTCTTCTCGTTTTCCTTATTCCTTATATACAAATAAAATATATTATCTTTCCACAGGTTACGTTCTGTACCTTAAATAATGTTTTAATTTCTATTCATAAAAAAACTTTAACATAAAATACAGCAAAATATGCTACAATTTTGTCCATGGGGCGTGTGTGTATATGTTACGACTAATACGAGAAATTAGCTAATTCGCGATTTAGCCGGCTAATTCGCGAATTAAACAATACAGCCGGTTAAAATGGGAAGAAATAAATATATTTTAAGAATTTTCGCAAATTATCCGGTTAGAACTCGAATTATGCAAAATGGTCGGTTATATCCAACAACATTTGGCTCTTTCGCGAATTAGCCGGATAATATGTTAAGCAATCAAGACTCTTTCATTCATAAGCGTGCGTAGACATTGAAATGTAATTTTAATACATAAGTGTATTATCATCATTGCTTAAATAAGCGGTATTGGCACTTTTTGTAACTGCCATTTTCAAAAATTCTTCATTAAAACGCGTTTTAAAGTTGTTTACACTTTCAATACCACCAGCCATGTTGACAGATGATGCTACACTGAATCAATAAAACGTGCTATATGGTTGCTCTTGGATAATTCGCGTTGTAACCTGTTTGCGCTGGATAATACGCGAAACTAAGACACATTCGGGTTTTATCCTCGGCATCTGGCTAATTCGCGATTTAGCCGGCTAAATCGCGAATTAGCTAATTTCTCGTATTAGCCGTAACATATATACTATGTTTTACTCCAAAAGAGCTCCCTTTTCTCCTCCCAACACAACCCAAATAAACAATATGAACTGAAGACATTTAAATGGAAATTTGTATAAGTTACCACATTTTCTATAATTTTAAATTCATTCAAGCCTGCATAATAAATTTTAAAATTTTGAAGACAACAATTTCGGATTTAATGACAAAATTTAGAGTTTGAATGTAAAAAATGGGCCCTCATTCGTCAGTAAGAAGTTCAATTACGAGGAAGTGCAGAAATATACAGGGCTTTACAAAATTTAGGTCAATCCATTGCAACTACACAGATTCGTTGGGCTAACTTTTCTAATGCCATTTTTCATTTTCAAAATAAAATAGAATTAAAAAAAAACAATTTTATTAATAACTCTTGCGAATCTTAAGAAAATTAGGCAAATATTATTTGTTTGTTATAAAAACAAATTTTCTGTGTAGTTTAAATTAAAAAATTCAAAGAACAAACGTAACAAATGGAGCAACATATATGCCTATGATTTAATAGTTATTTGTGTATCAAGTCTTTGAAGTTCAACTTTTTATGACGAATGTGGAATTTAGTTGCCAAAGCCGAGGCAAATAAGCCACATGAGTTATAAAAAGGAACTTCAATGACGAAGGACACATTTTATATAATTTTTTTAATCAGGAAATTAGTTATTTATGTACCAAGGCACTGAAGTTCAACTTTTTATGACTCATGTGGAATTTAGTTGCCGAGGCCTATGGCCGAGGCAAATAAACCACATGAGTCATAAAAAGAACTTCAGTGCCGAGGTACTACATATTATATTTTTTTGAAATCGAAAAAAAAAATGTTTTATTAGGCAAGAAAATAATAATAAGGGAACCGACTACTCGCGGCGTTGCTTGACTTTGACGATCGCTCTACCTAGGTCAAGTAAGACAAGACACGGCATCTTCGTACAGAAAAACCAAACTGCTGCTTCTTGTGCAGCCTACACAACAAATCTATTGATATTTAAACCTACTAAAATATGTATACTGAAGGATTGCGCTGCTATAGGTAACAATTTCGCAACGTGTAAGAAAAGTTAAATGGGCCTTTTGTGGCCGGGTTTTGAATATTTGGTCACTTTTGAAGGGCGTCGGACGTTTGATGTTTACATCTCGCCAAGGCCTACTTATTGAAAAAATCGTACAATAATGTAGCCCGTTATTGTACGATTTCTGTGCTTTTAACGATTTTAACGATGACGATTTTGGGACACTTTACTGCCGATTTCAAGAAAAAGTATTTTCATTAGGTAAAACAAGTTAACGAGGGTGACCCATCCATGAGCCGACCACGCGCACCGTTGCTCTGCTTCTACAGGATGGTCCAACTTTTAGGGGCAAAACTTCAGGAATCTATAGAAAACGTCAAAATATGTAGATTTTTTCGTATAAACGGTTTTCGTTATACAGAGCGCCAAATTTTCTATTATTTATCCTAAAGAAAGACAGCTAAGGCATGCATGTTTGCAGTTTAGACACACATTAAATGCTATAAATTAAAAATAATGCGGAGTGTTTACTTTCACCAGTGTCCAAGAAGCGGGGGTCCACCATCTTATTTTTTAATAAGAAAAAGGTGCACCACTGGAAAAGTACCTATATAATCTTTTTGGCCACAAAAAGAGGAATTTTTCAAAAATGGTACATTTTTTCAAAAAATGTGGAGAATAGCTTTTTTTAGAATTGATTGGGAAATCTAATGGAGGCAAAAAAGGTTCTTTTCCAGTGGAATGCCATTTTATTAAGTATTAATTAATATATTATCCTTCTCCGGCACGGGTGGAATTAAAGAGGCCGAATTATTTTTTAATTTATAATATTTAATGTACCAAATATGTTTGCCATTTAAGAGAGTTAAATCTTCCTTTACATGAAAAATCTACTTATTTTGACGTTTTCTGTATATTTCTAAAGATTTGCTCTAACCTAACCTAACCTAAATCGAGCACGATGCGGTGAGACTCTTTAGTGATTTAAAAAATATATTTTTCTTGAAATCGGCATTAAAATGTCCCAAAATCGTCATTAAAAGCACAGAA
Source organism: Pseudeuparius sepicola (assembly GCA_963920635.1). NCBI lineage: Eukaryota > Metazoa > Arthropoda > Insecta > Coleoptera > Anthribidae > Pseudeuparius > Pseudeuparius sepicola. Next base: position 12,230,501 of record OY987303.1, read on the forward strand.
ATCGTACAATAATGTAGCCCATTACTGTACGATTTTTTCAATAAGTAGGCCTTGGCGAGATGTAAACATCAAACGTCAGACGCGGAGAAATCGCCCGTCAAAAGTGACCAAATATTCAAAACCCGGCCGATAAAGACTCATTTAACTTTTCGTACACATTGCGAAATTGTTTCCTATAGAAGCGCAATCGTTCAGTATACATATTTTAGTAAATTTGAATATCAATAGATTTGTTGTGTAGGCTACACAAGAAGCAACAGTTTGTTTTTTCTGTCAGAAGGTGCCGTACGTCATTATACTTGTCCTAGGTAGAGCGATCGGTAAAGTCAAGCAACGTCGCGCGTAGTCGGTTCGTGGACGGGTGATCCTTATTATTATTTTCTTGCCTAATAAAACATTTTTTTTCCGATTTCCAAAAAATATAATATGTACCTTGGCACTGAAGTTCTTTTTATGACTCATGTGGTTTATTTCCCTCGGCCAGAGGCCTCAGCAACTGAACTCCACATGAGTCATAAAAAGTTGAAATTCAGTGCCTTGGTACATAAATAACTATTAATTTTAATTGAATGATAATAAACATATAAATCAACATATCCTATAGGACCAACATTTCGACCCTATACGAGACCAGAATCATATCATTGGGCCCAGCCAATATTTTATTTTTTATTTTATTTTAGACACTATTATTAAAAACAAAAGAAAACTATTAAATCAAACTATTATTATTGTAATTTGAGACATTTTTATAAACAATTTTTACTAAGATTATAATTAGAAAACTAGATATATATGCTTAGGACACTAAATTAAATAATGTAACAAGTATTGGCTGGGCCAAATGATATGATTCTGGTCTCGTATATCACACCAGTTGCACCTGGTTCGCGAACAGGAAATTATTGTCAATCTATCGCATTCCCGGAATACAACCTTACCCAATAAACCTTTCTTAATGTTGTCAGTATCAAACTTTGCAAGTACCGAAGTTCCAGAACCTCAGCAAAATGTCGCTAAATGCGACTAAGCGAGGATTAACATCTTGCAGTTTCGCGCACAAAACCAACTTCGAAACTCCTTAATTTACTGATGAATATCCAATTAACGGGTGGGTTCGGGCCCTATTTATTTCCAGACGGAGATTGCGTTGGACCCGGTCCAACTTATCTCAGTTATTATCTAAGTTTTCGTAATTTATTTCGAGCCCGGAGTGTCACTTGAGAGCCGGCCGTTGGGGCACTGCACTCCCCGCCGCAGTTCGTTAACTACGAGCAGACGTTGTTATGCAGAACATAAACTTCGAATTTTGCTGGGTTCGCCCTTTTGTTGAAAGATGCATCGGGTTCGTATACTACAAGTTGTAAGCTCTGTAAGTTCCTGGTTCCTGCCTTTGGAAGCTTAAATACATATTTTTATACAGCCATCCAGTTACCAGTTACTGGATACGTGATGTTGATACACTCGGCATTTTATACAGGGTGAGTTTTTTTTTTTCGATGCCCACTATGGGGATCTCGGAAACTAGCAGAGCTAGAACAAAGGTTAAATGGTGAAAGAATTGCAGTTTTGAATGCTCAATCTAATGCCCCTTTTGGATTTTTAAAAAAGTTCATGGCTCACCAGATATTTTGAAAAGGGTGATTTTTTGCTATTTCATCAGATCTCTGCAGCTCCGTCATTTCTGATTATACAGAAAAACTGTAGAGACAAAAATTGTAGTTTAGTTTGGGCTTAATAAGACAATCTAAATTTATGTTCTTGTGCTTTTTGAGATATGACATAAACTTGTGTTTTTTTAAATGTAAAAATCATAGTTGGCTGTGGCCTTATCAAATCGGCCATTTTTTGAGACTTCCAAAGATATAATACTCGGCATAGTTATTAAAAAAAATAAAAAAAACTATTGCTAATTTTCTGATTTTTTAAAAATTTTCACATAGTCAGCCATGGAATATTTTCATAATTACGTTCTATTTTAACTTCAAACTTTCTATTATTTTGTTTTTAGCTGGTAACAAAATAAAACAAAAATAAAAAACACAAATTCAAATTATTAGTATTTTAAAAGGTCACCTTTTAAAATAAAAAAAGGTGTTCAAACAATCCACCATTATTATTTATGCAAATATTGCATCTTTTTAAAACTGAATTTGTCGCCTTTCTTAGAGAGCCTGTCAATACTGGCAATTGCTTCTGAAACACCTGCTCTTAATTCAACAATTGCCTCATACCGTTGAGTGAGGAATAAATAATCACTCAACGCTCATACTTTATTTTGTACTGTTCCCCACAAAAAGAAATCCAAAACAGACAACTCGGGGGATCGGGGCTGCCAGGAAATAGGTCTATTTCTCCCTATCCAACTATTTGGATAGAGCTGATCTGGGTAATTTCTTACGGGTAGAGCTCCATCATGATAATTTTTGTTTTATTTTGTTACATTTTGTTACCAGCTTAAAATAATATATTTGAAAGTTTGAAGTATGTCTTATAAAATAGAACGTAATTATGAAAATATTCCATGGCTGACTATGTAAAAATTAAAAAAAAAAACAGAAAATTAGCCATAGCTATTTTATTTTTTATAATAACTATGCAGAGTATTATATTTTTTGAAAGCTCAAAAAATGGCCGATTTGATAAGGCCACAGCCAACTATGATTTACATTTAAAAAAACACAAGTTTATGTCATATCTCAAAAAGCACAAGAACATAAAAAAAATGGATTAGATTGTCTTATTAAGCCCAAAATAATCTACAATTTTTGTCTCTACAGTTTTTCTGTATAATCAGAAATGACGGAGCTGCAGAGATCTGATGAAATAGCAAAAAATCACCCTTTTCAAAATATCTGGTGAGCCATGAACTTTTTTAAAAATCCAAAAGGGGCATTAGATTGAGCATTCAAAACTGCAATTCTTTCACCATTTAACCTTTGTTCTAGCTCTGCTAGTTTCCGAGATCCCCATAGTGGGCATCGAAAAAAACTCACCCTGTATATTCAGTTATGATGAAAAAAAATTAACCACCCATTAAGGGAGGTCTACTAAAAAGGAAAATGCAAAAGCATTTTTTTCTCAAAGTTTAAAACGTCGGGCAAATGAACCTTAACACCCGAGTAATAACTCGACGCTTCTGCTTGAATGTCAACCTCAAGGTTGGCACTGGAGCGCTATGTTGCCATATTTCAATCTTTTTTTTGTGAAACTGAAGAAATAAGAAATACCTACCTTTCATATGCATTTTTGGTGCGTATTCAGACTTGATTCTACAAAGAGCAAACGTTATAACCTTTCAAACATCTTTAAAAAAATGTTGTATTCACATCATAAGCACCAGTATTTGCTTAAAGTCTTTTCGGGAATTTCCGCACACACATTTGTATCACTATTTCTAAATTGCACGAGGATATTGCTACGCGATACACATTTTACGCGTTTTCATTTTTTATTGTTTTTTCTAAGCAGTAAAACAGCCTGACAGTGGTATTATGACATGATTGTTTAGTTTACTGACTGGTCGGCCACTATTACAGATTACTTATATGGGACGGCAAGTTCAGGCACCGCCGGATAGATGGCAAGGCCTCCACTCATCTAGGAAAGTAGGAGGATTGTTTTTGTGAATAGTTATTTAGCCGCTGCTAATTCATATCAGTGAAATTAATTCAAGGTATTGAAACACCCCGGCCCCAGGGCCGTTGTTTCGTAGATTTTTTTCTGGTAATATTTTCTTATTCCTATTTTATATTTACGATGTTGTCCTCTTCAAATTATAAATATTTTTTGTAAATATTTCTTTCGAGATAAACAGCATTTCCAATAGCCGCCTATAAAGAACCAGGCAGAGCAATCTGCGCTCGGGCCCTACGCTACATCTGGTCGACAATCGCACCTAGTCTCCAGAGCCCTTTTGTTTTCGACCTACGCCATTGTCAAGGCACTCCTCAGAATTCGCCGCTTTTTGGGAAAGCGAAATGAAGTCTGTTTTTTGTCCGTCAATGACCACATCTGTTATCTAGCCTATAGAATAACGCCCGGTCACATCTAGCCTTTTCTAAGAACTTGCGAGTCCCGTCGCCACTTCTGGGAGACCACCCAAAAACAGGTGACGCCGAGCCCTTTCCTCGGCTTTGTTCGAACTTCCATAAAAAGCGTCCGCGCGGAGTCCTCGAGGAACAGTTTTCACTGATCCATATACGGGCCAACACTGCATAAGCGCTCCCTCTATCAGAGGTACCAGTGCGTTGCAACGTTTACCTACCCGCATAAGCGCTCCCTCCAACTAATTAGAGGTACCAGTGCGTTGTAAGGTGTTCACCCACCTGCATAAGCGCTACCTCGATTGACCAGCTACGTTCATAATTGTTTTTCCTAATCGCTGTTGGCCTTTGTGGATCTCGTATTCAGTCGCGTAAGTGCGTGTATCGCAATGAAAGTCAGGCTGGACCCGCGGTGTAGTCGCGAGTTCAACCGCGAGAACCTGAACCGGGAACTAGGTGAGTATAAACCACTAATTTCCATTTTGCTTCTGTCCTCTGGTCACGGCATCTTTCATATACTCACGGCTTCTCTAATTTAGGCGCAGCTACTTTAATTTCCACGACATCCTTTATTTTCCCGGCTTCTCTGGTATGTTTACAGCTTGCCCCATTCATTCACGGCATCTCTAACTTATTCACGATTTCTCTAATTAATTTCCGTCACCTTTAATGTATGCATAGCACGGACGAGTAGTCTCTTATAAAAAGGGTCTTGGAGAGAGATATATTTTATTCTATCTATTGCGGGAATATGTATCTCGTCGAGTAAATAAACTATTTGCATTTTGTTCTTTTTACGCCGAGCGCCGCTGGAAATACAGCTGTCATGCAAACCATTTTTATAATATGTTCTATTATATTTTTAATCAGGATTACAAATCCAGTAACAGCTGTTGTCGGCGTACGTGTATTTTTGTATTGTTTATCCTTACCAAAAACATTAATTATTCTGAAGTCAATATGGTACTAAAAACACTTCGCCCAGTAGCGAACTGTCAACTAAACGGCAGGACATTGTCGAGACAAGCTTTTTCATATTTTTTCAATACCGACGAGATCTGTATTCCGCCATCACTCACTCAACCTTTCATTTACATGTTTAGCACGGCGCACGCGCCGCGTGTTGTACACACGCACACGCCTTACCAACGTCAGGGGACCCATGGTCATGGATACAATAACAATGTTAATGTAAATACCATAGGCGACAGGCTAACAACAATAACCTTTCATTCTTAGATGCTCTTGTACATATGTGTACTATATATTCAAATTTAGCTGTTCTCCGCTGTACGTGTCGCTCTCGCCGAGAGGACACCCACCTAAATTTAAATTAGGGAGTTGTTTCTGAACTACACCATTCCTAAATAATATGTTCCAGTACTACATGATTTATTCTTGTGAGAATTAATTAATTCAGTAAACCAGCCGTGTAGTTAAACACTCGACCAAGCGTGGTGCTATGTTGGAGGACGCCCTGTCCGATTGGTTGTCAGTTAACACCTTTGTTACCGAACGTAACCCGACCTGTTAAGGTCCCGGGGGAGACTCCCCGACCGAGGGATGTCAAACCCGGTCCGCCGACTGGACGGGTTTCGTTTCCCCCTACCTGCACGCACCTGAATCCCTGCGATCCGTCGTTACCGGAAGAAAGGAGAACCCCTGTGGCTACAGCTGGCTATCCTGGTCCGAGAGAGGCCGAAGGTCCAATGTGACCTGGTAACGACGGCCACGATTCTATAGGTGCCTACATAACTATATATCTACCTACGGGTGTTACCTGAACCAATCGGCGGTGTGGCCGCCGATATACACCTCGTACGATCCAGTATTTACCCACACGAGTTTTGTGGTCAATATCAGCCAAACGCTTAACCTTCCCAGAGCGAAGGAGTATAAGTCGTGTATGTGCTGCCTTGTATAGGTTTTCGTTGGGAGTCCGGCGGGGTTTTATTTAGGTTTTCCTCGCCGTGTCCGGGCTAATGCCCTACCAACACCATGTAATACGAAGTCGGGTCCTAAACCGCAACATAATTAATAAACGAGACCTATTAATTATGCAACGAACAAATCTTTGTCTTATTTACTATTTTCCCTCACAGCTGACTATCCGAACTAAGTCAAACAAAATTTTATTGCGGTAGCCTCGTCTACCTAATACTATCATAAAATAACCAGTGAACAAGTGTTTATGACTACACCCTACAGTTAGATTAACAAATATGCAATCAATACTTTAAAAATTACTTAGGTTACAAATAAACAAAACACAACGTAGAACAAGGTCCTAACCAATTAAACTAGACGATCATGCCAATTAAAGCTTCCTTTCTTCGGCACCGTAAGGGGCCGGGGGTTGGGACGTTACAGTATTCTTAAAAAAGTCCCTAGTCACAATTTGTTTCGTTGATGTGAACTAACTGCGGCTGAATATTCCCAACACAAAAGCAATGGTCGGGTAGTGGCGGGAGCATGCGGTAGGAAGGAACAGTACCGACTGTAGCGCTCTATAGTTCCACAATTCGCGAGGCCATTAACTTGTACCTATTGAAGAAAGTAAACAGTTAATTTCGATGCATATTTTGCACATTTTTTGTTTAGTTTTGTGTTTTGTGTGCTACTGCAGTCTCTGGAAACAACGTGCATCCGTTGTCGCAACGGATGCACGTTGTTTCTCACAACTTGTGAGAAACTAAGAGCTTCCTATATACTCCTAAGTACATACGTACCAATTATAATGTTGATTGGCACTGAAAAATCAAAAAGCTAATAAATTCACCTAGACTGTACATACATTTTTTTGAAATATCTGAGAAAAGGTACAAAAAAAGTAAATTTACGATGGTTGCAAGTATATACATTATACCTAACAATCTTAAAATACTGTAAATTTTGATTACAAAAATTCTGCATTTAATAATTAACTCTACATTGTGAGAGTCATTTCCGCAAAATTAAAAATAATGCTACATCTTGTCTGTGTAATTGTTAAGGAGATACAAAAATTACCGGCCATTCTTCTTTTCTAATTATTCGGGTTTAGAAAAAGAAGCTGTATTATACTCAGGACAATGCTTAATATTCTCTGGAAAAACGGAGAGGCTGACCAACAATGCATTTGAACTACAGCTAGAAATAAAATTTAATTTAGAAATGAATTAATCTACTCAGTAATTAGTTTTGGGAAATATGCCGAATGTTCAGGTGAGTATCGGAAATCTAATTAATTCCGGAAAACAGCTAGAAATTTCGTCCACAATTAAGTACTAAACTTTTGAAATTGTTGGGATACAATTTAGTGGCAACGAAATTACGAACTAGAAGTTACGTCTTACAAAGTAACAGAACTATTTTGAAAGCATCCAGCCATACCAGCAATAAATATCAAAAATTTGCAAACTACAATGTATGATCATTGATACTATTTTGGGTCTGAATTAAAATGTATGCATTGCGGTGAAATGGGGGATTTTTGTCCACTGAAAGTAATTTAGTAACTAATGATCTCGAACTATGTTATAAAAATTAATCACGCTTGTTTACGTTTTGATGTTATTAATGAGGTAGATAAATGTTGGGTGAGTAAACCGTAATTTATTACGCCTTTATGAACCATAAAAAGTTATATTTACGATCTACCAAAACCGAGTTCGACGTTATTCGAATATATACTTCCCCCATCGATATCGCAAAACAAACAAATTATTCCCCTTTTGTTTCTTAATTGAATCTCTCCAGAGTTTTGGCTCAAACGAAAAATTAGAGCTGTTCCAAGCAGAACTGTAAGGTCGAATCGAACGGAAATTTATTTACCCCTTTTTGAGTTCAAGACTGTTAAAGAGCACAACCTTTAACGAATTGTTCTTGTTAATATAATTAGCGCCCCAAGATTGGACAAAATAAATAAGGTAAATCACGACTGAGGGAATTTTGCAGGGGTTCCATTCGCACAAAATTGACTAAGTAATTGGGTTAAGTTGAGAGGTAAGGGAACATTTCTTGTCGGCTTTATTCAAGAAATATTCGCGGATAAGTATTTTAGTTTTATGAAAATTTTTATTTTAAAATGTTATGAAATATTTGATTAGTTTCTAGATATGTTTACATACGCTTTCAAAAAGATCTTAAGATAGAATGTAGGTCAAACAATAACCAAAAAACTACGGTGGTTTGTAGCAATAACTGAAATCCATATTTTGTCCTAGAGCCAAAGGCAGTCGTCAGCCAAATTTGTAAAATTTGCGCCAAGTGCAAATGTTTGCTTTTACATGAAACGGTGGGCAGTGTAGCATACAACGATATGTATGCGAAATGTGAACGTGGATTTGAATGTAACGCAATTGTAGCACTGATTAAACAGAACAAACGGCTTTATTAATGTGTCAGCAAATCTGAGAGCTGGTATATGTATGCGGGTCATAACAGAAAACACAATTTAAATTTCATACAGAGATATAATTAGAAAGTTAAAAATTTATCATCTTATATTCAGTGTTGCGGAAACTACATAATTATGAATGTTACGAATATAAAGTGAAATGATATTGTGTGAGAAGCTTGCAATTTATTTTCACATACGAAAAATTTATTTTGTTGCAATTTTTTTGTTCAATAAAAAATCGTGTGCCACCTTACGTCGGTTTCTACTAATATGTAAACTTGCTTCTATTATTTAATAATATATTATACACTTAGGTTGAGAAGTGAGCCATTATATACCGAGCTATTTTATATCCTGAGGCGCGTAGCGCCGAAGGATATAATATGCGAGGTAAATAATGGCCTTCTCAACCGAAGTGTATATAGAATTTTTTTTACTACTAACATTGAAATATTGCCATATTTTAGTTTATTTTAGTCATTTCTCGCTTTTTTCAAATACTTCGAAATATCAAGTAGCCTGGGAGTTCAGTTGTCAAGCTGATAAAATGACACTAATCTTTAAATATCATTATAGAAAATTTTTCATTATTTACCTATGTATTTATCATTATTTACCTAGGGTGAGAAATATTACTTCTCATTAGAGGAATGAGGTAAAAAAAATAGTATTTATATTAATATTAATTAAAATTAATCTCTAATTTTACTTTTATTTAGAGTTATGTTAATTTTCTGAAAATTAAGAATCGGAATACCGCTTTTTAAAAGATGCTTTCTTTTTGAAAAATCTGATAATTTTCTACTACCTACTCAATTTTTTTTTAAAAAATTAATAAATAAAATAAACAAATATATTGGTCAATTGACCGGTCAATTGCTGGTCAACTGACAAAAAGAATTTTACCGGTCAATTTCACAACCTTACTTAATATGTTAATTATGTATAATATGTTTTTTAAGTTTTTCGGGCTAGTGACGATATACATTTTCATACTTTCGACGGGCTTGTGTGGAAAAATAGGTGAAAATCTCCATTTTTCCGTACAAGATTACGTCCTTATTTTAATCGATTTTTGCATTTTTCGTCACACAATATTTTTGGAGTTTCAACGCTCCATATTTTCTAAAAGAGTGGATCGATTTTCAAAAACTAAGCAGCACTGTATAGGGAATGACAAGCCCCTTCTAATGAGGTATCACATGACCCTCTTTCCCATCTGAAAAAAATTGTGGTATGACACCCCTACTTTGGGGGTCGAAGGTTTTACTATGGCTTTTGCGTCAAAATGTGTCCCCCTGACAAACAAACTTGACGTGTTTTTGGATTTTGCCGAAAAGTTCTTTCCCATCCTGTAATGCCTTGCGGTACGTTTTCGATGGGCCAAACTGTATTTATATGTTAAGTGCTGATTTAATTTCTTTGTAATAACTAACTAAATGACAGTTTCTAAAGATCTTTGTTGAAAATTATAAAATGAAAATCTCGAAAACTGTTACTTTCGCATGAAAAATTCATAGAGCTGGGAAAATTATTGCAGGTTGGGTGCCAATAAAAATTTTTGGGGCGCAAATTTCAAATGCCATTATATTCACTATTAATTGTTATTAAATGCGAATATTTGAAAAATTGAATTTCCGTATAAGCCTATTCAAGCATATTATCCGCTTCATACGTGTTCTCGTTTAATTGTTTTTAAAATTCAAACAAATAATATATTTTTAAATAAAAATAAAAATTCGACAGTTTTCTATATTATGCAATAAAATGTAGGTAATTTATAAAAGAATTTACCACCAGAAGCGCTATAGATTTAAGAGCCTCGAGCCTCGCCTTTATTTTATATAATCTTTAGTTCGCGCTATGAATGCGTTTCCTGGTATTAAAAATGTACGTTGTCGAGTAAATTCTGGAACAACAACATAAATGATATAAAAGTTCCTCGATTATTTCCATTTATACATACCTATGTCTGCGTAAAAGGCATTCAATTAGATCTGCGAACAGAATATAGGTCACAACTCAACAATAAGATACAGAATTTTTATTTTAATTTAATTCACAGTGGAGAAGATCCCTCTGAATTCGAACCTTTTGTGCGCCTTCGTGCAAATGAAAGGAAATCTGCATAATGCATTCCGTGAATAATAAAAGGGCGCAAATTACAGAAAGCTGCACCGGTATCTCATTAATACTGGGAGATTTTGGGACCAAACCTTTCCAGCTCTTTATAGCAAACCTTTCAGCACAGATTAGTGAGAAATTTAATGTTGTAGTAGTTGAGGCAAACGCATTCGTTCAAAAATTGCCATATTACCTACAGCAATAGAGAACAATGTTTAAACTAGAGGCAGTCAATTTTTTTAAAATTTGTGCAAGGTACAAATGTTTGCTTTTACATGAAACGGTGGGCAGTCTAGCATACCGACGTGATGTATGCGAAATGTGAATGTGAATTTGAACGTAACGCAATTGTAGCGCTGATTAAACAGAACAAACGCCTTTATTAATGTGTCAACAAATCTGAGAGCTATTATATGTATATGCGGGGCATAACAGAAAACACAATTTAAATTTCATACAGGGATATAATTTGGAAGTTAAAAGTTTATTATCGCATATTTCGAGTTGTGGAAACTAAATTAGTTATGTAGCTTTACGAATATAAAATGAAAAGCAGTAGTATGGGATGTTTCCAATTTATTTTAACAAACGAACTTTTTTAAATTTAATAGATAATTAAATTTATTGACTTTGTAATGAAATTTTGATGGTCGATAATACTTTTAAAAACCTACTTTCACGTACAGGGTATCCTAGTTATAAATATAATATAATAATATAAATAATTTTAAGATAAATTGATGGTCTAAAAACTAAACCTGTGTAGTTTTTTTCAAGGAATTGAATACCAATAAAAACAGTTGAATTTGCAACAAAAAAGTTAAATAAATGTTTTTTTTCTTTTCGAAAAAATTAAGATTTAGATTTTGTTGAATTTTTTCATTTAAAAAGTAGTATTAATGTTTTTATAATCATAGTCTAATGAAAAAATGCAACAAAATCGCAATCTTAATTTTCAAGTCTAGTTCTTAAACCACCATTTTATCTTAAAAATTACCGAAATAATCGCTCGTAAAATCTTAACTGGCACACCCTATACATGCTCTTCTATGCGTGGAAGACCACTAGTAAAATTAACAATTTATGTTTTCTGAATTAAAAATGTTCGTAGGATCACAATCTTAGCTATTTCTATTTCGCCAATTCTCGGATAGAAATTCACCGAAACCAAACCAAATATATTTGAGTTAAAGCGAACGTTATCCAGTAGTGAGCGAAACAGTCTTCAACTGGGTCCTTATAGTGTCTGGCCATTCGACCCCAATCCAGCACAGAAAACGAGTAGGCGTAAAAGGGAATTAGACCGGCACCGTCGTAATGACAAGGCCCGGCAGCTGAAAGCGATGAGTCATCCAAGGGAAGTGGGCCTAAAAGACGCCAAATTTTCAAGATGTCAACTTGGTAAAAAAAACCCTTTAAAATGATTGTTTACATATATAGCTCATGGTTTTACAACGCGGATAATAATCTACGAGAGTGAAAGTCACATTTTTAAGAGCTTTTGGTGCATTTAGATATATATCGGTAAAATTTTCGTAAATGTCAATTATTTCTTATTTGCGTGCCTAGATACAACTAAATTCGAATAAATAAAACCATAAAACTTCCTGATTTTAAGGTGGTTACGTTTAATCATGTAAAATAGTTAAGTATAACACTCTCCAAACAATCCAAACCAAAACCACTTTTACCCTGGAAGACTGTGTAGGAACAAAATCTCTTTTGATGGCCTTAACTCACTTTTCCCTTAAAATGGGGTCTTTAGAGAGGAAAAAGCGGACACTTTAGAACCGCCTTTGTAATTTTCCTTGCAGTTGGGAATGGAACTTGTCCAAGGCATGATTTAAATAAGTCCGAAACTATAGACACAACCTAAAACCTATAAACTAAAATTGAATGTTAATCACTTTATTCTGAATCAATCCTGTTTTACCACCTTATTAATAAAATTCCACGTCCTATATTACTAAAAAACACAGTCCCACACAATAAACACAACAAACGTTCTTTAAAACAGGAAAATCGCCAGACAAGTATACGTAAACAACTACAAAAAGCTACCTCCCTGTGATGACTTAGTGACGTTTCGCGTCCCCAGCTGACGGGCCTTTATCATTGTGACGGTGCCGATTAAACCAGCTCAATGACAGTGCAGGTTTTGGATAAATTTTGGCAACCGAAGAAAATTGTAGATTTGCGCGGATAGTATAAATAGTTAGGAAATTTATCACCAAAATTGCTAACTGCGATTTTGTGGATAAAGACAAATCTGGCAAGTTTGACAGGTTTGTTCCATTGTGAAATTGCCCTAATGCAAATTGGTGTCAGAGCAACATCCCTACCCGTGAAATTTATAAAATTGGCGCAAATGAAACATTTATAAATATTTTTTTCTCTTTTGTGAGACAAGGAATCTGCACGGTATAGAAGTAGATAAATATTTGTATTTAATTTTACCTTTATGCAATCTATAGAAAATAAACTTTATAAATTTAAAATGAAACAAAGATATATAGAAAAAGTTTTCAAATTATGTTCACAAATGGAATGCCTTAGAACATGAAAGCTTTGCTGAAAATCACGATGTATTTTCTTTGTAATAAATGAATGAAAATTCATAGCATTCTTTGTTAAAAATTCGTTGACATTCAAGAAACATTATAAAGTTATGTACACTTTAGCTCTACAAAGCGGGAAACGATAATATTTTTCCTTGTAAATAAGTAGCAAATAAGCACAAATTAGGAGCTTGTTAAAATAGATTTGTTTTATATACACTTTCGGGTGTTCTCTGCAAAATAGCAGCTTAACCGGCCTATATAAATAGTTCGTGCTATAAACGCATTTTCTGATATTAAAAATTTATGTTACGTACATTCTGGCATAAGTTTGTTATGAAAGTTCATGCATTATTCAAATTTCAACGTATATCTCCAATTGGCATTCAACAAGGTCTGCGAACCAGAATATAAAACGAATAAGAGACAACAATTAGAGACAAAATTTTTATTTTAATTTATTTTGCAGTGATACATCTAGGATTCGTTCAATACAGAAGTAAAGAATATTTAAAATTATAAAATTCTGGGAGACCAATTTCAAACAAAAATATCAACCTGCAGAACTTTCTGAAAATATAAATCGATAATTGATACCATAGTAGTATTTTGAAGAATTAATTTAAACGTGCCACTTCGTTTTATACACACATCGTTTACTTCGAGATGATTTGAACATATCTATTATTTTTTCTTTATAGCTGGTAGGAACAATTTTTGTATAACAGTAATCAAATTTATTATGCAATCGCCGCCACCAGTTTCGCCCCAATGGGTATATTATTATTGAGCTTGGATTCTGCAACTTTGTATACACACCGCTCCGAAAATAGTATGATTTTCAGGGGTAATATAACAAGTATAATACCACGACTGCGCAGCAGGAGTGGTATTTTCTTAGCAGTTGTATTTAAAAAGAGAATTAACAACTGCAAATAGTTAGTTTGTCAGCTAGTTGTCATTTAGATTGAACTTTCGGTTCTGAATATGTTTATTGTGGTACCTAATAGATATTTAAAGATCAATGTGCACTATCGTATGTAATATCACAAGTGCCGGAAATTTTATCGATAATTTTTTCGAAAGCGCTATTTTGCCTAGAAAGATCACGAGTATAAATTGGTCTTTTATCTCTGAAAATAAAAGACTAATTTGTACGAGTGGTTTTGCTAATAGGCAAAATAGGGCTTGAGAATAAAATTATCTAGAAAAATTTCCGGCACTAGTGGTATTTGTCGAGATTATTTCTCGAAAGCGATTTAATAATTTCAATTGAATTTTCAAAAATTCATTTTGAACGAGTTTATTGACAGCTTCGACTGTAGCGTTCGAGTAAACAAACATGACGCTTGGATATCCAAGGCAAATGCGATTATACCTACATCCTGTCAGCGTTGGTTTATTTTCTGAATGTGTCATAAATTTAAACGGAGACGGAGGTCCAATAACAAAAATTTAGCAATGTAAAAGTTATATAAATTCATTGATACAATGCTTAATAGTACCGCAACATAATTTATAAGCTGCATAATTTAGAACAGTGTGAAACACACAAACTTTAAGAAGTAGGTACGTGTTTGTATCCATCAGATTCGCGGTTGCTAAGCAACGAAGTGATAATTTGCACAAGTGCAATTACCGGTAATTGCACTAGTGCAAATTACCGCTAGCAGAGGCATATCATTGGTTGGATTTTTATTTAAGGAGCAACCTTATTGGATGCAAGCAGTATGAGAGAAATAATCGCGGTAATACCACTTGTGCAATTATCACTTCGTTGCTTAGCAACCTCGAATCTGTTGGATACAAACACGTACCTACTTCTTAAAGTTTGTGTGTTTCACACTGTTCTAAATTATATGCAGCTTATAAATTATGTTGCGGTACTATTAAGCATTGTATCAATGAATTTATATAACTTTTACATTGCTTAATTTTTGTTATTGGACCTCCGTCTCGGTTTAAATTTATGACACATTCAGAAAATAAACCAACGCTGACGGGGTGTAGGTATAACCGCATTTGCCTTGGATATCCAAGCGTCATGTTTGTTTACTCGAACGCTACAGTCGAAGCTGTCAATAAACTCGTTCAAAATAAATCGTTTTGGAAATGTAAACATAGAAAAAATTAATACAGAAATTATTAAATCGTATTCGAGAAATAATCTCGACAAATACCACTTCTGATAAAATCCCGAGAGCGAAGCTCGAGGGATTTTATCTCTGATCCAATCCAATCCAATTTATACTCGTGATCTTTCTAGGCAAAATAGCGCTTTCGAAAAAATTATCGATAAAATTTCCGGTACTAGTGATATTACATACGAAAATACCACTAGTGGTATTCGAAAAAATTATCGATAAAATTTCCGGGACTTCTGATATTACATACGATAATACCAACTACTGTTTTGCCGCCGGCAATTTTGATTGGCCGAAGAGCTTGAGCGCTCCCAAATAAACAAACGATCATTGTTTTCAACCCAAATGGAAGAATGTTGGGTAAAACTTTTGTTATTATTTACTTTATCTATGGATTTCAGGTCGGAGAGCTAAACGCCGCGAATTTTCCGCCAGATCGAAATTCGGGCTATTTCCCAATTTTCCGATCCGCATGCGCCGCAATTAAATCAGTCTATCTGCGGTCGGGGCGGCCCCGAATCGGAGCGGCCGAAACAGTCTTTAAGCGAGGCCCCTAATGCCGAACCATTCGACCTCAATCCGGCGCAGTAAACGCGGAGGCGTAAAAACAAATTACTCCGGCCCCTATAAACAGGAATGCTTCCGGGGAGGGCCCGGAAACGGTTGCCGATAAATTCCGGGGCTCCGAAACGGTGTAAAAGTGCGCGGCTGCCATCGATTTCACTGACGAGGGTGGTAATAATAATTACTACTACTGAAAAAAGGCGATAGGGAGAAACGGAGGGAGTTTTGTCTGACTGGTACAAAATTTTGGAAAATTATCGCAAATTTTAAAGTTTTCTCATACAATTATACAGGGTAAACGTACCAACAGAAACCGTGATTGCGTATCATTGGCAACATTGTCATACTATACAGGGTGTAACTAAACTGATGGTCAAAAATGAAACCACGTATTCTTGGAGTCAAAATAAGGGCACTTCTTCATATATTTTTTTCTCCTACGGGCCATAGTTTTTTTTATACAGAGCGTAGAAGTTTGGAGAAAAATACACATATTTCGTACTATCTCTAGAAGTATACGACATATTTTCTTCAAACTTGGCGTGTCACATGAGCGGATGAGTTGTCAAATTTAAGGTTAATATGAAGCTTGTGAGGCCCCCAGTTGTGTTATTAAAATTAATTAGTTCAGAAAAATAGGAGTACCCTGTATAATCGCATTTTTTAAATTTGTTTTGAATGGTAAATTCAATGGTTAACAAAAAGTATCTCTTAGTATTTTTTCATATTCTCAGCCGTTTTTAAATTATTTTCAAACAACGGCAAGACTGCAATAAAAAAGTCACTTTAAGAATAAATCTAACAATCTGTGGATGTCAATTAAACTTGGCATTATTTGAATCATTTGGCTGCCAACTTTGCACCTTAGTATCAATATTTTGAAAAATTATATTTTCATTTGAAGAATTGACTGATATGCACTTTTGTTATGGACTTGCGAATGGCAATAATAAACATGCGGAAACGCATAGCTGCGTGTATTGAAAGAGACGGCGGTCATTTCGAACATTTAATAATTGAATTATCTAATAGCAATACGTTTCTTTTATTATTGTTTTTGCTTTTGTATTTTGTTAAATAAAGTTTAATTGACATTCACAGATTGCTAGATTTATTCTTAAAGTGACTATTGTTCATTGCAGCGTTGCCGTTCTTTAAAAATAATTAAGAAACGGCTGCGAATATGAAAAAATACTAAGAGATACTTTTTGTTAACCATTCTATTCACCACTCAAAACAAATTTAAAAAATGCGATTATACAGGGTATTCATATTTTTCTGAACTAATTAATTTTTCTAACACCCTGTATCTCCGCAACTGGGAGCCTCAGAAGCTTCATGTCAATCTTAAGTTTGACGGCTCATTTGCTCATGTGACACGCCAAGTTTGAAGAAAATATCTCGTATACTTCTAGAAATACTAAGAAATATGTGTATTTTTCTCCAAACTTCTACGCTCTGTATACAAAAAACTATGGCCCGTAGGAGATAAAAATATATGAAGAAGTGCCCTTATTTTGAATCCAAGAATACGTGGTTTCATTTTTGATCATCAGTTTAGTTACACCCTGTATAAATAATATACAGTGTGACCCATTTGTTTTGGGGTCAGTCTGTAAAAAGTGTATCAATCGTGCGATTTGGCTGATTTTTTTTTAAAATTGTAGAGCTCGATGAACTGCACATTTTGAACAAAAATTGCCTGGTTCGCATAAAATCCAAAGCCTACTATGACCGTTTTTATGAGCAAAATTTTAAGAAACCATATTAGCGTTTTTTTTTTGAAAAAATCTGTGTGCGCCAATGGATTGAGCACCCCTCGAAATGGGTATGTACAAAATTTCATCAAAATATTTCAAGTAATAACGATTTTGTAGAAAAATTAAAAATGCAGCCAAGGTACGTCTTTATTTTCAAAAATTCAAAGTTGGCCATGGAAAATAATTGAATTGTTTACTTTTATTAAGTGTCAAACTGTCTAAATTGAGTTCAGAAATTGTTTGTGCTCAATACAATTAATTATCATAATTATGGAATATTTAAGCATAAGAGACAAAATAGAAATTGTTCGACTCGTGGGCGACAACGAGCGCTCGGCAGCAGAAGCTGCGGCCGAATTTAACAATAGACACCCAGGTAGATCAGTGAGTCGAAGTACTGTACAACGTATAAACAATATTTTTGATGAAACTGGATCGATTTCTAAAAATTTATTAAAAACTAGGCAAAATGGACGCCGTGGACTTGTTGAAAATAACAATCAAATTCTGCAATACTTTAGTGACAATCCTCGAAATAGTGTTCGAACGGCTAGTTTAGACCTTCATATACCCAGAGAGAGTATAAGGAGATGTTTGAGACAAAACAAAATAAAACCGTTTAAGCCAAAATTTTTGCACACCCTGGAACCAGGAGATGAGGAGAGAAGATTAGAATTTTGCTATTGGCTGCAAGGTGAATATCTCCATAATGGCAACTTTTTAAATGAAATTTTATTCACCGACGAAGCCACGTTTACTACAAATGGTGTAGTATCAAGTCAAAACTGCCGTCACTGGTCAGCTGAAAATCCAGAGTTTATAATAAATGCAAGGAGACAATATTCACAAAAAATTAACGTTTGGTGTGGAATACTACGCGACAGAATAATTGGCCCATTTTTCTTTGAAGGGAATTTGAATGCGGCTGGCTTCTTGAATTTTCTAGAAATTGAATTTAGAAATGCTTTAGATGAGTTACCATTAAGATACCGTTTAAATTTAAAGTTACAGTTAGATGGCAGTCCTATTCATAATGCTCGTTTAATCAGAAACTGGCTAGATAATAATTTTGAAAACTGTTGGATAGGGCGAAATAGTCCTTTCTGTGAGTGGCCACCGAGATCTCCGGACTTAACTCCTTTAGATTTTTTTCTTTGGGGTACACTTAAGCAAAATGTTTATAAGTCAAGACCCCATAATTTACAAGAACTGCAAGCTAGGATAAACCGTAGTTGTGAGGAAATTACTCCACAGCAAATACGAAATGTAATTTTGAATGTACGCAAGAGGAACGACAAATGCATTGTAGAAAATGGAGGCTTGGTAGAAGTTACAAAAATTTTATAATTTTAATTGTTTTTATGTTTTGTGTTTATAAGCATAAGGTTGTATTATTACAATTCAATTATTTTCCATGGCCAACTTTGAATTTTTGAAAATAAAGACGTACCTTGGCTGCATTTTTAATTTTTCTACAAAATCGTTATTACTTGAAATATTTTGATGAAATTTTGTACATACCCATTTCGAGGGGTGCTCAATCCATTGGCGCACACAGATTTTTTCAAAAAAAAAACGCTAATATGGTTTCTTAAAATTTTGCTCATAAAAACGGTCATAGTAGGCTTTGGATTTTATGCGAACCAGGCAATTTTTGTTCAAAATGTGCAGTTCATCGAGCTCTACAATTTAAAAAAAAATCAGCCAAATCGCACGATTGATACACTTTTTACAGACTGACCCCAAAACAAATGGGTCACACTGTACAAATAGACCGGGAGATAGTGACAGATTTTTGGACGTGATTTTACTCAGTATGAGTTTCATAGGGCATTATGTTGCGTATATTCTCACAATAATAAGGTATGAATCAGAGAGTCATCCTGGGTTCTTCATGTGAAAAACTGAGTTTTCATTTATTCGAAAAATATGCGTTTTGATATGATTTTAATCAGGCTGCCATGTGTTTTATAATGAACTTCAAAATAGAAAATTACTCGGAAAATTATAGGCATACCGTTATCGTGGGCCCAAAGGGCTATTATTGCCACGTGAACTTGTATTTTAATAATTAATTTTTCCACGTTTCTGAACAGGCTGCCAATGAGAAGTATGCAAGTTCTTGTTATGAAACTGCTGAATAAAAGATGGCATACCGTTTATTTATTTGTTGTTGTTAATTTTGTTGAGATAGGTTCATAAATCCAACAGTGGTTATAGGTTGTTTCTAGGGCAGGTCTGTA
The DNA here is from genome assembly GCA_963920635.1 of Pseudeuparius sepicola. NCBI lineage: Eukaryota > Metazoa > Arthropoda > Insecta > Coleoptera > Anthribidae > Pseudeuparius > Pseudeuparius sepicola. The sequence continues at coordinate 12,250,321 of OY987303.1, forward strand.
CTCAATTTTCGAAATTCATCCTGTTTTCGAGAATTTTTAGAACAAAAATGGCTCGCTTGCCTAACAATATTAACTCTAGATCAGTATAGTTGAAGGGGAGAAAGACGGAGAATGTAATGTGTTTTCTGTAGGACACATTATTTTGCATGGCGTAAACAAATAGGATACCTACTTTTATTAAACTCTTGCCTTTTGCCTGCAAACAAGTGCTTTGCAGTCAGATTTACAACAGATAATTAGCGACTTAAAAGATTCGCACTGCTAAAATTCAGCAAAAAAATGCATTGTTTATGCAAGGCAGCTGCTGGAGGGCGTTGCAAGCATATTTCGGCTTTTATAATACTATTATTGACCAGTTATATAAGGTTTCTAAGAAAAAATGGCATTATATCGAGCCATGTTCATTGAAAAATGAATACTACTACTTGTTTGTTTTGTGTTTTTTGTTTTTAGAAAAAATCTGCCTGAGCTAACTCTCTTATCCCATTATTAGTCTCAAGTCTCAACATAAACTTTTCCTGCGTTTTTCCTAGGAAACGCATATAGCTTAACTTTCTCAGTATTCTTTTCGGCCCAGGAATTGCACTGGGGCACACAATAACCGTTGTTAGAAGCCATATGTTCCTTAGCTTGGTCTTCTTTGTACTATCCAGGTAAAACCAACGTCCTATAACAAAGATATTGAATTTAATAACAATAAACAGAAATGTAACCCAGATCAACAAAAAAATAACAATAAAAATGTGATAAAAATTGCGAAATTCACGGCCGGCAAATGTAAACACATGGGACAGGAAAAAACGAGTCTCATCGAGACTAGTTCTGCATTTGGCCACCAGGTGGCGTATCGCTTAGCTTGAATTCCCAATTGTTTTTTTATCTGTCCATGTTTGTGTTGCACAGGTGATTTAGGTACTCCCTAGAATCTAAAATGTAAGCCTGGCGAAAATGGGAAGTACTAGGTATGGGATTTAGACGTCGCGGTATGCGAGCGTCGCGTAGCGTACTCAAAATAGAGCAACTTCGTAAATTTTGCGATTCAAATACAGATACACTAAATCAGTCTACGAGTATATGCGGATAGAGCCGACCCCATTCTCTAGCGGCCGAAACAGTCTTCGACTTGGGGCCCTATAGTGCGGAGCCGTTCAACCACAAGTCGGGGGGCGTAAATACGAATTACACCCGTCCCAATAAACACCGAAGCTTCCGGGTTGGCACCGAAAACGATTAGCAGTAAATTGAGTCCTAGAAAATATTGCAAAAGTGCGCGATTAGAATGACAATAGTGGTTGTAACTTGCTCTAAGATCATTTTATTTGGAACTTGAGTGTCACATTGGTGTGCTAGATCCAAACTAATAGTACAGCGTTATTCATACAACATTCTACCCGCTTAACCTTTTTGTTTTTAATTTTGAAAAAAATGTAGATATGAAAATTGTACAAAATTTACAAAATACAAAATCAAAATTGCCATAAAAAATTCAAAACAACTATTACGAGAATCAGAGCTTGACTTTGACAGTTTATATCAAGTGTTGATTGCATGTTGTGTTACCACATCGTAGGTACTGTCACGATACACTTACCCACGGTATGTCACTAACGAATCCGAAAACAAGGCAACTCTGCGCATCTACGTCAGTTGCGAATCACGAATTCTAAATAATGCAGCGGCTGCGGTTGTTTTACGATTTTTTATAGTTTACAGTTTAATGTGTCAAGAAAAAAAGTGTAAACAACTGACTGATCGTCAGTCCAGCTCGACAGTGCTTTGAAATAGGCCAAAAATACCGGGATGTGCAGTCAGCGTATGTGCAGTCAGCGTATCAAATTAAATGTGTTTTTTATCAACAGAATATTCATTCATTTATCTAGTAATAAATTCTACATATTCTTAACAACATTTAAATAAAATAAATAAGGAAAAACCCATAAAAAAGTATCTATGCTGTGTAAAACATATGGAGCAAATTAAATTCTGATTCGCAACTGATGTCACAAGATGCGCAATGATATACCCTGGGTAAGTGTATCGTGGGTACTGTGAAAATGGTATATTATTGTTATAATATTAGTGAAAAAAAACGACATTGTTGAATGTTATGTTTCTTGCTAAAAGAATGCGAAGCATGCAAGGCGTGCATATGCCCGAATACACGAATTACTAAAGTTTAAAAAATAAAGAAAAGAGAAATAAACGACGACATGTTTTAACTGAGAATATGCAGGAAGCAGTCTTATTATACTTCGTGGAAATTCAGAGACATTCTATTAAAGATGCATCGAGGTATTAGCAAATATCATGGAGCTCAGTCCAGAGAGTGTTGAAAATGCATAAGTTTAGACCATATTGTTATCGCCTAGTTGAAAAAACCGTATAAAAATGATAATTACGGAAGGCGAGAATACTGTCGTTTATTAGTGTTGGAGAGGCAAGCGGAAAATAAACAGTTTATAGATGCGTAATTTTATTGCTTGCAAATTTTCACTATAAGCATTACACTGTACTACTATTAATTAACTATTACTATTAGTCTATTACTACTCCTGGTTATTTCTATTACAGATTCTATATTGTGGACTGATGAAGCCACTTTTACAACATGAGGCTTTTGGTCATCGGAAAGTACACGACAGTTTATTTCAGTTCAACGACAAGGTCGAACTTCAATAAATGTTTGGTGTGGTAGGTACTCTTCGGAAGGTGGTATAACTTGACTAAAATATTTACAGCTCTTAAGAGGAGAAATTTCTGAAAGAAATTAATGAGGCAAATATCTTTTGGCAAGAAGACGGTGCCCAGCATATAAATCAAATGATGTCAAGAGGCATTTAGATGACACTTTCGTAGAGTGGATTGGTTCAAATTTTATGGCCTGCCAGAAGCCCAGACTTGACCCCACTCGACTTCTTTCTGTGGGGCACCTTGAAGGACCGGATATATGCGGTGAGGTCAAATAATATTTACCAAGTTAAAGAAAAAATATCTCAGATCAGCGATATGAACGAGGCAGGTATAGTTGCTAACTACAAGAGAAGTTTATTAAAAAGGTATATATGCTCTCTGTGTTGCACAAAATGGAAGCATTATAGAACACCTTCTATAATTTAATTTAATTAATAATAAAGCATCCCCTTCCATCCATAAATATGCATTTTATTAACAATAAAATGACAGAAAAAATAAAATATAACTTATGGAAAATTTCCACAGCAGTATTGGCTTTGTAGAATTTTCAATATATTGTTGTATGTAATTGTGGGAAAACAACAATTAATGTAAACTGTAAAATCTCCATTTATAATATTCTCGTAATAAATGTTTTCAAATTTCCATGGAATTTTGATTTTGTCCGAGATTCAATAATCCAAAGGACGATTTTGTGCAAACTACTAGAGCAAACATGTAACAATATATATTATTTAAACCAGAAAAATGCGTAGATTTCGAAAGTCGAGAAATATACTGGTTCTTTCATACAAAAAACATAAGGTTGTTTTTATACAATTTCATATTTACATTTTCTTTTTCCAAAATTAAAAACAAAAGAGTTAAGGGGGTAGAATGTTGTGTGAATAACTCTGTACACTACCTTAGCAATACTGAGAAAAAATCGCATTCTAGAAAAAATTAAAAATCGATACACAAAATATTTTATTTAAATATTTACTTGAACGCCAAACTGTTGAAATAATTTATTTACTAACCTTACATGTCGGCGAATTTGTGTAAATAATTGTCTGTTTTCACGTGAAATCATTGGTGACATAACACTGAAATATTATACACAGAACAGGACCATACAGATTTGAATGTCATACCTACAATTGCAGCCCTGATTAATACTGAACAAACAGCGTTATTAATTTGTCTATGTGAAAGTGAATCTATTTTTGAAAGTTCTCTTTGCACCATTTTTTCAAATTTGTTTTGCAATTATTGTACAGATTTGGATAAAATTTAACTTCGTTGCAATTAATTGAAATTTTTTATTACACGGAAACGTAGTGGAAGGTAGATAATTATTCACAATAGCTGTCAGCAACAAATGTTCCGCTAATGCATCAACAAATACATTTTCTATATTGTTAGTGATTAGTGTGTGATAAATATTATAATAATTTATTAAATTAAATCCAGGTTTGCGTGAACATATTTGCATTTTATGGCTATTCTTTTGAATAAGTACTCATTTAAAAATTCATTTCCCAATTCTGTGGGTGCCAGAATTAATAATAATATTAATTGTGCAAGTGGAAATATCCAAAATGCAGAATTTACAAAATAAATAAAACACTTCTTAGTTCGTTAATAAACTTGTTATCTGCCAGAGTGGACTGGTGCATATTATGTATTATTAAAATGTGGTTTGTGCATTGATGGAAATTGCTTATATATTTTTAGTAATTTAAATTACACGTTTTTCAAACCATAAAAAATAATGATAAAACAAGGGGTGTGAGTTAATTACTGGATTTGTAAATATTTACACACATGTATAATTATTATAACTTTGAAAATTCTCATTTGGGGTTTAGGTACACAATTTTGTAGTGCATATAAATAGGAAAATTATGTTTTGCCGGAAAACATTTGTAAAATCGAAAGATTATCTTTTAATCATAGCGTAGAAAAATAAAATATTTTTAACGGCCTGCAGAGTTGTTACTACCTAACAAAGTTTGAAAACAAAAAATTGTTCGATAGCATTTTAGTGATCGCAACATAACACAATTTTGATACATCTCCGTGACCCATCCGGTACAGTACGCCTCTTTTTTTTTCATTGAACAATGTTAAGAAACTTCGTCAAAACTAAACAGGGAAAGACTATTTTTCAGACAAAATGAGAGCACCTATTTTTTGAGTCATTCAAAGTGACACAAAGCAAAACTTTTCGTTCGTTTGCCCCCATTCCAAGCAGAATTAAACGCCATATTACCAACAGGCGCAGCGAAGTCCGGCATAATATTCGCGTGACGGCCGGACAGTCGCAGGGCGTTAACGGCCGTTACGTTGAATTAGCAGCAGGCGACCGCCGTTAATGGACATATCCGGTGCCGGATGACCCCCGTTAACCTGGCTCCGGAGAGCAGCCATAGGGAAATATAGCAGTAGATTAATGGTCTACGGATATACAGGATGGTCCAACTTTTATCTGCCCCACTCCCAGTCGGAAAACGCCAAATTAAGACGATTGGTTGCTATAAACATTATGGAAAAGATAACGGTTTTCGTTAAAGTCATGATTTTTTAAAAGTGTTTTCTGGATACATTCTAAAATAAGTGGGTTGTAAATAACATTTGGAGAATTTCTATATAGGGCTATAACTTCAGTAAAATAAGGAATTTTATTATTATTCAGTGGCGGAGGTACGGTGGTAAGCTAACCTATTTTTTAACAAAAAAATAATACGCCACTGTAAAATTAACTTTTCTTGTCTCCGATAAATTTCCATATTAATTCTAAAAAAAGGGCTCCCAGATATTTTGTCTGAAAATGCATAGGTTTTATAAAAATCGTTTCATGAAATATCTGGCGTACGAGAATAAAATAAGTTTAAGTTTTCAAAATATATTTTCAAAAAGCTTGTATTATGAATTGTAACGAATAGGTACATAAATACTTCGGAAAGTAGTTGCCTATCAACCAATCACTGTCCAATGAAATTAATTGGTACCTACTTTTAACATTTCGCAAGGCAAACTTTTTGAAAACAAATTTTTAGTACCTACATGGCTTCAATAAAAGCTTGTTTTTAAAAAGGATTTTTATTATTTATTATTTTATTTTGTTATTATTAGTTTGTAGGTCTTAACCTACATATTTCGGATAACGCATCATTAAGAGCATCAAGAGGATCGCTACATTTCTTTTGTCTTGAGACTTTCGTCAGTATACAGACAACCTTTAATAATTCCGAAACTATACTTCTCCAGATCTATTTATTAAAGCAATTAATCTGGCAGTTGCCCTCTCGGCCAGAAGCGAAGATAAAAGAGTAATCTCTAAGATTACATTTTCGTCTCCTATTGCTTCTTTCCCCAAAAGTAATTCAGCCATATCCCTCAGACCCACACCCCTACCCCCGAACATATATTCCTTTAATAGGATATTCTACCTTGCCTTTTCAGCTTCTTTAAGGCACAATTTAACTTTCTTAAGCCAAATGGGCTTTTAGCATGCGAGAGAGAAGCCTATGCAAGTTCCAATATGTTCAAAAATAAAAGGTAGCCACGTATTTTTTTTGGGTGAGCTTAGTGGCCTGGTACCTATTTCTCATACTTTCGTTTATTATTCTCAGTTTGACTTAACAAGAACTGTACAATATTATTGTCTCGCCTGAACTTTTGAGAAGAATACTTAAAAATTAAAAAAAAAAACGTTAAAGTCTGGAACTGCGTGCATAATCTACACCCTGTATGTAAAGTAATACACATCCTGTTGCATCAAGATGGGCAAACTAATTGATGTAGTTATATCGAGTAAACCTTGTTAACTATAATTTGCGGTGGGACATGTTTGCCAACATCATCGGCAATCCAACTATAGTATGGCTACTGCAAAGTGACACTAACGTATTAAACGCCCCAATAGAATTTCTAAGTTAGATTGGAACTCTAGGTGCATGACTAACAGGGGGCAAACACAAGTTAATCCCAGCTGCAATCCTCCGAATTTCGACGAAATTTATTTAAGCCCGCACTATTAGTTCACTGATGCAGTTATATTTAAGTATACGGATTACCGGAAATATGAATTTCGGCAGAGGAAATTCGACAGGGGCCGTGCGGTGTAACCTCAATTTGCCTAAACACGTAACCAGAGGGTCTCGTTGCTTACGACGTTCTATATAGGCCTACAAGCTTCGAGCTTGTAGTATTTCATCGATATATAAACTGGAGTTCTTTCTTTTGCAGCCTTCACACCATAATTAGCTCATTACTTTTTCTTGTAAAAGTCGTCAACATAGGTACAGTAAACAGCAACCAACACACTAATATTAATCTTGAATTCTGAAAGAATATATTTTATTCGGTAGGTACTTCTGTTATGTAGTAGAGCCCGATTTGTCATCAAGGTACATTCCTTCCACACATTTTGTTATTTTAACGATATTTAATTATCGCGACATATTTTGGAATAATGAGAGTACGTCCGGATTTTTCAGTTGTATTAAGGTCAGTTGTTTGTCATCCATTCAAAATTTGAAAAATGAAATTTACTCAAAAAACAGTCCAAGAGCCGGCCGCATGATTTCAACTCTCATAAGATGATATGTAGAATAAGATGTTATGTAGAGTATATTTCTTTACTTGAAGCGAGTAGGTTGCCTCAGATAATATGGGCCCGATCATTGTTATTTAAAGAAGTTGTGGATAATCTTAATTATTTTTAGGTACAACCCGTCCCACGAACATATTTGGTACTTTTTACCAAAAGTAATTTGACAAATTCGAAAAGTGCCGTCTAAAAATCGAAGAAGATGGTAAATTTCTTAATTTGGTCTTATACTTTCCACCAGTACTAAAAAAAACCTCGAAAATCCGATATTTAACCAAATTTCCCGACTCCCGATTTCCAAGTTTTGTAGAATTAGCGAAATTGACTGGAAATCCTGAGAAACTGCCCTTATAAATTGCGTGTTTTTTCTCATTTTATGATTTTTCGAGGGCACCGGAAGCATCTGCACCTCACCTGAAGACTTGAGGGAAGCTTTAAAAATTCCGACCCCAGAGCCCCGAGCCGAAATAACTTAGCTGTAGTTCGGAGAAAAAGGGCAATTTCTGACAGTTTACGGACTTGGCTTTTAGGTGACGGGAAATGCCGGCCAATCACGTAAAAAAGATGCGTCCCACCTGCGTTGGTCGTTTTTTTCGCCGAAAATCCTTAATAACTCGAAAACGAGAAATATTTACCTGAAAAAGTTTCTTTAAATATTGACCCGTTCTTCGGCCATCTAGCCGTACCGTCAGATCTCCCGAAAAACGCGTTTGAAAATTTGTTCCTGTGCATCAAGCCGTATATGGCACTGGCTGTATAGCGGGACTTCGCACACAACTCGCGTCCCCGAGGGTCCAGACTTGCCCCCGTTTTTCGCGCCGTAGGATTTTCGAGGTCCCGAAAATACGCCTATCGGATTTCTAAAAGACCAAGGACCCTTTTTTTATTGTTGCTCCATGGGCCTTCTTTGCTATTTTGTTCTATAATCATATGAGAGTAGATTTGCCTAAAAATTAACCACAACTTCTTTTAATAACAATGATCGGGCCCATATAAATGGAGGCAACCTATATACTCGCTTCAAGTAAAAAAATATACTATCTACATTTTAAACAACATCTTATTCTATAAGCTTATGAGAGTTGAAATTAATGAAAAAATATATTGTTGCCTTCAAACCGGATACTTTCCATCTCTCTGGAAAGAGGCTCTGGTCATACCGTTGCCTAAAACATCTAATTTATCAGAATTTGGCGACTTGCGACCAATATCTATTTTGTCAGTTCTGTCAAAAATTCTTATATATATATCAACAATTAACTGAATATGTAACTGCACATAAACTACTTCCAATTCACCAATCCGGCTTTAGAAAGGGCTATGTTTCAGCAACATCTCTCTTAAATTTATGTGACAACATTTTTCGTGCTGGCGATAACGGTTTGGCCACAGCTTTAGTGCTGCTGGATTTTAGTAAGGCCTTTGACACAATTAATCATAACCTGCTTGTAGCAAAGTGTAGATATATCGGTTTTGATGAAGTTTTCCTTTAATTTTTAAATACATATTTGACTAATCGCCGACAAAAAGTAAAATTAAATAATCAGTTATCATCATCACTACAAATATCCTCTGGTGTCCCCCAAGGTTCAGTCTTGGGACCTTTTTTGTTCTTGGTTTACACGGCTGACTTGACAAATATTGTAACAAACTGTTCTGTTCAATTCTTTGCAGATGACACACAACTTTACCATCATTTTAAACCTGACAATTATGAACATGCGGCACGGGTCTACATCATGACCTCAATAGTATTAAAAAGTATGCAGATGGCCACAACTTGCCCTTAAATTCATTAAAATCAAAAGTCATAATTTTTTGCTCAAAGAAAAAAAGAGCCTACGTTAAAACAAAAATGGGCATTTGCATTATCGGCAATGATAAAATTGATGTGATGGACACTGCAAAAAATCTCGGTCTCTATTTTGACGATAAATTAAAATTTTTTGACCACGTCACACAAGTTACAAAATAGTGTTACATGAATATAAGGCTCTAACAAAAGAATTCTGACTAAAGATATGAAAATGAGATTGTGTCAGAGTCTCGTTTCAAATCCAAAATACATGTTGCCGGTTCGTTTGTGGTTTGCGGAAATATGACCATATCTCACCTTCCTATAAGCTTTTACATTGGCTAAAGGTTAAAAATCTCTTCAAGTATAACTTTCTATCTTGTTTAAAACGCGTCATAAATACATCTCTACCTTTATATTTAAGAGATAAATTAATTTTCCGGCGAGGTGTTCATGACTTAAATTTGAGACACCGTGCTGTACTCCACTATGCCATTACATAAGACAGCTATGTTTCGGAAATCGTTTACTTATAACGCTGTCCATTTGTTTAATACTCTCAATAAGGAGCAGAAAAACCAATTACTATCTACTTCAAAGACATTATTCAAACGTTATATAAAAGAGCAACTCCTGAAAAATCAAAATCTACCGTGAGTTTTGTATGTTGTTAGACTACTCTCGTATGCTACTTTAACTTTAAACTACACACACATAAATAACATTCTATAGATTCTAAATAAATACTGTACTTTGTATTTTAGATATAGGTTAAGTTTGAGTGGCTATTGTAGCTAGACTTCGCCTATGTAGTTAATAAAGACATTTTATTATTATCTCGACTTAGCCAAAAGGCATTCGCACTCCCTCTACGGGGAACATTCACTCAGATCCCGGGCATCCCGGATACCAAAAGGATCTGGCTCGGACGAGACCCTTGCCATGTTATCGGGCCCTAGGTGACATTGATGTTCTTGGACGATCCTGCATTCCCCATGAATTTCCTGACGGTTCGGGCTGTCGCAAGTAGTACCGCTTTCTGCATGGACCTGTAAAGACTATCAGTTAGATTCAGCTCCTTGATGTTTCTCAGCAAACTTTTTGGTATAACACCAGTTGTTGACATGATGATTGGAATCGTCTGGACGTTCTCCATTTCCCATTGCCTTCTAATTCGTTCTTCTAAATCTCTGTACTTCGCGATCTTCTCGACTTGTTTCACACGCAGGTTGTTGTTGTTCGGGATGGCCACATCAATCAGAGTTGTCTGCCTAGAAATTTTATCAACTATTATAAGGTCCGGTCTGTTATGGGCAACTCGTTGATCTGTCAGAACTGTACGATCCCAGTACATCTTGTAGTTGCTGTTCTCAAGAACAGGCTCCGGTGTGTAGCTGTAATATGGGACCCTCTCTGCCTGCACAAGCAGCAGTTTTTCCGCCAGTTCCCGGTGCAAGATCTTGGCAACCGAATCGTGTCGTTCCTTATATTCCGTTGATGCGAACATCTGACATCCTCCTGTTATGTGCTGGATTGTTTCTGAAGTTGGGCACCCGTATCTGCATCTGTCATCCACTACCGATGCATCTCCTACAATGAATTTTAGGTAGTTGCGAGTTGGTATAACCTGATCTTGTATGGCCAGTAGGAAGCCTTCCGTCTCGGGGAACATTCGTCCCGAGGTCAGCCAATAGTTCGACGCTAACTTGTCGACATGTTCCTGGTTAACCTCATTAGGATGTCTCCCGTGCAGCGGCTTCCCCAACCACCTCTGTAGTTTATCGTTGTCGGTTCGGTGGTGATTTTGACGCTCGTGTTCCGTCAGACGTAGCGGTGTTGAGACGTCTGCTCCGCATATAGCCCTATGTAGTGTGGAGCTGTTGGCCTGCCTGTAGAAATAATTACGCAGATTTAATATTTGTTGGTCCAATTGCTTGCTGAGATCTGCCAATCCTCTTCCTCCTAGTTGACGTGGCAGAGTTGTTCTTTCTACGGCGCTACGGGGATGATGTTTATGAGCTTTTGTCAGTAGTGTCCTAACTTTTCGTTGCAGGTTGTTGATGTCCGTGTTGGTCCAATTCACTATTCCGAACGAATAGCTGAGTACAGAGCACGCATACGTGTTCAGGGCCTTAAACAAATTCCTGCTGTTAAGATCAGTTCGCACTACTTGTCTTACTCTCTTGATGAATTCATTCGTTAAATCAGTCTTTATTGTTCGATGGTCTATCCTTTGAGCTTGTTTCATCCCGAGATACTTGTATGTATCTCCCTTGCTCATTGCTTCGATCTCCTGGCCGTCATGCATCTCGTGTGCGCTTTGTTCGAGCTTTCCCCGGATGATATTAAGGGTGCGGCACTTGTCCAGTCCAAACAGCATTCCGATGTCCCTGGAGAACTCCTCTACAATTTTAAGCATTTGCGTTAGTTGGTTTTTGGTTGCGGCGATCAGTTTTAAATCATCCATATATAATAGGTGATTCAACTTGATCGCTTCTGCGTTGTTGCTTTTGATAGCGAAGCCATATTTTGTAGAGTTCAACCAATGTGATAGAGGGTTCATCGCCATGCAGAACCACAGTGGACTGAGTGAATCTCCTTGGAAAATCCCTCTTCGGATGTTGATTGTGTCGGTCTCGATGTTACTGTCTGCGGTTCTGAGTTGTATCTTAGTGCGCCAGGTTGTCATAACGTGTTCTAAAAAGGAAACTGTATGATGATCTATTTTATACAGCTTTAAGATACCTGTGAGCCAGTCGTGAGGTACGGAATCAAATGCTTTTTTGTAGTCCACATAAGCCATGTGGAGGTTTCGTTGCTTGGAATGAGCCTGGTTGCAGATGACAGAGTCTATGATGAGTTGCTCTTTGCATCCCATTGCGCCCTTCGAGCAGCCCTTCTGCTGCATTGCAATGATGTTGTTCCGCTCGCAGTGAGCATATATTCGCTGCGTAAGGCAAGATGTGATTATCTTGTACAGCGTAGGCAAGCAGGTTATTTATTATATATATATTATTATTATTATTATTATTATTATTATTATTATTGTTATAAATCATGCAGCCGGCTCTCGTACTAAAATGAGGACCATGCAGATGCAATATCAGGATGTAATAATATCGAAAAAATTGAAGCAATCAGCGTTTTAGGGACATGACATCATGCCCCTAGAAAGCTTGATCTTATAAATAAATTTTTAACATATTTTGAGAGTGGGGAAATATTAATATTAATTTTTCTTTCGTATAACTCTCAATTTCGCTCTCACTGTCGCACATTTAAAATGATTTTCTTTGAAAAATCATTAATTTAGGGAGTCACTAAGTTAACTGTAACTATAAACAAGTGTCAACGCGCGGTGGACTCACGAATGGTAATGTCCTAACACGGTTTAATTCGGACAAATAAGAACTGTTCTTATTTGTCCGAATTAAACCGTTTTTTTTTTAACCCAAACGTCGAATACGGTCCTGCTTCCACTCTTCGCAACTGACGTTTCGCCGTTCGCCCCTCCAGCATGGAAACGGCACGCAAAAACGTTCACGGTACGAATTTAAATGGGGGAGGAGCAGCAGATGGAATCTAATAACTTCTTATTTCTCATATAAATTTGCTTCCGGCTGTGTCAGACGTTGGTTCATTTAGCAAACATCTTGGAATTTATGTTTCTCCGCCGTGTTGTCGGTTGGCAGGGCCTATTTCTCTTTTATATTGAAAATAATGCACCATTACCTTTAAGTAGGTATATCTTCGTGCCGTACAATATATCGTTTCTGATGTGCTATATAGTGGCAATAATTATTAGAGTAGGTTTCTCGCAAAGATAAAATGTTCCTAATGCTTTTAATCTTAAAAAGTTTTATTGCCAGTAAAACCCGAATATTTTCTTGATATTTTATATCAGCAAAAATATCGCAATTGCAGCTTTTTAAATTATTTTCCAAAAATTTCCACAGCAACAGACCACGGTTCCGCATATAGTGAAAAATGTTTCATTCATTGTGTATGACAAAAGCAATGGGGCTTTCAAAACTTTTAAAACAAACGCACAAAAAAACGAGTTTTAACCCTACATCCTTCTTAACAGAAAAGTTTAGTCAAATCGCCAACACGAGCTCTACAAAAACAAAAACCTGTCGGGGGTGGACGCACCCTGAGCTGTAAAATCTGTCACGGGTAGGTATAGTGTATTAGTAGTCTAGTCATTATAAATTTTTCAGGAAAAAAAGTCATACATGCAAGGAAATCTGCATACATATTCTCTGTGGGCTCTCATCGAAATTCTATAAATTCCGCACATAGAATTTCAATGCCCATAGAAAATAGGTACACATATGAAAATGCTGGTGTGACTGTTTGAAAATGGATTATTTTCAACGTATAATGATTAGACTATTATAATATATACCATCAGAGTCCTCGGGATGCTAGAAAAAGGAATGAAAAGCCATACAACTCTCACTGTCTGTGACGGGTCATCTATGATGGGATCATTGATTTTCTTATTTGTTTTTACCGACACTACAGTATCCATAGAAACTGTATGTCAAATTAGAGATTTTTTGTATTTAGGTTATGATTTATATCAAATTAAAGAAAAATGGCAGGAACTCGTGAACTCATGGGCGGAGTGTTTTTTTTTAATTGGAAACTGAAAAAATAACAGTAATAATAATAATTAAATGAATAGGAGGAGCTTTACTACACATAGGTATAGAGAGAGAACTTTAATACATATAGAGAGTCCTGTGGTCAGAAGTTTGTTACGGCCATGGAATCTATACCAAATTATTTTTCATCTAAAAAATTGATGCGAATTTTGAAAAATTATTTTTTTCTGTTAAAATGTGACATTATTCTTCGTTGCATCGTTCCATATGATAACACTTCGTAGTTCATCAGGTTCCTAGTTTTTCGGCACACCGTATATTTATTACTGGAAAAAAGGATTGATTTTTTGCTGCCGCGCGCACCGCTCGCCCGGTGTGTCATCTCGTCACTTTTATCGGTGTGCCTAGCCGAATCGGTACCCGCGTCCCGACAATCCACGAAAAATATTAAATTCGGGACGAAAAATCGAAAAATGTCGAGTGGGAGCAGTTCTACTACATCGAGCGACAGTTCAGCAAGACGTCTGAGGAAGAGAAGGAAGGAATTTGTGCGGTTACAACGCAAAGTGGCAAAATTGGAGCGTGAATTATTCCCCGCAAGGTCAGAAGGTATGTACGGATATTCTAGTATATGGTATGACATACACAATCAGGGAGGTCATGTGACTCTGCCCCAGGGTAAAAAATCGTGAGGCACATGTGTGCCTACACGTGTTATACCCTACTTATAGATGGAAAAATAGCAGTTTACCCAAATGGTATTCAGGCTATCTTGTGATATGCCTAGTAGGTAATATTAAGTAACATGTGTTACATAATCATATACTTACTCACGCTTGCCCGTGACAAATAATAAAACAAAAGAGCCATATTATATGTGTTCTTTAGATAAAATAAGTCAATAATATCTACTTTCGCCTTTCTAGCAGCTTCTTCCGATGATGAGGAAGCCGATTTAAGGGAAGCAGGGCCCAGTCGTCGAAGGCTCGCGCGTTCCCCGGAAGAGACCGATCGTGGCCAGGTCGGTGGCGATCAAGAGGAGGTAGGAGGGCCTGAGTCAGAACCTCGACCGCTTCCGAATCTAGAACAACCGGAATCAAGACAGGAAAACGAGGTATTTAACGTTCTAGGAGCTGATCCCAACAAGCAACCCGACAACCTTAAGAACCTTCATGAAGAAATTGTCGTCAGGTGGTCCCCACTCCTCCGAAAAGGACCTGAGAAAGAGGCCAAAAAGGATATATTAAACAAATATCCTGTGGCAAAAAATTGCGAAGCCCTCGGTGCCCCGAAATTAAATGAAGAGCTCGAAGCATGCTTAACAGTAAGTCAGACGCGACAAGATAAGTATCTCGCAAGATGCCAAGAGGAGTTAGGCAGTGCTCTAACCGCAATAGGGTTAGCATTAACTGACGTCCTTAATAATCCAGACACAAATAGGGATCACCTGGAAAAATTGGCAGATGCGGGCCAGATATTAACAAATATACACAGTTCGCTATCAGCCCATAGAAGATATTGTGTAATACCATCCCTGAATTATGATTGTAAAAAAATTGTAGAAGACATAGAACAGGACGAATACTTATTTGGGAAAAATCTCCAAGAAAAGATAAAAACCAACCAAGCCCTTAAAAAGGCTGCGGGAGACATGCGAGCTCGGAAGAGAACCTCTACCATGGTGGGAAAAGCAGTAACTTCAAAAGTGACAACAAAGCCATTTTATTTAAACGACCGGCGCCAACTGCCAAACGCCAAGAAAAAAGAGGAAGGGGGGCAGACAGTACAACGAATCAGAGCAGCCCCATCGAGAAAACAATACACCTACCAGGGCCAGAAAGAGTACCAGCAGAAGAGGCGCAAACACCAGTATTAGAGGTAAAAAACAAAAAATATGCAGGGACATTAAAATTTCACCTTGACCAATGGCAAAATATTACGAAGAACCAGGTGGTTCTGTCGTGGGTACAAGGAATAAAACTTCCCTTTGTAAAAAAACCCTACCAAAATTGTAAACCAACTATTAAAATTCCTCTAAACGAACTAAATAATTACAAAAAAGCAATATCAGACTTATTAGATAAGGGAGCTATATCGTCTTGTGGATATAATAAAAATGATTTTCTATCGCCATATTTTCTGAATAAAAAACCCGATGGAAAATTCAGATTTATTTTAAATTTGAAAAATCTGAACAAAAATATAAACCCACCTCACTTTAAACTTGAGGATATGAGGTCGGTAATAAAACTAACTCATAAAAAATTCTCTTTTGGTAGCATAGATCTGAAAGATGCTTATTTCTTATTACCGATTAGCAGGAAATATAGGAAATACCTGAAATTCCAATTCGAAAATAAATATTTCTGTTTCAATTGCCTTCCGTTCGGTCTGAATATAGCTCCCTTCATATTTACAAAAATACTGAAACCTGTTCTCTCAAAACTCCGCGCCGAAGGTATAACTTGTATAGCCTATTTAGATGATTTACTAATAATAGAAAAATCAGAGCAAACATGTAAAAAATACATAGCTCGGGCTGTACAATTACTTACTAGCCTGGGGTTTATCATAAATACGGATAAAAGTAAACTTAAACCGTCGAAAACAATCCACTTTCTAGGTTTTACACTAGACAGCATAGAAATGCATATCACCTTACCGGACGAAAAAAAAGAAAAACATCTTAGAATCGCTGTATTACCTTATAGAGCAAAAAAAATGTAGAATTAAAACCTTTGCTAGTATATTGGGAAAACTGGTTGCTGCGTGCCCTGCAGTAAAATATGGGTGGGTATATACAAAAAAATTCGAAAAAGCAAAATTCATTGCGCTAAAAAACAATAATCAAAACTACAACAACGAAATGAAGATCCCATCTTATTTACTGCAGGACATACAGTGGTGGATAAAAAATATCCCATCTGCCAAACAGGAACTAGCATCAAAAAATTATAAACAAACAATTTTCGCTGATGCCTCACTTACAGGTTGGGGAGCTTACTGTAATGGCGTGAGTACTCACGGTTTCTGGAAAGAACGAGAGAAAACAAAACACATAAACGAACTGGAACTTTTAGGTGCACTTTTCGCTCTGAAAAGTTACTTAAAAAATTTAAGAAATATTAATATTTTACTAAGGCTCGATAGCATCACAGCTATAGCTTGTATAAACAGAATGGGAAGCGTGAAGTTCGATAATCTAAACAATATCACTAGACAAATATGGCAATGGGCCGAACAACATAACATATTTATCCTTGCCTCTTATATTAGCTCCAGTCAAAACTCAAATGCAGATACTGCTTCTAGGTGGAAATCCATAGGCACAGAATATGAACTTTCAAATACAGCCTTTAAATTAATTAAGTCAAAATTTGGTTCTCCGGAAATAGACCTATTTGCAACGTTTAAAAATACCAAGTGTAAAAATTACATATCTTGGGGTCCAGATCCAGGTGCATTATGCGTCGATGCCTTCACAGTATCATGGACGGACCTCTGGTTCTATGCATTCCCACCATTCTCTCTCATAAATAGAGTTTTACAAAAAATTGCGGCGGATAATGCTACTGGAATCCTGGTAGTACCAAACTGGAAATCACAGCCGTGGTTTCCGCTATTCATAAAGCTCTCTGTAGTGGAGCCTCTGATCCTAGAACCAAGTGATCAGCTACTATTATCCCCTTTCAGGAAACCACATCCATTGAACAACACGCTTTCCCTGGCTGTGAGCAAATTATCAGGGAATCTTATCTAAGGAAAGGTATTCCAGAAGAAATAATACCAATAATGTTAGCGTCACTAGCACCAAATACTTTAAAACAGTATAATGTCTGTTACAAAAAGTGGTGGTCATATTGTAAAGACCAAAATGCAGATCCTTGTTCATTTAATTTTAACACTATTCTAAACTACCTTTCTAGTTTATCTAACGAAAAATTGTCCCATTCCACGGTAAACACCAACAGATCAGCCCTAGCTTTAATATTCTCGTTCAATGAAAACCAAGAGCGGACCTTAAAGAGACTCTTAAAGGGTATATATAATTTAAACCCATCTTCCCCTAAATATAATTCAACCTGGGACCCAAGCCCAGTACTAACGTATCTCGAAAAAATGTACCCTCTATCGACACTATCCCTACAAGATCTCTCTAGAAAACTAGCAACCTTGCTAGTTCTTACAACGGGACATAGAGTCCAGACCATTACAAACATATATAAAGACTATTTACATTCATATGTAAGTAAATAAAGTAAATAATTATATTATATACTATTGATAGTTTATACTAATGTTATTATATACATATATTATATTATAATTCTCGTATTAATAAAAAAAAAAAATAAAAAAAATAAAAATAATAATAATAATTAATAACTCTTATTATAACAATTGTCCACGAAGTTATGCTTAATAAGTTTACTTGCAGCCCAGAGCGTCCAAATACTTTGAACATCTACGAAGTGTTATCATATGGAACGATGCAACGAAGAATAATTATAAGATTAACTGACTTACCTGAAGTTTAATCTTAATTATTCGAGTTGCATCGTTCCATATGATAACAAAACCCTCCCTAACCCAATGTTCTAGAGACTCCCAGAAACGCTCTGTTCTTCAGATACCACTCTTCGCCAGACTCACCTTCATAAAAGTGACGAGATGACACACCGGGCGAGCGGTGCGCGCGGCAGCAAAAAATCAATCCTTTTTTCCAGTAATAAATATACGGTGTGCCGAAAAACTAGGAACCTGATGAACTACGAAGTGTTATCATATGGAACGATGCAACTCGAATAATTAAGATTAAACTTCAGGTAAGTCAGTTAATCTTATAATTATTCTTCTAACTCTCCCAATCCAGAAACTCTACAGGGATAGACACCAAACGATATACAGAGTGTCTCACTTAAGAGTGAAACAACCCTATAACTTCTTTAATTTTTAACCGACCAGAACGAAATTTTTACCAAAGGTAGATGGCATTGTTGCCTACTTATTTCCAAAGTCAAAGCCACCTGCGATGCCACAAACGAGGCTAAAAATCCGAAAGTCATATTAGGCATTTTTTTTTCAAAAAAATTTAATAAAAAAAGTTGTTCAGAATCGATTTAGAACCCTAAATCCAAAATTTTGTAAAAATCAAAAAATATTAAATAAGTAAAATTCAAGTAAAAATTTAATTTTTTTTTAAATCTGTTTTGTAGCTTTAATTTTAAAATAATTACTTTATGAAAACAATTTGCCTTCAAAACTTCCATCGCACACTTTTCTAAACAGAAAATTATTAAATTGCTGTTGTTGGAATTTAATTTTTTTAAATTATTATTTTTTATTTTGACAAAATTTTTGATTTAGGGTTTTGAATCGATTCTGAAAAACTTTTTTCTAGTAAATTTAAAAAAAAAAGCCTAATATGGCTTTCGGATTTTTAGCCTCGTTTGTGGCATCGCAGGTAGCTTTGACTTTGGAGTAGGCAACTAATTTTTTGGAAATAAGTAGGCAACAATGCCATCTACCTTTGGTAAAAATTTCGTTCTGGTCGGTTAAAAATTAAAGAAGTTAGGTATAGGGTTATTTCACTCTTAAGTGAGACACTCTGTATAATACATGTCATAATTTGGAATAGCATATTATATAGCGAGAGTTGTAAACAGCTTATTACGTATGAGTGGAAAAGTCGTGCACGAGCGGCGCAGCGGCGAGTGCTGTAATTCAACGAGTATATAATAAAGCTTACAACTCGAGTTTTGTATTATAATTTTTCTTCGACGAAAGAAAAACTATTATAATAGATAAACTATACTGCTGATTATCTGACAGGCAACAATTAGTATGTTGGTTAGTGGCTATGGTGACGCGAATGCCGCGCTAACAAGGCACCCGTGATAATTGCGTTTTAATTAAGAACAGATACGTAACTTTTTTATTACGTGTCAGTTATTACATGTCAGTCATTACGTGTCAGTGTTCGTAAAAATGAACTTACTTATAACCTAAACCGTCACTTATGTATGTTACTAGCATAGGAGTAGAAAAAATATTTTATGCAACCTTGAAATGTTCATATTATTTTAACCCTTGTTTTATATTCTTTATATGCGAGAAAAATGTCGTAAACGAATATGAGCATTCACCTTAGAATATGAGTAAACTTTGGCATAGGTAATTTGATATAAATACCTACTCCACAGAATGTATGCAAAATTTAGAATATTATTATGGGGAAATGTAACTAGATACATTTTATTTCAGCAACTACCTATATCTTTGACTGACGTATTAATAAAGACTGCTCGCGGCTGTCATATCTGACATTTTTTGGTTCGCCATGCTATTTTTGGAGACAAAATACATTGTTACCCATCATCGTCACCTATATTTTCCAGGACATGAAGGTATTGGTAAATACGTCAGTAAATGCCTGCATATGTTATTTGTGACACACGCATGAGACAGATTTTAGAATAGAAAACTGGTTTTAATAAACGTCATAATGTCATTTATGACATTCCAATCATACGTACACGTTTTACTGTCAGTTCTAGCAGAAAGGCGCTTTCAATAGTTAGAACTTCCTGCTTTGTTGAATTTTTGAAATTACTCTGCCCCGGTCTCTGACTGAATTTCTCCGGAAAACACTTCCGCATTTTATTCCGGCAGCCGCAATAGGGAATTGGATAGCGAATATAGACATCAGTACACAATCGGAGCTCAAAGTTCACTTTGCAGGCAGCGCTGGGCCGCTCTAACGCTGCTCAAATATAGAGTTGCGATTGCTGGGCCATGTTCGTTCATGTTCAGGTCTGCGCCTTCATTCGAGAAACGTCACAACGTTACATATTGTTTCACAAAACAAAGGTCAAATAAACTGTCAACTTATGTTGAAATTGATTAAAACATAGCTGGAAAAATTTTTGCAAAATTTGTCCCTTATACAGGGTGATTCAGTTCCGGTGCTCAACATGGGGATCTCGGAAACCGTAACAGATACGAAGTCGGTCAAATGGAGGCAAACTTGCGCCTTTGGGCACCTAACAATATGCCGTTGAGAAAGTTAAAATATTTTTTTGGGTTGCTGAGATATTTAAGAAAAACCGAATTTTTGAAATTTAGATTTAATTTTTTTCTGGCGCCATTTGCGATAATATTGAAAAATAAATTATACTTTCTCATTGCAACTTTTTCTGGACTACGTCGAGGTATTTTTAGATTTTCAGGGCGACGTTTCGTTTTTGAGATAGAGGGGTCATCTTCATTTTTTTAAATACGGACCTGGATTTTTTTATTGCATATTTCGAAATGAATCGTTGTCCTGAGTACAACGATGTATGACACATACATATTTTTTCTCGTTTTAGCTGCTAAAATGCACATTTACTAATAAAAAAATTAATACGGGCCTGGACTATGCATTTTTTTCTCGTTTTATACTTTAGGTAAATAACAACAATAATTATTACTACACAATAGTGAGATAGGTACATTTTACCTAAAGTATAAAAAATAATTTCAAAATATGACATTGACATGATGAGTTTAATTAATCCAGTAGGTATAAAAAATGATCACTTGTTATAAATGGAATATCTAACAAAAAAAGAGAAAAATACATAGTCCAGGACCGTATTAATTTTTTTCGTAGTAAATGTCCATTTTGGCGGCCAAAACGAGAAAAGATATGTATGTGTCATACATCGTTGTACTCAGGACAACGATTCATTTCTAAATATGCAATAAAAAATCCAGGTCCGTATTTAAAAAAATGAAGATGACCCCTCTATCTCAAAAACGAAACGTCGACCAAAAAATCTAAAAATACCTCGACGTAGTACAGAAAAAGTTGCAATGAGAAAGTATAATTTATTTTTCAACATTATCGCAAATGGCGCCAGAAAAA
This sequence comes from Pseudeuparius sepicola, assembly GCA_963920635.1. Classification (NCBI taxonomy): domain Eukaryota; kingdom Metazoa; phylum Arthropoda; class Insecta; order Coleoptera; family Anthribidae; genus Pseudeuparius; species Pseudeuparius sepicola. The sequence goes on from OY987303.1 coordinate 12,271,926, forward strand.
AATTAAATATAAATTTCAAAAATTCGGTTTTTCTTAAATATCTCAGCAACCCATGAAAATATTTTAACTTTCTCAACGGCATATTGTTAGGCGCCCAAATGCGCAAGTTTGCCTCCATTTGACCGACTTCGTATCTGTTACGGTTTCCGAGATCCCCATGTTGAACACCGGAACTGAATCACCCCGTATAGTGTCTGCCAGAAAGTTGGACACGAATGGGAATTTTCTTTATTTGAAGTTTCTCAAAAAAATTATTCTTGATAAAAGTTGGTGCTTGTGTTTAAACTCAAAATCCACCCGCAAAAATTTTGAAACTTCTATTCGTATACAGGGAAGGTTTAAAAATATGAAAATTCCTCAAGAGTAAAATACCCTTATTTTTAGAACTACAGCAGAATAGCACTAAGAAAAGTTGTTTTGAATCCCAAGACAATGTCAAATATGAATTCACAGCCACCTACGCAAAAGAAGAAAAAATCACACTTTGGCATTTTTTATTCATCACGCTGTATAATACATAATGTTAGATATGTATTTTGAGGCACATCTTGGAGCATGAGAGTACGATACCAATGATTTTTATTTACGTTCAAGTAACATCTTAAAAACAGTCAATAACTGAACGTTGTGCAAATTTTGCCGTTTTTTGTGTCCAGGTAAAATACTCCTACAATTTCAAACTTAACATAGCAACTAATCTGGGGAACATAAAAAATATTTTTATACAGCAACAATTTTTAAGTGTTATTTAATAAATAATAATTCAACAATAAAAATTATACAGCGTGATGAATAAAAAATGCGAAAGTGTGATTTTTTCTCTTGAGTAGGTGGCTGTGAATTATCATATTTGACATGCACTCCTAAATTAACCCCCAGTTAACCCCGAAAAAATCAGCCTGTTTTAAAGAATTTTTTTTTTTCACCCTTATAAAGCACTTTAGCTAGTGGTGATCTTGTGAAGTAGGTATAAGTACCTATTGAAGTTAAATAACACTTCATAAGGGAAAGTTGTAGAGAATGTCATAATGTACATAAGAAAAAAATATGTACACATAAGAAAAAATTGCAAAAAAAAGTTTGCAAAACCACCCCTAAATATCTAGGTACCTGTTAAGAATTAGTTTTTTCTACCTCTATAAAAAAATGACAATTTTCTTGGACTATAAATATGTCAGTGACAAGCATTGGCGAATACTAGAGTATCAATAAACAAGGGTAAGGGTAAGTATAATTGTTATTTCCAATAAGTTACAAACTTGTGTCAAGTTTCAATTTTGTTGATAATCCTCAATTTAAAGTGCTATAATACCCGCGGATGCCGGAATATCTTCCTTGTCGTTTTAATTAAAAGCAAAACAATAAAAAATAAACCTTCTCGTTGAAAGCATGAAATATTACTACTGTTTTTTCGAGATGTTCCGAATAAAAATTTTCTTAATTATCTAACAATTAAGCAGTCTTTTTTCTAACCCCCGCTCTCCGCCGTTAATGAACCTGTCTACTCCATTAATTCTGATTAAAGACAGCGTCGACGAAAATTCAGCTGATAGGTCCTAATTTGGGGTTCAGATTTAAAGCAGATGCGCCAATCTCCTCGGTCCTGATTTAATAGGGATGTGTATTGCTTGTATATGTATTTGTATATAAGATAAAATCGATTCGCGTCTAGAATATACTCGTATATATATAAACGTGTAGAGCGCATTAGTAAAATATAATAATTCGTACCTATGCCTGGAATTGTAATATTTTGCTCAAACTTGCATCCGAGTAAAGCTCTAAACTATGATTATTAGTCTCGCCTTATTATTTCTGATGTAAATTGTTTTACGAAACTTTGTCATTCCCCTCTGTCTGCATAAATTAAGACACAGACTAAAACAAACTTTCCGCGTAGAGCAAAACGTGCTTATTTTCTTTATGAGACGCGCTCAACTTTTAGGATTCCAGTTTTCGACATGAATAACTTCCAGTATCTTTTGATAAAATATAATCGGTTGCTCGATGTTTTCAGTTGCAAGAATGTAAAAACATGTTCTCACTCTTTTTTCTGGCATCCCTAGAAAACAGTATACCAGCATGTGACAGATTTTACAGCTTAGGATGCGCCTACATCCGACAAGCTTTTTTCACAGAGCTCGTGTTGTCGAACTGAATAAACATTTCTGTTAAAAGGGAACTAGTCTTTAAAGCGAGTTTTTTGTGTGCATGTTTGATAAAAGTTTTAAAAGCCCCGGGCGTATATGTCATATACAGGGAATGAAACATATTTCACTGCATGCGGGAACGTGGGCCGTTGCTGCAGAAAGTTTCGGGGAATAGATTAAAAAGGTTTCCGATGATTAATTCAAAACAGTTGTAGTGAGTTAAATTGCGTCGCTCGTTTTACATTAAACCCTAAAAAGTTCTCACTGAGATTATATTTTTGCCAATCTTGACGTTTTAGAAATAACAAAACCCAGCTAATCATGATACCGATTAGGATCAAATTATGCCTCGTTAGTATTTACCTACTAATAGGTAATTATTATTGCCTCTCTATAGCACGTAGGTACGTCATGACGCTATAATCGAGTAACTTTTTTTGTACGCAGTTTTCGTTATGGATGTTCTATAGGTATCTAGTCTGTCAGTTGTCACAACAGATTTTTTGTTTAGTTCAAAACTTTTACTCCAAATTGAAGCTTTATTTTGACAAACAAATGGGCCTGGAAATTTCTAAGTTAAACATTATTAAGGCACTTTTTTACCAGGTATCTAAATATGACTTGGCATTTTGTTGTCGCCTCCCTGGACAAAGATATGACAATCAACTTTTATTTTTTTTATGTGCGCCATATTGGATTTTTGCATTTTGAAAAGAGGATTTTTTCTGGTTAAAATGATGTCACACATTATGCTTTACTTTGTTTTTCTTGCCGTAATATCAAATTAATCGTTTTCAATAGAGTGCCTTGGAAACATAATGTTTGACATTTTTGCATGGAATGCCTTGGAAACATAAGCCTAGTTACCCATTGTTGCGAAGTGTGCTTTGGAATATTGTTTAACGGTTCAGTAAAAATTCAGTTAAGGAAAATTTATTGATTAAATAAATCATAAACATACCACGAGAGTATGATCTGAGACCTTGTTATTTATTCGTCATTTGACTTATAACACATTAACACTAAAAAAGTCAAACTGGAAACACAAGAACAACAAAGACCTAGACGACTAGACAATGCTATTTTACAATTCAATTTGTCCTCCTTGTTCCTCAAGGCGCAATGCAGCACGTTTCCTTAAATTGTTTATGGCTCGTCCAATATCCCTTCGTCGCCATTTATATTTGAGGAATAATAAATTTGAATCATGTCACGGAATATCTTATATCTTCATGTGAAAATAACATTTTTTTCAGTAAAATAAAGTATCCGTGACACTTAAAATTGTACTAAACTATCAAGCGTTATAGGGCTTATGTCCCAAGGCATTTTATGCAAAAATGTCAAACATTATGGGGCCTATGTTTCCAAGGCACTCTATTGAAAATGATTAATTTGATATTAAGGTAAGAAAAACAAAGTAAAGCATAATGTGTGACATATCATTTTACCCAGAAAAAATCCTCTCAAATTCAATATGGCGCACATAAGAAAAATAAAAGTTGATCGTCATATCTTTGTCCAGGGAGGATAAAAAAAAAATGCGAGGACATATTTAGATTCTTTGTAAAAAAGTGCCTTAATAATGGTTAATTTAGAAATGACAGACCCATTCGTTTTCGTTTAAAAAAATAAAAACGAAAACGACAATTTTCAGTTTCTTCGCATTATTTTCAAAACGAGAAGGGAATCCAAAATTTTTATTTACCATGTTACTCGGCATCAAATACCGCAACTTTGCCCCAATTTAACCGACCTCGTATCTCTTACGATAACCAAGATCCCCATGCATAGACTCGAAATATGGTTACCCTGTATACCTATTTTTTAATTTCTAGCAGCTAAAATTTTAAAATAATGTCATTGTCAATATCTATGAGGATTTTAAAAATAGGTACCCTTGTAAACCATTCAAAGTGACTAGCTTTTCTAGCTAGTAATTTTCGGGTTTCTCAAAAATATCTTAGAAAGTAGGCCATGGATCTCGAATGTGTTACCTAATTCTCAAAGCTAGCCCATCAAAAGAGCATTTTTTCCTTTAAAATGAAGTTCTCCGAAAAACGTATATTTATCGAGACATTGCTAAGAGGCCCCCGTCGATAGACATCCTGTATAATGGACTGTATACATTTTACGGCACGAAAACACTCAAGTATAATGGTGTATTAGGTTTGTAGAATATAAAAGAGAAATATAGGCCCTGCCAACCTACATTACGGCCAAAACCATAAATTCCGAGATGTTGGCCAAACGAACCGACATCTGACACAGCCGGAAGCAAATTTATATGAGAAATAAGAAGTTATTAGATTCCGTCTGCTGCTCCCGTCATTTGAATTCGTAGCGTGAACGTTTTTGCGATCAGTTTCCATGCTGGAGGGGCGAACTGCGAAACGACAGTTGCTAAGAGTGCGAGCAGGACCGCATTTAACTATTGGTGTCAGGGCCGTGTCTAGCGAAAATTTGGGGGGGGGGTTCAGGACCGGCTCAAGTTTTTGTGGGACTGGGTGCCGGATGAAAGTGCGGTGCCCCGGCAAAGAACTATTTAACCCATTAAGAACAAATTTTTGAAAATTGATTCGCCACTAGAACGGTATATTTTTTGCATGTCACTTTTTATAAAAGTAGGCCGGGGCGATGAGTTTAGATCATTTCAGTGACGCATATAATAATAATAATAATAATAATTCTCACCCTCACAATACTCCAAACTAGGAGTACCCCAGAAGCAACCACATGCTTGTGCGGGGGAGAAATAGAAATTAATTTCGTGTGGGGAGGGAATGTGAATTTCTTTCAAATAAGTGCATTTAAAATAATTCTGTAAAATGCGCCGCAGGCGATTTTTTTTAGAAATGTTAAAGAAAATTACTTACAAATTATTAAAAATATAATAATTATAATAATAGCATTCTTGCATTTATACCTACCTATCCCTTTTCTACTTATTTAATTGCTCATTATTACAGATATAATCCTACACATTCTTCGCCTGGCCTGACGACACCTTTAGAATTGCCAGTAGGTATGGGAAAGAGTTCTTCGCGCCACTTGCCTAACTGAACCTTTAATAAAAATAATAAATAAATCTTCAAATACAAATTAGTACTAATCTATTCATAAAAGATACTCTGGGAATACCCTATTCTCCTAATCCATGGCGCACGCAGCCATGCACCACCGTTCACCGTTTACTGTTGTCCAGGGTTACCAGTTATGTTTTATTTTATTTGAAAGCATATTCTGAAGATAAAATTCGATACTGCACTGGTCCAAAAATTATGTTTTGTTGGCAGTTTTCGGACGGATTTCCATACTCTACTGGAAAACCAGTTTAATAAATTATTAGACTCACCGATGCTCGGGGAGCTCGTTCTAGTGGTGGTGCAAAAGCATATAAAATGGTGGAACCCCCAAAACCCCCCCTCAGATACGGCCCTGATTGGTGTCCACGAGGTTGACTCAGGATAACAACAGAAAATTGAGCGTTTTATTGACGAAGATGCCTGCTAAGCCCGGGTTGACTAAAACACTGACGTTAAAACGGTTCCCCGTGCTAAAAGCCGAAGCAATCTTTTCATCCATGCAAATTCGTCGGGATCTCGAGTTACAAATACCCAAAAACTCGCCCAAATCTCCCCCTTTGGGCGGTCGCTTGCTTTCGGGGGGGGGGGGGCAGCAACCCTTCCAATCTTGTTTATTCGGGCCCGGCAATATCGCAAGGCGGCGGGATCGGTTGCCGGCTTAATATCCTTAATATCCCGGGACGAATTTTCACGCCGGTCGGGTCGACCCTCGAGATACGCGTTTCCCCGGAGATACAGGGCAAATGAAAATAAACTGGAGCCCTGGCGACGAAGTGTTTGCGCCCGAAACCCGTGTCGCAGCTGAAAGGATGTACCGGGTGTTGGGGAAATTACGAGGTTCACTTTAACGCTCGATACTCATACACAGTAAAAAAAATCGGTGTAAATCCTCTCCGTGTAAGACTCCAAATACCTTAACCAAACCTCATTCACACTACAAAAAATTCGTTAATTTTAACACTTAAGGGTGTAATTTTTTATATTTCTAACACGGCTTCGTGTTTGTTCACACCACGCGGTATTCCTTAACACTATTCGGTGTCCCTTAGCACTAAGCTGTGTCAAATTAAACGTATTAACACAAGTTCGTGTTAGGTAGATAGAGGGGGAAGGTATTTCACCAATTATGGGTGTAAAATCTTAGGCAATCGAAGCCATGGCATCAGATGTTTCATAGTGAGTCAGATGGATTAAAACGACAGACAAATATGCAGATGTGACGACGAAAGGTACTGTGTGATAGCCGAGGTGATAGCCCCTATAACCTATACTCATCGACTGTGTTGATATGAGTTTGTTCTCGCCGAAATCAGAAACCAGTCGCGAATCTGATTGACGGATTTTAAATTATCTGACTGTTCTGATCGTTTTGATTCCTGCTGATTGGCTCCGAATTAATTCGGACCTGCTTGTGCTTGTGAGCACAGGCCTATCTAACTAAATCGCTGTGTAGAAACGTTTGAAGTTTCTTTTTGTCTCACACCAGCATAGTTCTTATTGACACCAGAACATTTGGTGAAATTGACCAAAAAAGAAGGTGGACTTATATAGACCACTTTTCGTGTCAAATTTAACACAGAATTTTTTTATTGTGTATCACTCTACAACAAAAAATGTTGTCGGTGGTTATATCCCTAGGACTACAAGTTTTACTGCGTAAAATGTGCATGAGGCCTGCAACCTTACACCTGCATAGATAAATATTTGACAAGATTAAATAGCCATATTTTGACGTCAAGAAGTTACTTGTTTGCCTTCTTTTCTGCGACACCCTGTATATAGAGTGAGACTATTTTAGTCCCAAGGGAGTTAACGGCTTTTCTGTATTTTGGAGTTTTTGGGGACGACGGGCGAAGACCATTATGAAGGACGCGTGCGTAGTGGGAATTATGCATTTCCATTTTTTGGAACGAGGCACAGGGCAGGAGCGGAGCACTCATTGCAGGTGAGCTTTTCGAGAAAGTTATCTACGCAACAGGCAAAAGATAGAGGTAATCGAAAAAATTATACACCCTTTTTCAGATTATATAATGTAAAACTGGCAGTGTAATTTAATTCTCTATACAATTGATTATAATTAATCATAGAAATCCTTTTTATTCCCGAAACTTTCCGTAGCAACAGTCCGCGTTTACGGTGATATAGTGAAAAATGTTCCATTCGTTTTGTATGACTCCGGGCTGTGAAAACTTTTATCAAACACGTACACGAAAAACGCGCTTTCGCAGAAACGTTTATTAAATTCGTCAACACGAGCTCTGCGTGAAAAAACTTGACTGGTGTGGACGCATCCCAAGCTATAAAATCTGTCACATGCGGGTTTAGTGTATACCAGCAGGCTTTCTCGGGATGCCAAAAGAACGAGTGCCAGTGGGCAAATAATATGTTTACATTCTTGCAACTGATAGCATCGAGGAACGCGCTGATATTTTAACACGGCAACAAGCTCTGTCGAAAACTGAAACCCTAAAAGTATATTCGAGAAGTTGAGTGTCGCATAAAGAAAATAAGCACGTTTTGCTCTACGCGGAAAGTTTGTTTTAGTCTGTGTCTTAATTTATGCAGACAAAAGGGGATCTGGGATGACAAAGTTTCGGATGCAAGTTTCTGCAAAATATTACAATATTTCCAGGCATACAAATTCTTCTACTTTGTATTGTAATGGGCTTTATACGTTTGTCTATAGGCCTGCGCATTTTTGTAATGCAATATGGTCGGTAATAGTAAGAACAATTCTCACATTCTTGACTCAAATTTGAAATTAACCATATCTTAAATCTGTAAATCTCTTTATTTTGAGAATTCAAACTTGATAAGAGTACCTGTCTTATTACATGTGTCATACTGGGATTCATACTGATGTTATTGATAAATAGAAGGAGAGATACAATTGGCATTAACTATTTTTATCTGGTCTATGTCTGTGCATAGACTCGAATTACAAATACATATATACAGGCAATACATATTCCGGTTAAGCAGGATCTTGGAGAGTGGAGCGTCCGCTTTAAAGCGAAACCTCAAATTAGGGCCTTATCGGCCGAATTTTCGTTGACGCTGTCTTTAATCAAAATTAATGGAGTAGACAGGTTCATTAACGGCGGAGGGCGGGGGTTAGAAAAATGACTGCTTAATTGTGAGTTAATTAAGAAAATTTTTATTCGGAACTTCTTGGAAAACAAACGACAGCGAATCAGATGCAGTAATAATTTCGAGCATTCAACGAGAAGGTTTATTTCTCGTTTTGCTTTTTAATGAAAACGACAAGAAAGATATTTCGAGATCCTCGGGTAGATTAGATACCTACTTTAAATTTACGATTGTCAACAAGTTTCTGTAGATTTTTTATAAAGTGATTTTCACTATATTTCATCACCTATTTTACCTTTTTATGCGATTCCACATTCGATATTATTACTCTAAGAAATAAATCATTGAAGACCAAAGTATCCAATATATTCGAACAACCAGCATAAAAGAATTTCACAGATAATTGACGACAAACTTCTTTCCAAGAAACTCTCGGCAAATATAACAATACTTAGTTCGTATCGTGTTTGTTGGAAAGAAAAAAGTTTGGTTTGGGACCCATCTCAGAGAAGATGTGAGTAGAACACCATTTCAATCCAATCCTGTGAAAAAGAAGTATTTTTATCAAAAGTAAATACTACATAGAAAACTCAGGAACTAAGTTAAGCTTTTGGTTGTAGGTATATTTTATATATTCCTACGAATAAGATTGGTTCTAGCATATACTTATAGGACTCGAAAAAGTGATTGCCAGTTATTCAAAGAGAAGTTAGTATAGATAATTAGATAGAACACAATATCAGACAGGTGGCTAGGTTATTGTTCTGTTGTCATGACACTTTGACTTGACAGTTATTATTCTGTCATTCACGGCCTGGAAACTCCTCCTTGTACTTAGCAAAGCCTTCCCAATAATTCGTACTTAGCTCGCTTGAGGGCGCTTATGGCGTATTTCTGTCAATTATTATCAAAAATTGGTAGGCGGCGGCCGGCGTCCATTATTTTAATTTGTGACCTTGCGTTTGACATGTTTTGCTTGTGATTCTCGGTTCGTTTTTATTATATAGTTTTTCGTGTATTGTTTCATATTTTCTGCGTTTTTTAGTGTTTGTTTTGTTCATTTATATATTTATTGTTATTTTCATATATTATTTGGTTTGGTTTTTTTACATGGTTTTGGTTTGTTGTGTACTTGGTTGTGAAGAAGGACAACGCGACGGTCGAAGATGGAAATGCACATTTTTCCCAAAGACGAAACGGTAAGTAAAATGTCTCGATTTTATTGTGATAAAACAAACTCTGCCATTTTGACAGCTTTGTAAACTTGGTCCGAAAAAAAAATGGGAACAAAAAGATAAATAATCTTCCCCTTGAACCAATTAAGAAGACACTACCGGGTTTGTGACATGTACATACCCAGGAGGCAAATGGTCAAACTCTAGGATTAAGAGGGATGCTGTGCCATCTTTATTTTTGCACACAATTTCCATTGTTAAGAAGTATTACAAATGGTGTTTATTTCTTCAAACGTTGTGACTCGGGGCGGGCACGTGTAGGATGTGCCGCTATATTTACCACACAGGCAGGCTAAAATTACCTAGTGATGCATGCTAAAATTAATGATATTATACTTTTCGAAAAAAAAAATCAAATGTCCCTTCTTGTTGCATACGGAAGCGCCTTATTTACCTATTTTGATTTTTTTTCTGAAAAATGTAACAGAAGTACCAGCTGTTATTAATATTAGCGTTCCTGTAGTGGTAAAATTAACGGCACGTTAGCGTACCCCGAGTCACTGCCTTCTTTAAATTGTCCTACCTCGGATTTACCTTATCGTTCGGGCTTTGTGTTCAAGATTGTTAAAAGATTTCTAAAAATTCAATTCTATTTGCAATAACTTGCCTATACTGTGATTTTTTTATACTCCCAAAATCCTAGAAATCGTATTAGTATTTTTTTTTAGATAATCTTTTTAATAGATGATATCTAGGATTCTGCGAGTATCATGCCCAGTGCACCATGAAAGACTAATAATAAATATTATTTATTATTTTCTACAGATTCACCAAGAAATTTATCCGATGATTTACCCACTACCCAAATTCCACTAATAGCTAGTAGGTAGATGCCTACTACTTGGGAGTCCCTCTGCAGCTGAACCATCAATACTTGGAAACATTTCTTCACCGGAAAAACAAAAAAGTATCAAGATTTTAGATTTTGATCTATTTAAACAATGCATTTCTTTCTTAATGTACTTATACAGGATGATTTTTTTAGGTCTACCACCGCGATTTTCTCGCTCATTTTGCGGCCTACAAAAAAAACGTAAGAAACAAAAATGTGGCAATTTTGGCAGCTAAGTGGTGCTGCAAAAGAAATCGGCATCCATGGCCAACTTGTCGTGCATTATTAAAAAAAACTCAAATTGAGCAAAATTATTAATGGCCGTGGAAAGTTTATTTTAAGAGACAGAGGAAAACTTTTATATTGAAAATTGATGGCACTGAGAAGCTTTATGCAAAAGGGCACTCAGATAGTTTCAGAAAATTACACAGAATCTTCGGCTCTCTTGAGGCTATGATTTTTTTTTGTTTATTTCTTATTAAGCGATTTTCTCGCTTATTTTGGGCCGCACAGAAAATATGTAAGAAAACAAAATATGGCAATTTTGGTCAGCGAGGCGACATGACAGTGGCAGCACCACTTAGCTGTCGAAAATTGACACATTTTTGTTTCTTAGGTTTTTTTTTGTAGGCCGCAAAATGAGCGAGAAAATCGCGGTGGTAGACCTAAAAAAATCATCCTGTATAAATAACCTTAAGAAGATTAAAATGTAATATATATGTGATGTTTAGCATTATTGTGGTGAACGTATTTTACAAACTGTAATATAAAAAAATATTCACATATAATTTTTGCTTTTCGCTTTCATTAAACCTCTCCTAATATTGTGACTCATCGCGTTTTAATTTTGTAACTCGATATAGACGTAGATATTTATCATATATCTATATAGAGTTATAAAATTAAAAAGTGTCTTAAAAATTGTAAGTATAATAACTATAAAAGATTTCAAATTTCCCGTTTCTAGTTTGTACTTAGCTCACCAGTGGGCGTATGTAAATCCTTTATCTATGCTGTCATTCCATTTTGACTTGAAATTTTCTTTGAGAAAGAAGGAATATTTATTCGCCGAAAGCTCAGAAAACAAAGTTCTTGAAGTTATTTTTTGAGTTACCGTTCAAAGTTTCGTTCTTTTAATGTTAGGCATTTATGTTTCAAGTTTCAAGTTATTGAAACCGAATTAACCTCTGACAAAGCGCCAGAGCTTATTTAACAGTTTCTGTTTGGAAAAACTCAATTAAATGGATCTTTTTGCACCTCAAAGAAATTTTCCACAATATCTTTAGAATAATTTTGTAAACCTCAGCCAAACGAAAAAGACGTTCCAGTTCCAAACGACGCTGAGTGCAAAGCACAGCACACCACAGCTCAGTTCTCCGTCCGTCGCCAGTTCCCATTTATTTTCGTTTGCTCTGTATCACGCGGCAGACACTTGTCTCAAGAGCCTTCTCGTCTCGGCGTGAAAATTCGTTCCGGGATATTAAGGATATTAAACCGAGAATCGATTTCTAAGCCCTGCGATATTGACCGGCGCTTAGACAAACACGCGACGAGGGTGAATCTACCCTGCTGCCTATAGACCGAATAAACAAGATTGGATGGAAGGAAAGGAAGATTAGGAAAGAACCAATTTTAAAATTAATTTAAGCACTGTTTGCCACGGGCCCTGCACTCTAACGTTATCTATCATTACGAGGCTCTGATGATTAACGGTCTGGATTTGGCAGGTCCTCTCTAATCACAAGCCGCCGACATTGCTCAACTCATGGCAGCTTTTCGCCATCCTTTACGTCATTTGCGCGAGCTGCCCATGCCCATCCTTTTTTTGGTTTAGCTCGGTATGAGCGGAGGACATCTCATTATGAGAACTTCTTGTTTTGACGAGTTTCATGATTTTTTTTTCTATATGTATAATACAACCTGCAGATCGCAGATATTTTAAAAAAGAAGTCTCTTGTCACTATGTCTGCGTTCGATAAATGTATACCTTGTTGCGTGTGATAAATATAATATGAACTTCTCTTGCCCTTTACAAAGAGGAGAACTAAAAAAATGGTTCCATAAACTTAGATTATTAGTTTCAGTGTAGATTTTGCAGATCTCACCTCGTCCTTCTGTTTGGATTTGCTGAACCAAACTTTTTCTCTCCGCCCCCTGTACATATATTCTTCTCTCTTCCTGTACATATATTTTTCTCCCTCGTCCTGTATATAACGAAGATCGGCGCATGCGCGTCACGAGATGCGAGACTTAAGGTCTTTTTGGCCTGTTATTATTGTTCCACCTTTTTAAAGGTAATGGCTCGGTTGGTCGGAGCGTGGGTAAATTGACGGTAAATTTGGTGCCATTACGTCAGAGGCACGTGCAGAAGAGCACCTGTAATTAACACCTGACCGCAAACTGATACGAACTTTCCCACGGCCCCACAAATTTTCCCAGGCCCAGGTGAGGCCCTATACTGACGATAACCCCGATAGTTTCATCACAACCCTCCTAGAAAACTACAACCGCTTCCATAAATTTTATAGATCCTTTACCGGACTTTCGCCGAACTTAAATCTTTTCTAAATCTTCTTAAAATCCTATGGCGTTTATCGAGATTTTGGCGGAACTTCCTAGCATTTTAAGGGTCCAATTTATGAGAACAATTCAGATAAAAAAATTAAAAGATAATTGGCGAAAAACTTCAAACTTAAAGGAACACTTGGAAAGAAAATAAGAAATACGTGTTAACTGGGGGAAAAGTTAGTTAGAAGTGGGCAATGGAGTAGAATACACGGACCAACATAATGGCAAAAGAAAAGACTCGTACCGACTTGTGGGAAAAGTTTCATCGTTAAAAATAAAGGCACAAAATGCCTATAAGAAAGAATATGTTTGATTGTTAAAACCTCGACCAACAATACATAAAAGACTTGAGTATAGCCCTGTTTTATATTTTATAAAATAGAAGCATGCAACAGCATGTTACAACAAATTTAATATCCAAAATATTATTATAAAACGCTTGTTTGTTATCCCTCTTTAAATTGACAAGTTTACATGGCATATTTCCATAAATGTTCTTAATATAAAAAGCAAACAAGACTACACTTTGGTACCCTTTGGTTTGAAAAGAAGTATAGTATAGGTACTTGTAGCACGGGCGTAGCCAGGGGGGGTTTCGGGGGTTCAACCCCCCCCCCCCCCCCCCGAAATAAGCAAAATATTACCTAACATGATACCGAAAAAATACGAGGAGTGAAGAGTTAAATTATTATTACGTTTGAATATATGTAGTAGTAGCCTAGCGCCATCTTTTGACGAGAGGCAGACGCAGTTGCAGCCGAACTATTTTGTATTGTAGGGACACTTTGCGTTGTTTCTCGATTATTCGCCACGCCCCTCGGTCGAAATGAGCGGAACTTTGTGGAAGTTCGTGGAAGTTTCTGGACGGCTACTGGGCTGCTATATAAGCGGCGCCGCGGCGCGTGACCGCGCTTACGGCAGTATTGTTCCATGCGAACTCGAAGCGAATAAAAGTGAAAAGTGGTGAACGAATAGTGAAGAAAATTAAGTGTACCGTGTAAGTGAGTAATTATTTTAGTGCACTATTATTCGATGACCTTGTTAAGGATAGATACGTGAATCATTATTACTGTCGAAAAATGGAGGGGAAAAAAAAGGAAGGGTGATAAACCTAAAGGTATGGACTGCTGGAAAAAGTGGTATAGTCAAGGTCAAGGGGTTTCTAATAAAGAAACTAATTTGGATTTAGCTATCAAAGCTTCAGCTACCTTGCATGCTGATAAGAAGACTGCCTACCCCGAAATCTAGTTTGGAATGCCTAGATATGTGCGATAAAAACCTTTATCCTAATATTTACACATTACTACAAATCTTCGCTACCATTCCTGTATCCACTGCTGCGCCAGAAAGGTCTTTCTCGAGCCTAAGGAGACTGAAAAACTATTTACGAAACACTGCAAGTGAAAACAGACTTAATGGTTTGGCTCTAATGAACATTCACTATGGAACAGAAATTCATGCAGATGAAGTAGTGGATATATTTAAAAGAAAAAGCCGAAGATTTCTTCTTAAATGGTTTTAGATTTAGCGCAGAGGAACGAAGTTAATTTATCCATTTCATTTAAAGTTAAGAACTTTATAAATATGTCGTAGTTTTTCGGATGAATATATAGATATTAAATTTCATGTAAGTATATTTTTGTTGTTTTATTTACTTCTCAAACTAACCCCCCCCCCCCCCCCAAAACTAAATCCTGGCTACGCCCGTGACTTGTAGTGTAAGTACATCAAACAAATTCTCTTCCAAAATATAATTACTTATTTATAACGACTCAGTTAATACTTTAGAACTGCGAAATACTGTAAATAAAACAAAGACAATTAGTTACGGTAATAAAAGTAAAACGTAATAAACTGAATATTTAAAATCTTTGTAAACGCCGAAAACTGAGTACCTAATATAACCTATAACAAGTCCCCATTTTTTTAGTTTACTATAGCTCCATTGTAGATATCAAACTATGAAATTATGACGTCGTGCTCGGGTCTTTATAATATACTATTGTTGATCCAGGTCCAGCGAAAACTGAAGTTACAAAATCTTTGAAGCTTGGAAAACAATCTTGTACGCGATTTTTGTTATAGATTTCTAGACACAAAAGCTCGAAATTCCACTACTATAATAAAAATAGAGTTGGAAAACTCGGTACGCTTCTTCTAGAGTATTAAACGCATTTCAAATTTTCCTCCCGCAAAATGAAACATTCTTTGAAGCCTCTATAAAATTTCCAGAGTGAAAAATTGAAGTGCACTCGATTGGGGCTTTCCGGATAAATGTAAAATTTTCCGGCTGCGCGCTTTCAACACGTGACAAGCAATAAGTATTCCCGCATCAAGTAAATGTTATTCATGCCAGTGCGAAGAGAATATTTCAAAAAATTCCGCGTACCCTTATTTGACATTTAAGATATTACGAAATCCTTCCCCGGGTTGAATGATGAAGCCGCGGCTTGGTATACATCCTGGAACTTTTATTAGACAAGAATATAACAAAGAAAAATGCCTGGCCGGAATCTAGCGCAAACATTCTTCTTCTGAAACTGCCAAGATATTTCACTGAATATGTTTGAGAGATATTAATACATCGAATAAATCTCTGGAGGAACGTGGGTGGGAGGCAAGCTACGAATTGGGTATTATCCAGCAATATCTGATGCAAATCCAAAATTTAGCTAGCTGTTAAGCCCAAGGTAACATATAGGGCGCCTATTAGCGTCATTAGTCATCCAGCTAATGCTTTTAATAGCTGAAAATCTGCATACGTAACGTGCCCCGAATTGCATGTAATAGTTTTATAATTTATGCTCGAACTAGCATCCAGATTTTCGACATAACAACATAATAATGATACGAGCTATTTCTTTCTTTCTATTTACGCAACGATATCGATCTTGGTTTAACAGCGTTCCAATGTGTCGAAAACATGGAATCTTCTGGCAAGCGCGGAGGGCATTTAGACAAGAACGAATTCATATTTAAATATAATTAAATTAGTGTCGTCCTTTAGTTTTTCAAAAGTTGATTTAATTTGCTCCTGTGTCGAGTCTTCTATATATAAAAGCTTTTCCCAATTCCTGCATCTGAAATCTTTTTGCGTATTTATTTTTCATGAAAAAAACTTCCAACTCAGGTACGGGCCTATCTTTTTGCCATCCCCCTCGATGTGTCTGTTTAAGACGGGTTTCAAACTGAATTTTCTTTTCAGGGTTATTCGACGTGGACTAAGTATAATATATTTTTTATTGTTTGAGAGTTTGCTCGGGAGTTTTTTAAGTTGGAGGTTTTTAATTATCTTGTCATTATTTAAGAACAAATGTGTAAGAGGTTAGCTAGATAACCTTGCAGTATTATAAGCATTAACTTAGGAAATTGTATAGCTTTTGGCAATTAAATGTGAATATTTAATTTCACACTTTTCTTCCATTATTAGTCTTTACTTGCAAAAAGCTAAATAATGTAAAAGGTTAAGAATCATCCTGCATATTTCTTTAAGACGGGGTTGCCGACTGCGAAAGTGACGTTAGATTTCGTATTTTTTTAAGTTGTATAGCATAAAATCTAATAACATTTTACCTGACAAAAATTTAGTACAAACATCTCTGTCTTCATTTTAATCAATTTTAATCTTACAAGCAGTATTTTGTTTATAGGTTATGAAAACCTTGGGAAAAATAATAATTCCATTGCATATATGCTTTTAAGATCTTATGATTAAGATGAAGATGTTTGTACTAAATTTTTGCCAGGTAAAATGTTATTAGATTTTATGCTATACAACTTAAAAAAATACGAAATCTATCGTCACTTTCGCTGTCGGCAACCCCCTCTTAAATGATTTAATGAGTTAAAAATGTAGATTGTTTGGTACCTGTGTTCAAATCTCTATAAGAGTATTTTATGATTCACGTATCTCATATACCCGCGTATTTATTATTTTCGTTAAAGAAATCCGCATTTCTCTCTGAAGGTTCTTGTGTAATAAAAGTTTAAGTCGATTTTTGAGTGCACGGTAAACCGCTGCACTTCTAAAGAAGCCTCTGGGGAAAAGAGGATTTCGCCATATTCCATGCAAAAATATCTATTGCTTGTCACGTGCGCAGGATGCCACAACCGGAAGATCCCGCATTTATTCCTTCAAGCCTCAATCGGACGGCCGTGATTGGGGATTTTACGGAAACTTCAAAGGATATTGCACGTCTGGCAAGGAAAAATAGAACAGCATTTTCAACTAGGAAAGACGTATGTCAAAATTTATCATACTGATATTGATTGAGTTCAAAAACTGTAATTCTGTTGACCATTACAAGCTCCCTATAATGCCACTAGTTGGTGTTTGACAAGGCAATGTACAGGGTTTGAAACTGTCCATATATTTCCATTGTTTGGAACGTTTTCCAACAGTTTATGAATATTAACATATTAAAAAAAAACTACACCATTTTATAGTTCATTTATTAATATAAGTACCTACAAA
This sequence comes from Pseudeuparius sepicola, assembly GCA_963920635.1. Taxonomy (NCBI): domain Eukaryota; kingdom Metazoa; phylum Arthropoda; class Insecta; order Coleoptera; family Anthribidae; genus Pseudeuparius; species Pseudeuparius sepicola. The sequence continues at coordinate 12,289,361 of OY987303.1, forward strand.
CCTAAAACCTAAAATTTAAACTCCAAAACACATTAATCAACTTCGATTTTTTTGTACTTTATAATTAATGTAAACACTGACACGAAAGAAATACAAAATACACGCACAAAACTATATTGTATTGTAAAGAACAAATAATACTAATAATAGCGTACAATGATTGGAAATTAAAAAAAAGATAGAGAACCGTTGTAAATGACGGAATCTGAGATTTTGCCCGCAAAAGACGTTTTGTATATTTCTGTGTAATGTAGTGATTTATTTGCTGTTTTACACACTCAAGTTTGGCTGCCAGTGTCTCTGTCTAGACTCATTTTATACCTCTTATCAATTCAATTGTCCTCACTATTTAACAATACGAAATAGCAAGTAAAGTAAGTGCTTATCTGGACCAGGAGTTCCGCTAGTCAAAACATGTATTTCCAGGTGTTTTTTGAAAACATTTTATCATTGTAGAAGAAATCACGACCAGACTGTCACTTTTTTACCCGTGTATTCTCGATGAAAAACTTCCACCTCAGGTGTGAGCTTTTCTTTTCCCTTTGTCATCGGATTGGGATCCCTACATGTCCTCCGTAGATATATCTGTCCGGAACGCGGCCTGAACTTTTTCAATCGTGGTCTAAGCGTTATATTATTTGCTGTTGGAATTTCCTTGGAGAAGTTATGTTCGTCGATTATCGGAGAATTTCAGGGAATAAAATTATGGTACGTCAGTTTGTGCCATTTGCAACAGTTACTCTTAGTTCAACTAATGAGATTCAATCCAGTATCAATGTACAACGAACTAAAACACTTTCTAGATAGTAGTCCAAAAATTATGAGGAATTGCATGCTTTAGGAGATAGACCGTCAGACAGTGACAGATTTTCCTTACTGATTTTCTCATTTATGCCTTGGAGAGGGTTGAAAGTAAATCGATGCTGAGTCGGAAAATAGTAATTTTCAGTTTTGCCCCCGGGGAAAACATGGAAAATTCGATTTTTCAAAACAGAAAAAAAGGCACTAATTCTCACTTATGCCATGTTCACCGTTTGATTTCTTATACTATTCCGACCTTGAAAACCCAAAGGCATAAGTGTAGCGTGTGGAAAAAGGGTTGAATTAAGGGTTTGGCAGATCACACAAAAAATGACTTGGTTTACTGACTCCGTCAGTTATGCCGTTCGAAACGGTGAAAAATTATATCCTCACTAGCCCAAAAATTGGTTGGCAGAAGTGACGCGTGGGAAAAATGCACTTTTGGGTCGGAGAAGTGAGAATTAGTACCTTTTTTTTCTGTTTTTAAAAATCGAATTTTCCATATGTTTTCCCCGGGGCCAAACTTAAAATTACTATTTTCCGACTCAGCATCGATTTACCTTTCAACCCTCTCCAAGGCATAAATGAGAAAATCGGTAAGGAAAATCTGTCACTGTCTGACGGTCTAAGATGCCTTCGTTGCAAATTTGGAGTTCAGGTGTAAATTTTGGGATGGATGGAGGAGTGATTTGGCCTTATTTCTTCGATAACGAAGCTTGCAATGCAGTTACAGTAAATAGTGGTCGTTATCGCAACATAATTTTTTTGTCGCAACATGGATTTCCGGACCGGGACACCGAACAATAGTGTTCCCGTCACTAGAAGCGCGTCTGCTTCTTCTAGACCTATAAGCAGAAAACTTTCTTCTCTGGGGATTCAGGTGTATCCAGTAGAGACGCGGAGGTTGATTATTTTTTGTTAGTTCCCTGGCGTCGCAGATCTGTTTAGCCGACAAAATGATTACTTGAGTGCCTTCTCAAACAGACTTCCAATTTGACGTGTGGCAGGCAATCCGAAAATGGGGATTTACGCGCGCGCGTCTATCTTCCTTCCGCGAGACGGATAAACCGGTTAAAATAAGGGGGGGGGCGGATGGAATTACTAGAAAGCAATTATCGCCGCCGAAGACAAATTCAGTTTCTCGCCGTGAAAGGATGAATAACGAGGCCTTGGGAACCCGTATATTGGGCGGGATGGAATTAAGAACTGGGGTCAAGCACCCGGCGAAATCTCAGCTGTTGCTGGCAAAGAATTGAACCCATCGGATTTGTAGGACATCTACCACCACTATTCGTGAAGCCTAAATCTCAGGATGCCCGTTACAATGCTGTTTCGATAAGCCCGCATCTTTGATTTGAAAACGTTGCGTTGCACAGATGATTTACCCACGACTATTTCCCTCGTCTTAATTTCCACCAATCACATAAGCGCAATTTTGAATTACAAATGGTTTCTAGATGGAAAAACTGTATGACAGCACCTGTCAGCAGTTTTTTCGAGTTTACCCGCCGCAAAACTTGACAGCTGTTGTGGGTAGTATGTTTTGTAAGCTATGTGTATGCAGAATAATCTGTTACTCATGAAATAGCGTCTTTTCAAATACCATTCTGGCATCTAATTTTTCTTGTGAAAAAATCCAAAACAACACAATGCTAAATAATATATTTTTAACAAAATGCATTCGTGCAGGTGCAAAAATCCTCGTCGTCGACTCGGATTTTTGTTGCCACCAGCACTCATGCTTCTTGTTAAAATATTGCTTAGCAACGTGTTTTTTCGTTTTTTTCGGAAAAATTAGATGCACTTATGATATTACTTACGATAATATAAAATGTTCCTTCTTTTTGCGGCGATATTATCGTCTGACGAATGCGGCGTTGATGATACCTAGAAGTTGGGGTAGGTGGGCGTTGCGTAGCGCACTAGAATTTGTAATAGTTTTGGTCTTCCACTATATGAAGGTCCTTTCAAAAAAAAAAAAAAAACATTAAGAAATTATATTTTCGTAAACCAAAATGGACTATTAATTAAGAAAACCTTCATACAGATTGTATTTCATTGAAAAATTGTTATTTGTGTGCTGAGGCATGCACTGAAGTGAAGTTTTTACTCTAATAATTATTGAGGTTTTAATATCCTAATATATTATTTATTTTACTGCAACGCATTTCATAAAGTAATATTATAATCTGGAGTATAGTTTGGCCCCTGAGGAAACCTCGTATTGCACCTATGAGTATGCAATATTGTTGTTCATGCTTCCTAATAACAATTTTCTTCCTTTGCATCTACATAACAATACTTATTAATAGCTATTGCATATATTATTTAAAAATTATGCGTAATTTACCTAATATCGCAGATTAACGAGTAATACAGACAATTCCTTAGCGACATGTGCCAAAAGGAGACTCGCTTTTTAGCGAAATATCTTCTAAAGTCAGGAATAATATGCATTTTATTTGATTTTACGTTAATCTACATATAGTAAAGAGATTGTATTAGAACCAAATTTATGCTTAAAATACTGTTTGTCTTTCTGTAAATTGAAATGCAGACTCGCTTATTTTTGACACATGTCCGTAAGGAGGCTTCTGTTGCAAAGCTACTTATTCTGTGCTAATATGTATCTTTAACATCACTTATAACTACTTACATACAGTATGTCCACGAATTGAGTTCACATAAGGTGTAATTAAAAAAAAATCGAGTTGAAATTTGAACTTGTGGGATCAGCCCTGCTTGGTTTGAAACTAATTTGTGACATAATTTTACTTTCGAAAAATCACGTACCTATGCCTTATTGGAAATTATGAAAAAACTAATTTTCCACATTAGTAAAGTGCCGTTTTTGTAGGTTTTACGACAAAATGTTATTAAGGAAACTTGTTCAAAATGAAAAACTGAGTAGGTTTGCGAAATTTCAAAAGTCTAGGCCTACTTTGATGTTTTGAGCTTTCCCACCTTTTTTAGAAAAGTGCACTAACTTTTTCTAGCTTTCACATCAAAATGTTTTAAGAAAACTTGTTCACGATGAAAAACTGGATAAGTGTGGAAAAATTCAAAAGCGTATCCATTTAATTCTTAATTGGGTTTTTCGCCACCAAACTGATCGAAAGACAACTTTTTCAAGTTGCCTGGAAAATTCATAAATTCTTAACAGTGAATGAACGAAACTTTAAACGTGTAACTCAAAAAATAACTTCAACGAATTTGTTTTCTGAGCTTTCGGAGAATAAATCTTCCTCCTTTCCCAAAGATCATGCCACGTCAAAGTGAAGTGACAGATTAATAAATTTCAGGTTAAAATGTCATGACAACAGAAACAATAGCCTAGCCACCTGCCTGATATTGTACCCTGTGTTCTATCTAATTATCTATACTAACTTCTCTTTGAATAAGTGGTAATAATATTTTACTGAATTCCACTGAGCATTCAGCAACACAGTTGTCCGTATTTCCTAGAATAAATGCAGATTCTTTAATTTTTCATCTATTTCCTACTTCTTCTTTGAGAATTGGTTTGGACCTATCCCACAATATCCTATGATTGTTATTAAAATAATGTTCAGATATTTTTTACTTAAAAATTTGATTTTGCCTGATATAATTTTTATGTTCTTTTAAACGAACGTTAAATGGCCTACAAGTCTCCCCAACATAGAACTTTCCACATTCCCAAGGAATTTTATAAATGCAATTTTTTGAACTTTGTACCTCATTAAATGGTTTCGTTTTAATTAGCATCGATCTTAATGTATTTTTGGTTTTAAATACTGTTCTGACATTAAAACGATTGCCTATGCGTTTTAGCTTATCTGATAGTCCAGGAATATAAGGAATAATTAAATTTACTGGTCGGTCCACCAGATTTATTTCTCTAATTCTATTAGCATGGTTATTTTGTTGGCAATCCTGAAAAACTTGCTCAACAAATTCAATAGGATAATTATTCTTCTCAAGAACATATTTTATATGTTTAATTTCCTCCTCAAATTTTGTGTTATTAGAACAAATCGTTCTAGCCCTGTCATACAAACTTTTAATTACTCCTTTTTTAACACTATTATGATTATTGGAGTTGAAATGGAGATATCTATTAGTATGTGTTGGTTTTCTATAGACACTAGTTTCTATACTTTCTGATTTCAGTATAGAAACATCTAAGAAGGGTAATTGATTAGTATTTTCAATTTCTAAGGTAAACTTAATAGAAGGTTCTTGTGAGTTTAGAAAATTTAATAATGAGTTTAAATCATCTACTCCATGTTCCCATATAATAAATATGTCATCCACATATCTCCACCAAACATTAAGTTGGTGAACATTTCTAGTCAATTCATTTTGTTCAAAATCTTCCATGAATAAATTGCTTATGAATGGTGATACTAATAGATATCTCCATTCTAAATTCCTGCTGGTAAAATTCATTTCCTAGTTGAAAATAAGTGGTTTTAACATTGCATCTATATTCAAATTCGTGCTTTCTACTAAAGTCTGATCATTTTCTAATTTCCTGCGTAAAATGTTCAATGATTTGTCAACAGGGACATTTTTGTAAAAGCGTAGGACCACTTTGATTTTTCTGCTAAAAAATTAAAACGCATTGTCGATATTTAGACTTATAACTCGAAGCTTTAAAGTTTCGACTTATAAGTCGAAATATTTACCGTCAATATTTCGACTTATAAGTCGAAGCTTTAAAGTTTCGAGTTATAAGTGGAAATTTTGGGTCAATATTTCGACTTATATCGAAATTTTAAGGTTTTAGGAGCGGATCTAGAAAAAAAGGCGAGTGTCCCTTCCAGGCCTTCGTAAAATCCGCACTCGAATGATAAAACCTCATCATTTTCTTTTCCAGCCAGAACAAAACATTGGTATGTAATATACCAACTATTTTCTAAAATTCGACAAAAATGTTGGAATGCGAAGCCATGCCCGGTAAAATTCTCGTAGGGTATTCCATATTTTCCGGGTTAATAAAAAATGCACAACCACGGTTATAAAACCGGTTTTTCTCCCTGCGTAGTCCAGAGGAATTTCATCTCGGCCACGAGGGGCCCCCGATCCGCCGGTAATCGAGACCCGCCACCCGGCCATTGTGCGAAATAATTAAAAGCCCGGCTATGCAAATATTTGAGGAACTTGGCCGAATGGCAGCCGGCCGCCTGGGACAGAGCCGGCGATTTTTCCGACTCCCGACTCCTTAGACCTTAATTAAAGTGCAAAATAGATCGGCCGTCGGCGCGACTGTGAAGGCGGCGCGGCAAGCTTTTGGCGAGGTGTAAGAATTCCCATTATGCAGATCCGCGTCGGAATAATCGTCTCGGCAATTCCGAAACAATTTTTGCTCCTGGTTTCTTTTACACATTTCTAGGTGACCTACTTTTGTAATTCCTACCTTATACAGGGTGAATCGGTTTTTTGTAGCAGAACTTTGACAGGTGATAGATCTTTAAAAAATAACCGCATTTTTTCGTATAAACCAAATCTTTTTAAGGCTTCATAGAAAAGTTACAGGGTGTTAAAGTTTTAAAAATGATGCGGACTACATCGAATATTTACCAAACTAGTTAAGGTATTTAAGTCATATTGGGTACACGTTATAACAGCATCGGTTAGCATAAAACCTGTCAATATCAAACATCTTAAATAACCATTGGCGGAGAAGTAAGTAATCAGTACATTTGAAAAAAAAAAATGAATCACCTTGTATAGCAATAAAATGGATTGCATTTTTTGTAGCTTCTAATTGTAAACAAAAATGCTCTATTGATATTTGTTCGCATGTGTTATAGTTTAATTGCAAATTTGATTTTTTTTTTGTATAATTTCAGGGTATTTCTGAAAAATTAACTAAACAATTTGCTTCATAAGCAAGACCCAAGGTAAAAAAATGTGCTTCCTACTTTAAATAAGGTAACTTTTTCCAATAAACTTACCTATTTAAGGCTATACTTTTTAAGATACAGGAACTAAAATATTTAGGGAAAATAAAATTAATGTTACACTCTGTATCTTGAAAAATAAAACCTTGAATGGATTAGTTTATTAAAAAATGTACCATATTCAAAGTAAGAACCACGTTTTTTCTATTTTGAGTCTTATTTATGAAGCAAATATTTTTAGTTAGCTTTTCAAAAATACCCTAAAATAATACAAAAAAATCAAATTTGCCATTTGCATTGAAGCCATGACACATACGAAAAAATTCCCAGAAGACATTTTTGCCTGCAATTAAAATCTACATAAAGAAAACAATACTTTATTAATATACGAGGTGATTCATTTTTTTTTCTTAAAACAATTTTAGTAATTACCCACTTCTCCGCCACTGGTTGTTCAAGATGTTCTATATCAACATGTTTTATGCTAACCCATGCCGTTATAACGTGCATCAAATATTACTTAAATATCCGAACTAGTTTGGTCAATATTCGATAAAGCCCACATATTTTCTAAAACTGTAACATCCTGTAACTTTTTTATGAAGATCTATCACCTGTCAAAGTCCTGCTACAAAAACTGATTTACCCTGTATTATAAATAAACATTAACAGAAGAATGGAAACAAAAATTACTATACCTAAGCATAGTGAGAGAAATTTTTCTAGTGGAAAATGAAAGAATTTTATTCTGGCTTTTGTTATACAAGGTCTAAATAAATAAGTGCCAAAGTACAGTCACGTAGAAATTTTTTTCGCTATATTCAACACTGAAATAAGATATAACTGAAAACGACAATTTAGTGGAATCACTTTTCAATATCCAATTAGCACTAATTAATTTATTTTTCGTTTTTGTTCGATTACAAAATAAATAGCTGATTTACGGCTGTGTAGTTATACCAAAGATTAAAGATCATAATATTATGATCTTTGGTTATACTTAGTAGATAAAATAAAAACAAAATTGACTGTAGAAATTTTCAAACGAAATTATTAAAAAAAAACTTTTTCTGGCCCTTTTCAACCCAAAATCTACATATATATCTGATTTTGGTATTGGTAAAACTTCAGCATAATTCCCTGATGAAGGTCACGAAGTAGACCAAAAGCTTGGTATTATAAAAAGAAGTTTAATAATATATATACCTTTCTGGCTGAAAGACTCGTTATTTTATCTAAGTTATAAAATAAAAATAGAAAAAGTTACGGTGTATTCAAATTCCTAGTTTACAGCACCCTTTAACAGCTGGTGTCGAACATTGAACTTACTTTATTCTTATAGACCGGGAGATAGTGACAGATTTTTGGACGTGATTTTACTCAGTATGCCTTGCAAAGGGCATTATGTGACACATATTCTCACAATAATAAGGTATGAATCAGAGAGTCATCCTGGGTTCTTCATTCTAAAAATATGCGTTTTGATATGATTTTATACAGGCTGCCATGTTTTTTATAATGAAGTTCAAATAGAAAATTCCTCGGAAAACCATAGGCATACCGTTAGGGTGGGTCCAAAGGGCTATTATTGCCACGTGATCTTGTATTTTAATAATTAATTTTTCCACGTTTCTGAACAGGCTGCCAAAGAGAAGTATGTAAGTTTTTATTATGAAAATGCTGAAAAATCTTTACTTCGAATAACTCGTTTAAATGATTAAATAGCATTCAATTTAAACAGTACTTGGACATGCGCGAAAGGTATGCCATCCCTTTTTCAGCATTTTCATAATAAGAACTTGCATACTTCTCATTGGCAGCCTGTTCAGAAACGTGGAAAAATTAATTATGAAAATACAAGATCACGTGGCAATAATAGCCCTTTGGACCCACCCTAACGGTATGCCTATGGTTTTCCGAGGAATTTTCTATTTGAACTTCATTATAAAAAACATGGCAGCCTGTATAAAATCATATCAAAACGCATATTTTTCGAATAATTGAAAACTCAGTTTTTCACATGAAGTACCCAGGATGACTCTCTGATTCATACCTTATTATTGTGAGAATATGTGCCACATAATGCCCTTTGCAAGGCATACTGAGTAAAATCACGTCCAAAAATCTGTCACTATCTCCCGGTCCATTATTGGGTGTTAATTAATTGTTTTCGCCAGCAAAATTACATTCTTGGAAAGAGAGTATCTAATTAAAAAAATTCTTCCCCCGAACACAAATCGTGGGACAAATTCTAGTGGGTAGGATTTACTTTCATTCAAGTGAACTCATTGTTTTTGAGAATTTATTCGCCTAAATTCCCTACTGTTATAAATTATTGTAGTTACTTTGTATACAAGTGTATGTTTCCGCTAATCCTCAAATCCGTGAAGCGATTCCCAAGCAAACACCTAGCCCGGAAATCTCGACTCTCCGCGTAAATCGTAAATATTCAGGGGTGGCGGCAGGTGTGGCCAAGAATACTGATGGCGTCAGAAATCGCCGAATTTAATTAATCCAAGTTTAAACCTGAGAAACCTAATAAAAGCACGTTCGAAACTTAAAGGCCTGTCGCCAGGTCGGAGATGGGATGTTATTTTCTGTTATTAGGCGGTAACGCGAAAGTTGTGGTGTTGTCATAATCTGCTTAACTTTGAAAGGATATTTTCAGTTAAACATAGAAAGGAGGAAGTTCGGCAATGTGTACCGGATGAAGTCATAATGAAAAAAAAAAAAGGTTGGTGCAAGAAGAGCGCAACCATTCCAATTTTCGAACATTTTTTTTCAGTACAATAGATTATAGGTTATTAGGGATGGAGCGTTACACAATTCACCAAAAAATGCAACAAATTGTTTTTTATTGTACTTCTTTGAAAACACCTTATTTTCATCTGTTTTAGCAATAATGAAAGATGGGGTTTTTCGGGCTAGCGCACGGAAACAGCGCATGGAAAAACTTTCCGTGCGCTGAATAAAAATACCGAATAGATGGCTTTAAAATAGAAATATACAGCAAAGTAAACTAAATTTAAGAAACTCTATATGCTCTCTGATATTTAACATATACCTATTTTGTGTTTTAATTCGTAAGTATTTCAATATTTAGATACATTTCTGTAATATTTTTGACGTTGTATTCACCTTATCTGACAATAACTAATTTACAACACAGCACCTTTGAAATAATTTGAGAGTAACCATGGAAACGCATCATACCTACCAAACACTATATTATCTGCATTGTTTATTTTTTGTCAATTAAATTTATTATAATATGCCGATAAAATGTTTTAAGTTTCCATTTTCAAAGAAGTATAATAAAAAATATCGTTCATTACACGTCCAGAAATAGATTTTTCCGTGCTTGCATGACCTCCCGTGTTCGGCTGCGCCTCACACGGGAATTTGTCACGCGCGCACGGAAAAATCTTTATTTCTAGATTCGTAATTAAATATACTATACAACTCACCAAATGGTAATGGAGGAAACTGATTTAATGTAGGTATGGAATGAACATTTTCGGAAATATTTCAAGAGGAAAATATTTAAATGGGGACCATGTGTTAAGAACGTTGAGGGGTAACTTTAACACCCTGTTACTTTTCTAAATATGCCATAAAAAGATATAGTTTAAGTTTTCGGTATACGAAAAAATGCGCGGCTATTTTTTAGAGATCTATCACCTGCTAAACTCCTGCTACAAAAAACTGAGTCACCCTGAATAAATATCAAATCTTCGAGATGAGTACTTCGAGAGTTGGCTGAAAACCTTTCCTTTCTAAAAACTAATTACTTCGTTAAAATTCGGCAGGAATCACTCGCTTTGCCGAACGAAAAAAAACTCGGAGCGACTTCTCACTTTATATATTTCACCCTTCCGAGAATATTGCCGCTTTCTTGAAATTAAACCTTCTGTGAAAAAGCGACGACTTAATTGCATTCTGGCAATTCCGTTGATCAGCGTGAACTACAACGCAAAATACGTTTCAACACTTAATTCGGACGCTTTTAAAAGCGCAATTCGCGATTCGGGGAAATGGGTTTACGGAATATGGGTGTGGAGTTATAGAAATATCCATAAGAATTTAATAACTCGATTAATTTCCATACTACTATATACAGGATGATTTTTTTAGGTCTACCATCGCGATCTTCTCGATTATTTTGCGCCCTACAAAAAAAGCGTAAGAAACAAAAATGTTGCAATTTTGGACAGCTAAGTGGAGCTGCAAAAGAAATCGGCATCCATGGCCAACTTGTCGCACAATATTAAAAAAACCTCAAATTGAGCAAAACTATTAATAGCCGTGGAATGTTTATTTTAAGAGACAGAGGAAAACTTTTATATTGAAACTTGATGGCACTGAGAAGCTTTATCCATCCAAGTAGTCAGATAGTTTCAGCAAATTACACAGGGTCTTCGGCTCTCTTGAGACCATGACAATTTTTGTCGATTCCAAGTTTTCTTAGTACAGTGCGAAAAGTTGGGCATGGAGGCCCATTCCTTTTTTAAAGTCGCCTCGCTGACCAAAATTGCCATATTTTGTTTTCTTACGTATTTTCTGTGCGGCCTAAAATAAGCGAGAAAATCGCTTAATAAGAAATAAACAAAAAAAATTTCATAGCCTCAAGAGAGCCGAAGACCCTGTGTAATTTGCTGAAACTATCTGACTACGTGGATGGATAAAGGTTCTCAGTGCCATCAATTTTTAATATAAAAGTTTTCCTCTGTCTCTTAAAATAAACATTCCACGGCTATTAATAGTTTTGCTCAATTTGAGGTTTTTTTAATATTGCGCGACACGTTGGCCAAGGATGCCGATTTCTTTTGCAGCACCACTTAGCTGTCCAAAATTGCAACATTTTTGTTTCTTACGCTTTTTTTGTAGGGCGCAAAATAATCGAGAAGATCGCGGTGGTAGACCTAAAAAAATCATCCTGTATATACTGTAGGATCTATGTTGTTATTTGAGCGAGTTACACCACACATTTTTTAGTATCAAACCTAAAAACTCATTTAAATAGAACTAATAGTTTATCGTTTGATTAAGATGATTTATAAATATATATGGAAAATTCGATAGTTTCATTGTATAGAGCGTTACACTTTTTAAAAGTATTTCCTTGATATCCTCTAAAATAAGCGAATTTTGATAATAAAATTTGGTGAATTTCTATAGGAATATAATAAGTAGCTTTCACGTTAAAATATTATTAAGGAAACTTGTTCATGATTGACAATTTGGTATAGGTGTGAAAAATTTGAAAAGCCTAGGCCCAATTTTTCACACCAATAGAGTGACCTATTTGTAGGTTTTACGACAAAATGATATTGATGAAACTTGTTCAGAATGAAAAACTGAGTAGATCTCCGAAGTCTCAAAAGTCTAAGCCTACTTTAATTGACGTCAGGCTAATGAGATTGTTCCGCGAATGTACAAGAATACCAGTGGCGGCTCGTGGCTCGTCTATAGGGACTCTGGGGCAGTAGAAAATTAAAAAAAGAACATAGTTTCTAATCCGGTGCCTCACTTGTTATAAGATGTAAATAAAATCAAAAATATGTATGTATGGATAAGACATAGGCTAGAATAAGATTCAAAGATTTAAAACATAAAAAAACACAAGCTTCCTGCTCGGAACATGAATAATTATTGTTCTACAGGACTACCTAGCATTTTTATGCAATGTTATATCGACTTAGCCAAAAGGCATTCGCACTCCCTCTCTGAGGAACATTCACTCAGATCCCGGGTATCCCGGATACCATAAGGATCTGGCTCGGAAGAGACCCTTGCCATGTTATCGGGCCTTAGGTGACATTGATGTTGTTGGACATTCCTGCACTCCCCATGAATTTCCTGACGGTTCGGGCTGTCGCAAGTAGTACCGCTTTCTGCATGGACCTGTAAAGATTATCAGTTAGACCCAGCTCTTTGATGTTTCTCAGCAAACTTTTTGGTATGACAACAGTTGTTGACACGATGATTGGAATTGTCTGAACGTTGTCCATTTCCCATTGCCTTCTAATTCGTTCTTCTAAGTCTCTGTACTTCGCGATCTTCTCGACTTGCTTCACACGCAGGTTGTTGTTGTTCGGGATGGCCGCATCAATCAGAGTTGTCTTACTAGAAATTTTATCAACTATTATAAGGTCCGGTCTGTTATGGGCAACTCGTTGATCTGTCAGAACTGTACGATCCCAGTACATCTTGTAGTTGCTATTCTCAAGAACAGGCTCCGGTGTGTAGCTGTAATATGGGATCCTCTCTGCCTGCACAAGCAGAAGTTTTTCCGCCAGTTCCTGGTGCAAGATCTTGGCAACCGAATTGTGTCGTTCCTTATATTCCATTGATGCGAACATCTGACATCCCCCTGTTATGTGCTGGATTGTTTCTGAAGTTGGGCACCCGTATCTGCATCTGTCATCCACTACCGATGCATCTCCTACAATGAATTTTAGGTAGTTGCGAGTTGGTATAACCTGATCTTGTATGGCTAGTAGGAAGCCTTCCGTCTCGGGGAACATTCGTCCCGAGGTCAGCCAATAGTTCGACGCTAACTTGTCGACATGTTCCTGGTTAACCTCATTAGGATGCCTCCCGTGCAGCGGCTTCCCCAACCACCTCTGTAGTTTATCGTTGTCGGTTCGGTGGTGATTTTGACGCTCGTGTTCCGTCAGACGTAGCGGTGTTGAGACGTCTGCTCCGCATATAGCCCTATGTAGCGTGGAGCTGTTGGCCTGCCTGTAGAAATAATTACGCAGATTTAATATTTGTTGGTCCAATTGCTTGCTGAGATCTGCCAATCCTCTTCCTCCTAGTTGACGTGGCAGAGTTGTTCATTCTACGGCGCTACGGGGATGATGTTTATGAGCTTTTGTCAGTAGTGTCCTAACTTTTCGTTGCAGGTTGTTGATGTCCGTGTTGGTCCAATTCACTATTTCGAACGAATAGCTGAGTACAGAGCACGCATACGTGTTCAGGGCCTTAAACAAATTCCTGCTGTTAAGATCAGTTCGCACTATTTGTCTTACTCTCTTGATGAATTCATTCGTTAAATCAGTCTTCATTGTTCGAGGGTCTATCCTTTGAGCTTGTTTCATCCCGAGATACTTGTATGTATGCAATGTTATTATTATAATTATTATTATATACATATTTGACCACGAGTGTGTTCTTTTCAACACGAGAACCCACTGAAAGAATACAGTTACTTCTCGCTATTTTGAGCCGGTATTGAGATACACCAAAAGGACAGTCGCATCCCGTGCACCCCAAACTATATTTCTTTGTGTAAAGTCAGCGGCACGCCGCAACTCGATATCCTTCTCGAAATATATAGGACCCCGCACAAATATTGATTCAGGCGAAGAGGCGGACCTCCCTAGGTCGAGATGTTTGTGATATTCTATATTGTCTTCGAGTTTGGCGTTGCGTTTGGCTATTTTCCCGTGTATCCTGGAAATGGGGAGGCGAATCACAGATTGTCCCTGTTATGACGTCTCGTCGGATCGTATTTCTTTTTTGTTTGGGCGTTTTCATAAGGCATAGGACATGGGAAAATATTGGTCCGTCTAAACAATGTATCAAAATCTACCTGCTGGTAGTAACTTTTTGATAATACAGAAGATATTTACAAGACGATTTTGGCCAAATCTTTAATAGGGAAGTTGGCCGTTTTTCAAATTTAGTAGCAGTGTATATAGTGTATTCAGTCATGATGTAAAGAATATGCGAAATAATTTTTTTTAGTAGGTCACGAAGTAGACCGAAAGCTTGGTATTATAAAAAGAAGTTAATATATACCTTTCTGGCTGAAAAACTCGTTATTTTATCTACTGAGCAAAACTACACAGCCGTAAACTAGCTATTTAAATAATGTTTCTCTCGAAATTTAAAACGTGGGGCAAATCAACCTTAATACTCGAGTAACTCGATGCTTCTGCTTCAATGTCAACCATCAAGGTTGGCAATGGAGAGCTACGTTGCCACATTTCAATAATTTTTTTTGTGGAAGGTGAAACTGTGGAAATAAGAAATACCTACATATTATCTGCATTATTGGTGTATTCAGTCTTGATTCTATAAAGGGTAGGCGGTATAACACCTTAAGCATCTCAAGAAAATGTCCTATTCACATCATAAGCACTAGTATTTACTTAAAGTCTTTTCGCGGCTTTCCGCAATTTTTAAATTGTACGAGAATATTGCTACCACCAACTCCTAAACGACGCCTACTGCGATCCATATTTTGCACGTTTTCATTTTTTATTGTTTTTTCTAAGCAACAAAACAGTCTGACAGTGGTCATTATGACATTATTGTTTACTGAGTGGCCGGCCACTAGACGCTGGCGGCGTTGGCTACGGTAATTCAATTAGGTATTACAGATTACTTATACATGGCAGTAAGTTCAGGCACCGCTGGATAGATGGCGACGCCTCCACTCATCTCGGAAAGTAGGAGGATTGTTTTTGTGAATAGTTATTTAACCGCAACTAATTCATATCAGCTAAATTATTTCAACGTATTCTTTAAAAAGTAGTCACAATTCGTTATAGTCCTAGGTTAAAGTTCGTTGATGTGAACTTATTACGGTTGAATAACTATTCACAAAACGAAAGCTGGTGGTGGCGGTAGCATGTGGTAGGAAGGAACAATACCGACTGTACCGCTCTAGCGAGTGAGGCGACTAGGCGACTCAGCCTTGTCAATACCTTCAGTACAGGTGTGTGGATCGCGGCGTGTAGAGGGTTCCGCGATTCGCAAGGCCATGAACCTGTACCTATTGAAGTTGAAAGTAAACAGTGATAGAGTGTTTTAATTTTGATGCATATTTGCACATTTTGGGTTTAGTTTGTGTTTTGTCTGCTACTGCAGTCTCTGCAAACAACGTGGATCCATTGTGGGAAACTGAGAGCTACCTATACACCTATACACGCCCACCATTGAAATTGAAAAATCAAAAAGATAATAAATTCACTTGGACTATACCTATGCATAAATTTTTTGAAATATCTGGGAAAAGGTACATAAAAGTAAATTTACGATACGTTGTGCAATTGGCAACTCCGCGCCCTTAGGTCAGTAGCCTCGACGCGCGAATTTAACAGCGGAGCTGGTGAACGCCGTTAACAAGGGGCTTTAATACATTTATAATAATATTTTTTTATTTTTTTGGATGACTTTTGAATTTTTTAAATTTCGAATTCGTATGAAGCTATTTTTCCCACCTATGATTAATTTTTTTAAACCATGACTGAATCACCCTGTCACAATAGTTGTTTTTTGTTTTTTGCGCGATGTCTTCTTCTTCTATACCTAACCACAATAATATATAAATGTTAGGTTTCTATGCCCCGTTGCCGTACTGCGCGTTTTAAAGGAGATTTACCAAATTATAATACTTAGGTATAGTGTTTATATCTTTATACTCTTTAGCATACCTACTGACAATTCGCAGATTTAGGTTATATTGTCATAAAAACTAAAAGGATGATTGCATACCTAAGTGATTAAATTTGACAAGAGCTACGACACCGCTTGATGAGAGTTTGGTTATGCCGCCAGTTGAAGGACATTTTACATTGTGCAATTATTTTAAGGATTCTTATTCTTCTTGGCCAAGCGTTCGGAAAACAATGTAGAAAACCACCTCGGTTAAATGAATATAAGATTTGAAAAATCTAAATTTTATTTTCAATTTTCAAAACTCTTTGTGTCATTTGGTGATACTATATGCACCGATTAGCATTTTATTTCAAAATGCAATTAGAGGAATTTGTGTATATTATAAGAATGTATTTGACATATTAATATTCGTTGTTGTTCTTTAAATTTTTATATCCCTACCTCCTGTCGAACCCCGTCGAATTATAATTGAGTACAGTCCATAAACTTCAGCGATATTCCAATAACTTCCGTATCCGTGGTGCCTGGGAAGGTCCCCTTTTCCCGATATAAGGCGAGAGAAAAGCGCTACAAATTCGATCCGAATTGCGCTTTTAAAAGCGTCCGAATTAAGCATTGAAACGTATTATTGCGTTGTACTGCACGCGGATTACGGGAATTGCCAGAACGCAATTAAGGCATTTCAAAGGGAAAGTTTAATTTCGGGAAAAACGCCGACGAAAAGTAAATAGAGTGAGCAGCTTTTTAAATAGATCCATAGTCCAGTTTTCAATATGCCCCTGAAATCCAACATGACACCTAGCGTTTGAAACAAAGAAATTCGGTGATAAAATTAGGTAGTAGTTTAAAAAACTAAAAACACGCTTCTATTGTTGACTAAAACCAGAGACTCTTTAAAATAAGGGGACCCAGCATGTCACAGTCTATCACATATATAAAGAGTGAAGCCTTGTTTTCTGTACCTATATCTCCAAGGAGACCACATAAGTGGGCTGGTACAAGGTTATGTTATATGTCAGTGTCCAACTGCCATCAGGTTTTATGTGACATGCCAGTGCCATAGATTCCAAAGGAGGCAAAATATTTACCATCATAGTTCACAATTTTTAAGTTTTCTAACTTCCAGATAGTCAATTAAAGGTAATGCGGCCGCCTGTAGTAGTCCCAATAATTGCAACCAGATTTTTCATGTCTCACCTTTAGTAATCCTACAATTCCCATTACCTGGGCATTACGTATAAGTAAGCAGTTCAAAACAAAAATGGTATTTCCTAAATTATTAAGCAGGTAGCTTCAGTCAGGTTTTTTAAACAGTTTTTATCTACAATTATAAGTTTATTTTACGTTTGTGAGGTACCTTGGAAGACAAATAAAATTACAAAAATGAGCACCGAGAAAACTACATGATTAGAACTAAGTCCAAGAGCTAATCTTATTAGTCCATCCCGAAATCTATGAAAGTTCTTTGGGTAGATACATTCAACAAGGGAAGAAAGTTCAAGTACACATATGGATTCAGGAACCTGGTAACAAGGTGCAATAGCGACAAATTCTCAAATAAGCAAAATCGGCACTGACTTACCATACTTATATTACTTAAATTACTGGAAATAATTGCAGGAAACCAAATTCAAATATAAAATAAATTTGATTCATTTGGCACTTGCCATATTCTGTGTTTGTTGACAGAACATTGTCAAGCCTAATTTTTAGAAATCATTATTAATTTTTATTATCAATCAAAGTACCTGTTATATTCATAGATTCTCCAATAAAATGGCATACTTGGCATCATTGAGACCATTAGAATGGGGAAAGAAACGGCCTCACTTTGGAAAGTGTAATGCAGGGTCCCCTTACTTTAAAGGGTCCCTGACTAAAACTGTATGACAATGTATTTATTAGGTAGGTACTTCCTTCTGAGCAGCCCTGTATTATGATATATGCGTCAGTCTTCAGTCGCCTAAACTTGTGCATGTCTAGGATGCTAAATGAGAAAAAACTTTGTATGAATGAGCATCGTAACTCAGATAAAAGATTTAATTTTCCGTGAACGGGCAATGTCTGGGGGAAAATAATAAACGAGCATATATCAAAGGGTTTATTGAGCGGAACTAATCATATTTATATTGAAACAAATAGAATGCCTTGTATTATAGATCTTTGATTATACGCACCAAATATAATAGCAAATAATATGGCGTAAATTATGCGGAACCCCATGAGCACACATATGGGCTTCTCTACCACCTGTCAATTCAAGATTACGAATCGAACTGATGAGGCTACGCTGGAACGAAATATGGCTTTATTTTAAACCCTGCCGGAATACCACTACCTCGTCATTTGTTCCTTATAACAGTAGGATTTGTCTATACCTGAACTGCAAAATAGAGCTCTTATTATTTGAGGATATAGACTATTGCATTCTCGAAATCGATATGCGAAATACTCGTACCGGAATATGCGCTGCAATGCAAGAGGCACTATTTTCCTGCCAAATTGTGCAGGATAACTGGCGCCAGACGCTTATATCCTGCTGCCAGGTCGTATGCGGCTTTCGGCTTTTCCCTAGTAGTAATTGAAGCATCTATGGAAATATAGGTATGTATATTCTTTCTCTTAATAGAGATCTATATATACATCTCCTAGCGCAGATCAGAGATTCTGGAAGTTAAGTTTTTTTGTATCAAGTAGACTATTGGCTCCAATTACAATTTTTGCATAGACAATTTTGAATTTGGCGATTTTATTTGTACAGGTTTGTGGGTACGTACAAAATTTTGTTGAAAGGCCACACACATGGTTTATTATGGAAGGGTTCTCATAGTATTATATTAGATACCTAAAGCCAAAATGCCATCATGCCTAAAAAAATTGATTTATTATTAATTTGCTGTGAAAAATTGGGTCTAGAGGAGAACCCTGTATATCTATAACGGGGACAGTCCCCTAAGGCCGAATAAAACCGCAGATAACACAGAGTGGGACCCATTTATTTAATAATTCATTATTGCGGACTCATAAAACGCTCGTTTATATTTTATTCTGTTTCATTTTCCGTTCTGCACAATGGTCATAAATGAATAAGCAAATATTTTTTTGCGCAAATACGCTTGCCAGTGCTTTTAGAAAAATTTTATTTTCCTCCTAATAAGAATAAAAACTATACACCATTACCTACATTTTAAAATAAGAGGAAAATAGTGTAAACATAATGTCTTCTCTATGCACTCAACTTTTCTTGACAATATAATAGATAGGTAGGTACAGGGGTATTCAGTTATGATTACCCCCCCCCCCATTTAACTTTTTTATTTTTTACCCTATCGAAAAATGGTAAATAGAAAAGTTTAAGGGGAAAGTTTTTCTCATCTTTACGCACAGGAAAACAATAGAATGTCGCGTTTGGAAGATTTGTACCAAACTTATGTTTTTTGAAATGGAACACCCTGTATATATTCACATATTTGAAGTCTACACTTCTTTCCGATTCCAATAATATTATATATATATATATATATATATACAGGCGTCCCAAACGCGACATTCAATTGTTTTTCTGATAAGTGCATAAAGATGAGAATAACTTTTTCTAAAACTTTTCTATTTACCATTTTTCGATAGAGTAAAAAATAAAAGTTAAGGGGGGGTAACCATAATTGAATACCCCTGTACATAAGAATCATACATACGATTAGGTACACTGTGAGTCCATTTGGTTGATTCATTTCAACATCTAACAGACAGTTTCCTTTGTTATTATCGTTTCGAACTTTATGCTTATGTAATATTTTCCATCTTGCCATTCCCGTGTATTATTAATTTCAATATTTGTAGGGTATGTGAATTTCCGCTCGAGAGCGTACACCCACGTAGTGCAGTTTGCGCTGGCCCGTGAAAATAAATCTAGGCCGACTTTAATTAATGGGACGATAAATACAAAATAACACACATTTTCCTGAAAAAGTGCCTGCTAAATACCCGGAAAAACCTTTCTGTAATTTAAGTTCTCCCCTTTTGAAAAACGAAACTAATTTGAAATCATTACAGGTATTTCAAAGAGGAATTAAATATTTATCCAGCTACAAAAATTGCATAGGGACACAGCCGCTGTGTCCTTTGCTTATACCTATATATTTTAAATAATTAAAAGTGGAAATTTTTACGTTTATCTAAAACGCCTCTGACGTCACATAAGTTAGCGTTAAGCCTACTCCCTGATGCTAACAGCAATCTGTTACCATCAGTATCAGGGGTTAAGTTAGTAACTGAGAAGAAGAAGACAAGAACCTAAATTATGGAAAATGTTTTGTGACTTTTATAACCTCAAATCGATTGATTAAGTTAGACTGGCAGATATGGAAATTGATGACGGCAACTTTAGGGAGGTTTACAACCACAGATATACACAAAAGATTGTATTTCTGGTTTTAATACATAGAAATGCCTGTTTAGCATCATTAGCAACAATAAAACATGCTAATATGACGTCACCAGTTGTTTACGCGATTTCGAAATTTCAATATTTATAAATAAAATAAAAAAACAATAATTTCAAAATTTTAAACAGAGTTCCACTACTTTTGATGTTCTAAAATTTTTCGGAAACACTGCAATTGTAGTTGATCGATGCTTATGGCCTTAAGCATATATGAGAACGAGAGCGAACGATAATAAAAATCAGATATTGATGATCTGTATCCCCTTTGAGCTTATGTTGTGACATTTTCAATATATCTCTTTTCTTTTGTTCGCGCTCTAGGCCGAGCTGAGGATAAGAGAGCGAAAGATAATCAATTAGAGATTACAACCCAGAGAGTCGATAATGCAGCCCCAGCCATAGTGATTTATCATGTTTACTCCCAGAATCGGGAACACAAGTGCCACTGGACCATGGAACTTCAGAAATTTGACATAGATTTGCTTAGGTAGTAAAATAAAATAAGTTAATTTGTAAGCCATAGATTAGGTACTTATCCAAAATAATAGAACTTTACTTAAACATGTTATTTCTTATTTCGACACCATCAAATATAGATAAATAAAAAAACTATTTATTTTAATTCCTAACAAATAAAGCGGATCAAAAGCTGGTTGTTTTAGTTCCTTTTTGTTATATCGAGTTTAAATAAAATAGAATCCAATACTTTAAGGTATCCCTACTACAATATTTGCTCTCGAAAGATCGAGTTAAACACAAATAATGTTATGAAATAAGTTTAAATCCCAAGAAAAAAATTGAAAAAGAGTTAGGATTCAAAATCAACCCTTTTGTGGTGACATTTTGTCTCTCAAATTATCGATTTATGAAGGTTATGATATGAAATCGCAAAGTATAATAGTTAGGTCGTATGGAATCAGCTCAAACAACACAAATCGCTTACCAATTAAGTGCCCTGAAATTCCTTCACGAGTGTCGGTAAAGAATATCACTACTACCTTAAGTATTTTAAAATTTCTATGATTTGGGTTATTTAATTTTAAGATTTTAATCGTACTAGCCCAATTAGATTAGGCAAAACGAAAGTGATTAATGGACCATCTCCTGTAGACCATTCTTTCCCTTAGAAGTGCATTAGAATCCCCCTCTCTAGTTGGAGACAGTCCGAGATCTCTTTGTGTTTAGCTCTATATATTTCACGTTAGAAACTTCGACTTCCCACCTTTTTTTTGTCCGCTCTTCCTTCCAGTCTGGCAAGGTGTCAGGAGGTCCTCCTTGTGTTATTTATTCGATGCCAGGAGAAACACTTAAAAGTTTGGCAGTTTCTTTTAGGCTGCGGACGTGTTCCGTTTTCTCGCAACCGCTACATTTATTACTTCAAAGCAGTGAGAAACTGGGGCGGTGCAGAACCGTTAAAACGCAGCCAGAGTAATGAAGTTATTTTCATGGAATGCATGAAATGCAATAAAAACACATTTCTGTATAAAATATACATTGTGGGGCGGAAATAATACGCAATTCCGTACCATTTGCCCAACATTGAAATGCAAACCGGGGTAGGATTTGGTATTTTCAAACGCTCCAGAATTTATATTAAATATATCGAAATTATTTATTGTAATTGCGAAACAGAATCGATCTCATTATATTGCGGGGGTAATAGAAATTCGGCCATTAATAGTTGAGCATATTGTTTTAATGGGGTGGGCGTCATGAAATTTAAATTATCGGAATCGGGTTAGTCGACATTCTCAATTTATCATGCGACAATGATTTACATGGACCAAATTTTTTTTATTAATTTATTACGTGATGGCTCCAACAGCATCGAGATCTCCATAAACTATAGACTAAATAGAGCATACGGTGATGGTTTTCCACGTTTTAGAACATTTGAAGCGGTTTTAGTAAACAATAAATGTTGGAAATTTGTTCGCCGAAACAAGTACCTAATTGAAATATTATATTCATCTCTCAGTTTCACTCTCCTCTCTAGGGAAACTTTACAACCCTTCTAATTAAATAGGGCTTCCTAGAACCCCACGAAGGCACAGGCCCGAAAAGCCACAGGAAGTGGCCTTAAAGGCTACTATCTAAATTAATAACCACAACCACATGACCCGCACAGTGTGGGGCAATCCGTTATACCTAAAGTAGACGGCTATTTTGAATTTTTGTTTTTCGGAAAATAAGTGATCATGATTTTTTTTTCAGTGAAAAATGGGGTAGTTTTTGCTAATTTTCGATTCAACTCAAGAACGTTATTTCAGGAACCTGAAACAAACCGATTAAAGGACAACTTTTTCAAGTTGCCAGGAAAATCACTGCTAATCTAAACTAACTATTGACAAAACGCCAATGCTTTTTTAGTAGTGTTTTTTTTCTGGTAACTTGAAAAAGTTGTGCTTTATTCAATTTGTTTCAAGTTCCTGTGGCATAATAACCCAATTAAAAAAATTATTCTTCCAACAGCAAAACAAAATTCTTGCTACTCGATGTCTCGGTCGTGATGTATGTTGACCGATAAGTTTACAATCGCAACTATTTTTGCGTATTTTCTTCACAGAACATTATCTTAAACAAACCAAGAATATAAATAATAATTTAAAATAGGTATTAGGTAGGTACTTACTATTATGGTGGAAATTTTGGGGAAAACAAAAAGTGTTTGTTTCTTTGAATTGACTGTTTCACTATGTATCAAAAGTTATAGTTACTTGTTATTGCAAACATAAATTCCGTCTTCTTTCCTCAGTGATGCTTTTTGTCGATTAATACAACATGTTTTTAATTGTGCGGATGTAATATAAAAATTGAACTTTGTGCATAAATGTAAATATGATTCACAGAAAATCAAGGTTAAATATCTGACATCTGTCAATATGCCAAATGGCTTAATGCATCCCTGGACACAATACCGCCAACTTTGGGTCACTAAATTTCGGAAATGCCATTTCTAGTCACTGGTTAAAAGGAGATTTTAATATAGGTATAATGCTAGAACCCTTGGTAAAACCACACAACGCAAGAAGCTTTAATTTAAAGATTAACTTTTAATAATCCCATACCAAATTTTATATTCGTATTCGGCAAGAAAAACTGTAAATATAAAAAAATGAAATTGAAGTGCAACCAACTGGCTCCCAGATAGCATTGCGTAAGTTCAAACAAAAATAAGAATGCCGCCAAACTTTCATTGTGAAAAGTATTTATTCACATACGCATTGTCTGCTTGGGTATGTTGTTGCGTCCATCCATCGTGTAGTATAAATGGGTATTGTCCATCTCGGAATATAACAAAAGAGTGACACAAAAAATTGAACATTTCCTTATCCCATTGCAAAGTTGTATAACCCATTGCATGAGTCTATTAACTAAAGTTAAACTGGGTTTAAATTTTAGAGTCCAAGTTATCGACATGTTTGTTCAAGATGTTCAACTCCACGTACATATTCTCCAATTCATACTTATATATATATACACTAAATTGTTCACAGTCTAGGTAACAAGCAGGTCCGAGAAGAACGAGCGAGCATTTCACGGTACGTTTGTATCAATGGAGTTAGTACACGAATTATGCAAGCGATAGGTATTCAAAGACGAAGCCAGCCTTTGATCTACACGAGACTCGGCGGGTGGAATTCTCAAATGTATGCGGAACGATAGGATTGGATAGGATAGTATTAAGCTTTGCCACACTACATCGTGTGTGGTTTTGGAAAATGGAAAACACTGAGTGAGGGGGTCCCCTATCAGATCTCTGTCAAACAAAATCGAAAGTGAGTTTTTAAATGTGACTTATGCCTTTTTCTCGGATTCAAGATGTTCAACTCCACGTACATATTCTCCAATTCATACTTATATATATATACACTAAATTGTTCACAGTCTAGGTAACAAGCAGGTCCGAGAAGAACGAGCGAGCATTTCACGGTACGTTTGTATCAATGGAGTTAGTACACGAATTATGCAAGCGATAGGTATTCAAAGACGAAGCCAGCCTTTGATCTACACGAGACTCGGCGGGTGGAATTCTCAAATGTATGCGGAACGATAGGATTGGATAGGATAGTATTAAGCTTTGCCACACTACATCGTGTGTGGTTTTGGAAAATGGAAAACACTGAGTGAGGGGGTCCCCTATCAGATCTCTGTCAAACAAAATCGAAAGTGAGTTTTTAAATGTGACTTATGCCTTTTTCTCGGATTCAAGATGTTCAACTCCACGTACATATTCTCCAATTCATACTTATATATATATACACTAAATTGTTCACAGTCTAGGTAACAAGCAGGTCCGAGAAGAACGAGCGAGCATTTCACGGTACGTTTGTATCAATGGAGTTAGTACACGAATTATGCAAGCGATAGGTATTCAAAGACGAAGCCAGCCTTTGATCTACACGAGACTCGGCGGGTGGAATTCTCAAATGTATGCGGAACGATAGGATTGGATAGGATAGTATTAAGCTTTGCCACACTACATCGTGTGTGGTTTTGGAAAATGGAAAACACTGAGTGAGGGGGTCCCCTATCAGATCTCTGTCAAACAAAATCGAAAGTGAGTTTTTAAATGTGACTTATGCCTTTTTCTCGGATTCAAGATGTTCAACTCCACGTACATATTCTCCAATTCATACTTATATATATATACACTAAATTGTTCACAGTCTAGGTAACAAGCAGGTCCGAGAAGAACGAGCGAGCATTTCACGGTACGTTTGTATCAATGGAGTTAGTACACGAATTATGCAAGCGATAGGTATTCAAAGACGAAGCCAGCCTTTGATCTACACGAGACTCGGCGGGTGGAATTCTCAAATGTATGCGGAACGATAGGATTGGATAGGATAGTATTAAGCTTTGCCACACTACATCGTGTGTGGTTTTGGAAAATGGAAAACACTGAGTGAGGGGGTCCCCTATCAGATCTCTGTCAAACAAAATCGAAAGTGAGTTTTTAAATGTGACTTATGCCTTTTTCTCGGATTCAAGATGTTCAACTCCACGTACATATTCTCCAATTCATACTTATATATATATACACTAAATTGTTCACAGTCTAGGTAACAAGCAGGTCCGAGAAGAACGAGCGAGCATTTCACGGTACGTTTGTATCAATGGAGTTAGTACACGAATTATGCAAGCGATAGGTATTCAAAGACGAAGCCAGCCTTTGATCTACACGAGACTCGGCGGGTGGAATTCTCAAATGTATGCGGAACGATAGGATTGGATAGGATAGTATTAAGCTTTGCCACACTACATCGTGTGTGGTTTTGGAAAATGGAAAACACTGAGTGAGGGGGTCCCCTATCAGATCTCTGTCAAACAAAATCGAAAGTGAGTTTTTAAATGTGACTTATGCCTTTTTCTCGGATTCAAGATGTTCAACTCCACGTACATATTCTCCAATTCATACTTATATATATATACACTAAATTGTTCACAGTCTAGGTAACAAGCAGGTCCGAGAAGAACGAGCGAGCATTTCACGGTACGTTTGTATCAATGGAGTTAGTACACGAATTATGCAAGCGATAGGTATTCAAAGACGAAGCCAGCCTTTGATCTACACGAGACTCGGCGGGTGGAATTCTCAAATGTATGCGGAACGATAGGATTGGATAGGATAGTATTAAGCTTTGCCACACTACATCGTGTGTGGTTTTGGAAAATGGAAAACACTGAGTGAGGGGGTCCCCTATCAGATCTCTGTCAAACAAAATCGAAAGTGAGTTTTTAAATGTGACTTATGCCTTTTTCTCGGATTCAAGATGTTCAACTCCACGTACATATTCTCCAATTCATACTTATATATATATACACTAAATTGTTCACAGTCTAGGTAACAAGCAGGTCCGAGAAGAACGAGCGAGCATTTCACGGTACGTTTGTATCAATGGAGTTAGTACACGAATTATGCAAGCGATAGGTATTCAAAGACGAAGCCAGCCTTTGATCTACACGAGACTCGGCGGGTGGAATTCTCAAATGTATGCGGAACGATAGGATTGGATAGGATAGTATTAAGCTTTGCCACACTACATCGTGTGTGGTTTTGGAAAATGGAAAACACTGAGTGAGGGGGTCCCCTATCAGATCTCTGTCAAACAAAATCGAAAGTGAGTTTTTAAATGTGACTTATGCCTTTTTCTCGGATTCAAGATGTTCAACTCCACGTACATATTCTCCAATTCATACTTATATATATATACACTAAATTGTTCACAGTCTAGGTAACAAGCAGGTCCGAGAAGAACGAGCGAGCATTTCACGGTACGTTTGTATCAATGGAGTTAGTACACGAATTATGCAAGCGATAGGTATTCAAAGACGAAGCCAGCCTTTGATCTACACGAGACTCGGCGGGTGGAATTCTCAAATGTATGCGGAACGATAGGATTGGATAGGATAGTATTAAGCTTTGCCACACTACATCGTGTGTGGTTTTGGAAAATGGAAAACACTGAGTGAGGGGGTCCCCTATCAGATCTCTGTCAAACAAAATCGAAAGTGAGTTTTTAAATGTGACTTATGCCTTTTTCTCGGATTCAAGATGTTCAACTCCACGTACATATTCTCCAATTCATACTTATATATATATACACTAAATTGTTCACAGTCTAGGTAACAAGCAGGTCCGAGAAGAACGAGCGAGCATTTCACGGTACGTTTGTATCAATGGAGTTAGTACACGAATTATGCAAGCGATAGGTATTCAAAGACGAAGCCAGCCTTTGATCTACACGAGACTCGGCGGGTGGAATTCTCAAATGTATGCGGAACGATAGGATTGGATAGGATAGTATTAAGCTTTGCCACACTACATCGTGTGTGGTTTTGGAAAATGGAAAACACTGAGTGAGGGGGTCCCCTATCAGATCTCTGTCAAACAAAATCGAAAGTGAGTTTTTAAATGTGACTTATGCCTTTTTCTCGGATTCAAGATGTTCAACTCCACGTACATATTCTCCAATTCATACTTATATATATATACACTAAATTGTTCACAGTCTAGGTAACAAGCAGGTCCGAGAAGAACGAGCGAGCATTTCACGGTACGTTTGTATCAATGGAGTTAGTACACGAATTATGCAAGCGATAGGTATTCAAAGACGAAGCCAGCCTTTGATCTACACGAGACTCGGCGGGTGGAATTCTCAAATGTATGCGGAACGATAGGATTGGATAGGATAGTATTAAGCTTTGCCACACTACATCGTGTGTGGTTTTGGAAAATGGAAAACACTGAGTGAGGGGGTCCCCTATCAGATCTCTGTCAAACAAAATCGAAAGTGAGTTTTTAAATGTGACTTATGCCTTTTTCTCGGATTCAAGATGTTCAACTCCACGTACATATTCTCCAATTCATACTTATATATATATACACTAAATTGTTCACAGTCTAGGTAACAAGCAGGTCCGAGAAGAACGAGCGAGCATTTCACGGTACGTTTGTATCAATGGAGTTAGTACACGAATTATGCAAGCGATAGGTATTCAAAGACGAAGCCAGCCTTTGATCTACACGAGACTCGGCGGGTGGAATTCTCAAATGTATGCGGAACGATAGGATTGGATAGGATAGTATTAAGCTTTGCCACACTACATCGTGTGTGGTTTTGGAAAATGGAAAACACTGAGTGAGGGGGTCCCCTATCAGATCTCTGTCAAACAAAATCGAAAGTGAGTTTTTAAATGTGACTTATGCCTTTTTCTCGGAACGGCGCGTCATAGAATGATTTCTCCTTATTTCGTATCTCTGACTTCAGTTTACTTGCAATTATGAAAACCGATTCTTTTTTTTTCTTCACTAGGTGTAGCCAACTCTATAGTAAATACCAACGAAAATGTTTCCTAAATCCTAAAATCAGAGACGATAACAATAATAATTAAACTATACGTTTAAAATTAACAAAAAAAAAATAGTAACCGCATACACGTGTTACATGCCATTTGTCAATCTTGTAAACACTTTTACACTCTTAATCTCTTAAAGGATATATCCTTAACTACACATGTATATTTTTCTCAGTGTAACATGACGGCTGAAACGATGGGTTCTATAATGTAACTGAATCCTACTCATCTGCCACTCAACTAGTCAGCTCTTAATCATAAATTCCCTAGTTCTATCTGAGTCGGAAAAGTCCCTATAAATTTCAAGGGTAGTAAAAGGAAATTGTTTGTTCCCGTATTCGACTTCGGTTTGACCTGAAGTAGGCATCATTTGGCAAGTTTTTTAGACACCCTGTATTTTGGGATTTTATTAGGTTTCTTTTGTTCTCCCAATTC
Source organism: Pseudeuparius sepicola (assembly GCA_963920635.1). Classification (NCBI taxonomy): domain Eukaryota; kingdom Metazoa; phylum Arthropoda; class Insecta; order Coleoptera; family Anthribidae; genus Pseudeuparius; species Pseudeuparius sepicola. Next base: position 12,318,203 of record OY987303.1, read on the forward strand.
CAACGATATTCAGTGTGTCCCAAACTCGACGATCACCAATGGGATATCAGTAACTACAAGAGATAAAAAGTCAGTTAAATGGGGAAAATTTTGGGGAATTTTATGGTAAATCCGATGTTTCTGCAATGATTTTAGAATTAAATTCCATTTTTTATGTTAAATATCTTAGTTTTTGAATGCAAGTAGATATTTTTTAATTTTATAGTAAAAATAAATAAAAAAAAATTATTACTGTAAAACTACTTATATTCACAAAAAAAAAGAGGAATGGTTGCGGTTCGATTCCAGTCTATCAGATACAGAAGCAAAGAACTTGCCCCATACGCCAAACTGGTTCGAGTGGAATTGACCCGCTTAATATGTGCGTTGTTTACATGGCAGCTGTAATGAAAAAAATTAGTAAACACATACGTGTTCACCCTCGCAGCTTACTTTGAGGTCAAATGTAAATGATAACGCTCCATATAAGGTAAAAAGCCGAGGCCGATAATGAACGCTTCTGCGTTGATATAGACCGAAACTGGAGAAGCAAAAAAGCGTAATGAAAATACCTCGCGTAAACAAAAGCTAAGGGCGCGGCGGAATCGCGATAGACGTGAATCAATACGCAATGAGAGTCTATTATGCGCCCTTCCTGTCTTCTCTTTTGTCCTAAAGCCAGAGACGAACCGACCCACCGAGTTCGAGAACCTTAGAAAGGCATTTTTGGGAGACCAAACCTGCACGTGAGAACTTCATGTAATTACTAGTAGATTTTAAACGAAAACATATAGAGAAAATTTTCATTAACAGAAGTTATTAAAAAAAATACAGTATTTGTAAATATGAAACAAGTCGGGTATATTTCCTGGGAAAATACAGGGTGGCCCACCACGAACTGCATCGATCTATATATGGAAAACTAAAAGTAGGAAAATTCTGAAAATTTTGCACCTCACCAATGCCGATGGGCGCTGCTCAACTAAAATATTTTGGTGAATCTGGCACTTCCGGTTATACCGGAAGTCGATATCAACTTTCTTATTTCAAATGGAACAACCTATATATTATTGCATTTTTTGATTCTAGGCATCATTTTGGAACAAAAACATGCAACATGTCCTATGTCTAAATCCAACCATTTTTGAGATATTTGCATTTTTCCGAAAAAAAATGACAGGTGCAGACCTAAAGTCAATTAGCAATTTATACGAGGAAACCGCGAAATTTCAAAACGAATTTTTGGCATCGTGTAACAGAAGCCCTGACCTAGTGACCTCTGCTGAGAAATAAATCCGTTCTTATACGTTCACAAAATTTGAATAAAAATTACATTCAAAATGTGCTTAAATCTCGAAATTTTCAAATGGAAACCCCCATTTTTTTAATGCGATCTTATTCACCACTAAAAATAATGACAACTTTGTGTAAGGTTTCCTATACCTAAATGCCGTAATTTTCGATTAATTTACGAAAAACCCACTTTTCGTCCATAAAATGCGGGGTTTGTTTAACGCTTGGAAAATCATATTAGCCGTGGACGTTGAAAAGACAATCACGGCTGAGGAAATGTCACTTGGTTTATAAATTACTGTCAACAATAATGCCGGCGCGCTTAAATTACACAAACGAAGATTATTTAAATTTGTTTATTATCTACGGAGAATGCAACAAAGTAATATCAAGAAAGTGCGATACATTTGGGGCTCGCTATCCACAGTTCTTGACTACTTTATTTGAGGCACAATAAAGAATCAAGTTTACAGTACTCCATTAATAACAATGGAAGATTGCATGGACAGAGTGCGATATGCGTTTGCCAATTTAAATCCACTCTCTATTAGAAGGGCTACGCATGAAGAACTACTTCGGAGATGTGAAAAGTGTTTAGACGTTCAAGGAAGACAATTTGAACATTTATTAAATTAACACGAACAAGAGGAAGGTTTCTTCTCTAGTCTCTGCTTGCGTTTAACACTGTATTTTTGCTTTGATACATCCTTACTGTTTAAGACTTTGTTATTTCTTTAACTATTAGTCTCTTAGTGTTTTAATGTAATCTAATTTAAGCCAGTAACAATAGGCTTATTTTTAAGTGATTTTTCTCTGACACGTCCATATAGTTTAAAATTTTGTACTTGTGTTTGGCGATGGTTTTGTTTTTGTGCAGAGCGAGCACCAAATGTATCGCACGTTCTTGATATTACTTTATGTTGCATTCTCCGTAGATAATAAACAAATTTAAATAATCTTCGTTTGTGTAAGCGCGCCGGCATTATTATTGACAATAATTTATAAACCAAGTGACATATCCTCAGCCGTGATTGTCTTTTCAACGTCCACGGCTAATATGATTTTCCAAGCGTTAAACAAACCCCGCATTTCATGGAGGAAAAGTGGGTTTTTCGTAAATTAATCGAAAATTACGGCATTTAGGTATAGGGAACCTTACACAAAGTTGTCATTATTTTTAGTGGTGAATAAGATCGCATTAAAAAAAATGGGGGTTTCCATTTGAAAATTTCGAGATTTAAGCACATTTTGAATGTAATTTTTATTCATATTTTGTGAACACCCTGTATAAGAACGGATTCATTTCTCAGCAGAGGTCACTAGGTCAGGGCTTCTGTTACACGATGGCAAAAATTCGTTTTGAAATTTCGCGGTTTCCTCGTATAAATTGCTAATTGACTTTAGGTCTGCACCTGTCATTTTTTTCGGAAAAATGCAAATATCTCAAAAACGGTTGGATTTAGACATAGGACATGTTGCATGTTTTTATTCCAAAATGATGCCTAGAATCCAAAAATGCAATAATATACAGGGTGTTCCATTTGAAATAAGAAAGTTGATATCGACTTCCGGTATAACCGGAAGTGCCAGATTCACCAAAATATTTTAGTGGAGCAGCGCCCATCGGCATTGGTGAGGTGACAAATTTTCAGAATTTTGCTACTTTTAGTTTTCCATATCTAGATCGATGCAGTTCGTGGTGGGCCACCCTGTATAGATGACGTGTTTATAACAGTACCAATTCGCCAACTCTGGGACACCTTGTACCGCCACAGTCAATTAACTATTATTAAAACTGCCCCAGTCCGTCCCTGACCAGGACTTTTTATCTTGCATGAATATGCGGATCATTATTCCGGATTATTCTCCGGAAACTCCACCCTTTTGTGAAGAAAAAAAATCCTTCCATTGTCCTTGAGTTTTATTAGAGCATAATATTTTACGGTTATTCATATGTCGAAAGGGTGAAGGCGCACCCTCGTGCCTGCCATTGATTTCGTATGGGGCCGTTTTTCATATTTTATAAGGGCACTTTTCAAGCCCTGAAGTATTATCCGGAGCCAAGGAGAAAAAACTAACATGGCGTTCGAGTCCTCTATTGAATTCGGTGTGGGAAAACTTTGACAGCTATGCATGTAAAGTTTGGATACATTTATGTACTTTAGATACAAACGCTGACTATTTCGTCGTCGCAAATCGTGTAAAAATGTTCTAAAATGAGCTCGAGCATTTCAAACATTCGCCAAACTTTCCGTGGCTTCTACGTGTCACTAGGATAATTAGAGAAGTTTCGGCAACCACTTAACAACATTGAGTGAATAGGCGCCAGCTTGCTAACTTTCATTGGAAGCTGGATCACCCGATTGTCATAAGAACTGAATAATGGAAATCTCGAACTTTAGGAGCAAATTGCGTCTAGAAATCTGTCATTCTAATCTTGGTGTTTCGTAAACAGTTAAAAGTTAGTTATCTGTTTTAGGCAGTTTCTAGTATCGTACAAGAAAGTACAATTCAGATAGCAACATCTGATTTGGATTTAGTCGATTGAAACTTGAACTTGAAATATCAATAAACTGTATTCACATAATTAAGGGAGTTCTTTGAGAATCTTTGAAAGAAGTTCCACTGGCAATTTTTCACATGCTTATCGGTAACTAGAGTTCCACTAGTTCCATCATTTCAGAATATTTCCCCCAGCTATTCCTCCAGTAAATTAAAAAGCAAGGCATAATGGAATACATATGTCGTGTATTTTACACGTACGTTAAGAAAGAGACGCAACGCACAAAAGAACATTGTTCTTGCTTTGAGAAGTTTAACTTCATGTAACCTTCAAACGAAGACTCCTTAATTAAGAGAAAACTGAGAAAGTGGCCTGTTATGGAAAATTATATTAAATTAAAGTAAAGTACCCTTATTTTTTAAAATACGGTAAAAGTTACTTACAAAAGTTGTTTGTAATCAAAGGTGGATGTCAGATTTAAAGTCACAGCCACCTAGTAAAAAAAAATAAATTTAACTTTTTTGTATTTTTTTCGACCACCCTGTGTACTACAAAAAAAAAACAAAATACCGCAAGCGCAACTTATCATCGGATAACACATGAATTTGCTACTAAACTTTAATTTTGTTCGATTAGCAGCTAGAAATTTAAATTAATCGAAATCAGAGTTTAAAAATATTAAATTTTTGTGTCCAACTTTCTGCCGGTCACTGTATAATTAAAAATGAGGTACCAAAAGCAATCGACATCTGATTTGGATTTAGTCGATTGAAACTTGAGCTTGAAATATCAATAAACTGTATTCACATAATTAAGGGAGTTCTTTGAGAATCTTTGAAAGAAGTTCCACTGGCAATTGTTCACATGCTTATCGGTGACTAGAGTTCCACTAGATCCATCATTTCAGAATATTTCCCCCAGCTATTCCTACAGTAAATTAAAAAGCAAGGCATAATGGAATGCATATGTCGTGTCTTTTACACGTACGTTAAGAAAGAGACGCAGCGCACAAAAGAACATTGTTCTTGCTTTGTTCATTTGAGAAAAAAAATCATTATAGAAATTTGTTGATTAACGAATATAATTCCCACATTATTAATTTTTTGTTGTGAGCCGTATAGTTTCTAAACTAGTATGAGAGAAAAAATATTTAAAGTGTATTGTCCATATCCACTCTTGTTATGCAAAGTACTATTTTTCACTTTCAGGTATTTTTAGCTGCTTTTAGTGTATTACTTTGAAGTAAAAATATAAGTTTTGGCTCAAGATATGTTTTGTTGAGTATGTTTCGAATACCTATCATTCCATATTATAATTTCAGAATTTGTGCTAAAATTCTCCTCCAGAATATGGAAGTGCCGAAGTTTAACTTCATGTAACCTTCGAACGAAGACTCCTTAATTAAGAGAAAACTGAGAAAGTGGCCTGTTATGGAAAATTATATCAGATTTCAGCTAAGCACCACCGAGTGAAAACTATTGTTACGCTAAACAAGTTTAACCTGTTATCCTACGTAATAGGGTTCATTTAAAACATCTGCAGTGAGTTTTAATTTCAACCTAATACTTTATTTGGAATACAAAAATTGTTCTTTCCTCTTTCCCTTATTTCCATTTAATATATTCTGTCTACTGCCTTTTGTGCGAATAAGTAGATAGAATGTTATTCGAAGCAACTCTATGTAAATCTTGTCATTTACTATCTTCGTATATAGGGCTGAAAGTACTGTACCTACTAGAGCTATTTTAAATTCTAAAATGCCAAAATGCTTCCGAAGAGATAATAGGCCAGTCGGCGGTCTAGTGCGAATTTTCGTAATAACAGATAGCTTCATGAACCCAAACATGTTGTCCCATATGCCAGGAGCCAATCCTTTTTGAAAAGTATGATACAAAATTAAATTAAATATTTCTATCCTCTATATAAAACCGACTTTCAGTATCGATTGACTCTCCGGTTTTTTCTCGCAGTTTTCGGAGCATTAATCTTGTATGAGAAAACAAGTTTGAAGTCAAAACATTTTCATAGTACGTCTAAACTACTTACTACTACAAACTGAAAACATTCTACTAAATTTTACATCGAGATTTTGCAAGCTATTTATGAAGTTTCCATGTTTAACTTCGTGTAGCCGGCGGCATTCTACACTAATCAAGTTAGAAACTCTCAATACGATTTTTCCCACAAACTTCCAACCAAGAATACATAATTAAGGAGCAATCCAGAAAGTGGGTTGTTATGGAAAATTACATTAAATTTGAACAGACGCATACAGCGCCGAGCTAAGCACCGCCTGCAGCGAGTGAAAATTGTTATTTTATTGTTACCCTAAATAAGTTTCGCCTGTAATAGGATCTATTTAAAACATTTTCAGGCAGTTTTATAGGCATTCACCCTATACCGTAATTGCAATACGAAACTTTTCCTTACTTTCCCTTATTTCTATAAATAAGATACTGTCGACTGCCTTTTATACGAAGAAATAAAAGAGCCTTATCCCAAGCATGCAAATCCATGCAAATTTTGCCTTTTACAAAAAGATTTACTTTGTATGTTTATGACTGTAAGGCTCGTAAAATCACGACAATATAAGTAGGTATAGCAATATACATTTTTTCTTTATTTTCTTGTTATCGTTATAATTCTAAATTTGATTAAGTACATATCTAATGGAATAAGTAAATTAAAGTTGTATTACTCCTGAAATCAATTTAAAAAATCAAATTAGTCCCGAAAGGCTAGCAGATACGAGAAAATTGCAAGATCGTTTTTTTGTAGAAAATTATTTACTATAGCCGAAAACAATAATTGAGTTCAAGGTATACAGGGCCTCAATTTTTTTCTTAACAAATAATGTCTACGTGATGTCTATACATTTGATATACATAAAGCGCGTGTCATATTGTTTTTTTTTACTATTCGCGTTAAGTAAATTTCGGTGTTGCCAGTTGTTTTTGCTAAAAATACAGTGACCACAAATGAAAAACTTTTTTATTATTAATTTCTCAGAAAATTTTATTCTTGATAAAAGTTGGTGCATCATTTCAAACTCAAAACGCACATGTCAAAATTTAAATATCTCTTTTTAAATACGAGGAGGTGGATTCAAAAATGTGAAAATAACTCAAGAGTAAAGTACCCTTATTTTTTAAAATACGGTAAAAGTTACTTATAAAAGTTGTTTGTAATCAAAGGTGGATGTCAGATTTAAAGTCACAGCCACCTAGTAAAAAAAAAATTTAACTTTTTTTGCATTTTTTTCGACCACCCTGTGTACTACAAAAAAAAAGCAAAATACCGCAAGCTCAACTTCCCATCGGATAAAACATAAAATTGCTACTAAACTTTAATTTTGTTCGATTAGCAGCTAGAAATTTAAATTAATCGAAATCAGAGTTTAAAAATATTAAATTTTTGTGTCCAACTTTCTGCCGGTCACTGTATAATTAAAAATGAGGTACCAAAATCAATCACGTCATATTCTTAATCTGTCAAATAAGGCATTTTTTGTGTAATTTTTTTTCTGAAAATAGCATTATTTCTCAAAATTTAGGAAAATGTTGCGAATAGAAAATACGTTTATGTTTTTATTTAATTCAAATGAATTTTAGTAAATTTAGAAAAATTTTGCCTTTACCATCTATAATATTTATGGATTTTCGTTATTAAAATATCGTTTAATTTAAACCCACTATAGGTACTCACTTGTAGACGGGGGAGGGCTAATTTCTGGAGAGAACTGTTAAAGAAATTATTCTGTTGAACTGAAATTTGGCACTACTGTGTTTTTAGATTTGGACGTTTTTTCGGGTATTAGGTAATCCATTTTTATATGGATTATTTTAAGAAAGGCTATCGTTATTATTGACAGTATTATTTTTTTGCGTCGAATCTAATATTATTTCGTTACTTATTACTTTTTTTTAATCACGCTAAAAGTTCGTTATTCGCTGGTACTGATATACCATTTAGTTTTTCCTTCTCCGCCCGTTGTATATTTTGTGTGCAAAATGTCGGAAGCCTAGACCTACTTTCATTTCTTCTGTTAAAATATTGATTATTTTTTTCACAATTTTCTTAGAATTGATTGGAAAATTTTGTGAAGGCAGGAAAGATTACTTTTCCAGTTCTGTACCATTTTGTTATTAAAAATTATTATAATAATTGACCTCCGTCTCTCCGGCACCGGTGGAAGTAGATGGGCCGAATTATTTTTAGTTTGTAGTATTTAATGTGTGTCTAAACTGTACCAAATAATATGTTTCCTTAGCTGCCTTCCCTTAGGAAAAATAAGAAAAATTGAAAAAAAAGAACTTTGAGAGAGTTTTGTCACAAAAAGTTGGACCACCCTGTATATTGTTTTGATTAAGCTGAATAACTTCTCAACCTAGTTAATTGTTTTGTTTCCCAAGTGCATGCAGAACTTAAATCCAACAAAGCTCTATGTCGTACTTTCGGTTAAAATAATTTCCATTTGGCACAGAATGGTAACCAAGACCTTACATTATTTATGGGACCCATGGGTATAAATTATTTCAAATTTGCCGCCTTGTTTAGGGTTAAAAATGGCCGCCAAATTATCCCCCCCGTCGCGTCGGACTTCTCTTTTGCACGGTATAGGTTGCTAGAGGTATATGATCTCCACCACTTATTTTTTTTGTACATCATGATTGAATCGCCCTGTATAATCAATGCACAAGCATTCAGTTGCTTCTGGGGTATTGGAGTATTGTGAGGGTGAGAATTATTATTATTATTAATATTTGACCTTACGAAAGTTCATTAAAACCTACTCATCATTTTGTCCTCGGATACGAAAAAGCAACACGACCAAAGAAAACTAGCAGCATATTATGCGGCATGAATGTTTTGCGACGCGAGACAGGCGAGACAGTGCTCCGCATTTCAAACATTCCCAGGTTTATTCAACCCTTTCTGCCGCATAGAAAAGTAAAACACGGTTAGTGGAGCGAATATCCGGAATATTTACGGGAGAGAATTATTTAGGTACGACCAAGTTGAGTTACCAAGTTTATTTGAAATAAAAACATTCGGGGTCCATGGCCTACCCGAAAATTGCCAAAACTTCTTCGACTTGTAACTTTTTTCTTTTCTTAATATAATCTATGGGCAAAACTGAATTTTTTAAGCTTGCTCTCCCACTTTCGATCGATTATCACAAGCTCCGCATGCATATCCCTTGCGTTAGCCACATTTTTAATTTAAAAAAGTGAAAATGTAGAAAATTTGGCAAAACGCTTTGAAAGTTCGGTTAAATAAACTATAGTTGTCGATTTTATTTCTTTCAAATTTGCCGCGAACCAGTGGCGCAACGAGGGGGGGGGGGGGACTGCCGGGCAATACCCCCCCCCCCCGGGCTCGTACCAACCAGGCGAAAAAGCGCTAAACAAAGTTAGATAAAAAAAATACTGCAGGATCGTTTCTTTACAAGACAGAATGATTTGTATTTTGTTTAACCTCTATTTTTTAAGTTTATGTCATGATTTATCAAATTTACGATATTGAGGATACCGGTTATCGGTGGTACACATTAGTAGTTGACATTTAACGAAAGATTAGTTGTCTGGCCGGCAGTCGGCACAGAAACACAATTCACACGCACAAACGCTTCGCGCCGCGGGCCCTGAAACCTAACCAAACCTGCGCCGAAGTTTAAAACTAATCTGACCTGAATTATATGCGCCTGGCCTTCTGTTTTCTACTGTCTTTCATATACGGCGGGGCCGTAGATAAAGGGGGGGTGGGTGAGTGTTCAATCCTTCCCATTGAGAAAAAAAGAAGAGGAGACACACGGGCGTAGCCAAGGGGGGGTTTCGGGGGTTCAACCCCCCCCCCCCCCCCGAAATAAGCAAAATATTACCTAAAAATACGAGGAGTGAAGAGTTAAATTATTATTACGTTTGAATATATGTAGTAATAGTAGCGCCTAGCGCCATCTTTTGACGAGAGGCAGACGCAGTTGCAGCCGAACTTGCCTACCCCGAAATCTAGTTTGGAATGCCTAGATATGTGCGATAAAAACCTTTATCCTAATATTTACACATTACTACAAATCTTGGCTACCATTCCTGTATATCCACTGCTACCCCAGAAAGGTCTTTGTCGAGCCTAAGGAGACTGAAAAACTATTTACGAAACACTACAAGTAAAAACAGACTTAATGGTTTGGCTCTAATGAACATTCATTATGGAACAGAAATTCATGTAGATGAAGTAGTAGATATATTAAAGCCGAAGATTTCTTCTTTAATGGTTTTAGATTTAGCGCAGAGGAACGAAATTAATTTATCCATTTCATTTAAAGTTAACAACTTTATAAATATGTCGTAGTTTTTCGGATGAATATATAGATATTAAATTTCATGTAAGTATATTTTTGTTGTTTTATTTACTTCTCAAACTAAACCCCCCCCCCCCAAAACTAAATCCTGGCTACGCCCGTGAGGAGACATCATGGTGACAATTTTCTACGCCTAAGTTAAATTGTCTGTCCTTAAAATTTCTAAAAAATTTCGCATCCTGCTCATTTTAATAAGCGAACACCTCCTGTTAATTCCTGCTTTTAAAAATCAATAATCATTATGAATCCACAGGGCATTAATTTCTATAGGAAGAAGAGAACTTATATTTTCACTTCCATATCACTCAAGCAAGAGGAATTCTCTCTCGGGCTTTTATGTAAAAGAAAAAAGAGTACCTATAGTTCTTACAGTTACTGCATATAGTTAAATTATTATTATTATGGTTCCACAGTTAACAAAGAAAAAATACAATCAGTTGGGTAATGTTTGTTCTAATATTAGGTTACTTAGTTCATTAAAAATGTTTGACCTTGAAAATTTCAAAATTTTCGCCTGCGACGCAAATCTAAACAATGAAAAAAGAGCTTTGTCAGCCAGGCCCCCCTGCCAATAATTTCTGGTTGCGCCACTGCCGCGAACAATCTGCATCTCACACATTTTTAAAATATGGGTGCGCCTTGGAAAACAATAGCAAGCAGCTCCTGTCAGTTTTGGCAATTTTCGCGTTTTTCAGAAACATCTTAGAAAATAGGCCATCATGTATCACCAATGTGTTAATACACAAAGCTAAGTTCTCAGAAAAATGCATATTTTTGTCGAGATATTTCCAGGTGGCCCTCCGTGAATAGACACCCTGTATAGATGTGGGGGTTTTGAAATCTGCTCAGAAATCCGGGACATGAGGATCCCGGCCTTGTTTGAATGAAGCGGGCGGGGGTTGTTTTCATTCGGCTTTCATGCATTTTTAATCACATCCTCCTCACGGTCCGGGCAAAATGCCCTCGCTCCTCTCCCATTTGCGGAGTGGAGTGCGTAATCTGGCGGACGAGTATCAGCCGAATCCGCCGAGATGGCCCTAGTGTTTAAGTTTCGGCCTTTCGATGGGCTATATAGCGCGCCCTACGAAGTTATGTCATTAGTTCGCAACAAAATGAAAATACTTATCTCTGGTTAATTATTTTGCTTGTCTTCGTATAAAATTTTTCCTCTTAATTTGATAATTCGATATGCCGAAAGATTAAGAAACGTTTTCGCAACCCTTTTTTGTGCAGATATTCCAATTTAAAAAAAAATGTGGCGATCAATAATGTTTTCAAATAAAACATTCTGTATAAAATATTTTAGTAAGTTAGGTGACCGGCAGCATTGTTATACATTTTTAATAGGTATCTGCAAACAAACAGGGTACTTGCCAATATTTTTACTTGCTCTAAAATCGTACCCAGTAGATGCACCAAACACGTAATAAATGAAACAACAGCTTTTTACCCTTATTTATTTATGATAATTAAAAACGAGGTTGCGCAAAATTCTTCAGGCTCAAATCTACAGTTTCGTCGTTTTATTTTCTAGAACGCCAAACGTGGCAACCTCTGTGTCGGTCAGGAGAAACGGCATTGCAATGTTGCCGGTGCCCGTTTGCAATAATTCGTGGAACAAAGGCAAGTTGTACCTACTTTTCTATTCAACTGTCTCCAGCTAGCCTATGAATATCTATTAGTTAATGTGTTGCAACCTTTGGGCTTTAACTAATAAATGCAATTGAACACAAATATGTTGTCATAAATATATATATTTTTTATTACGAATGTGTTCCGTGTATTGACTAGCAAAATGATGCCTCTGCACCCGCTGGAGGCTATATCCTTCAACTCTATAACATGACACTTTCACTTTGGTTAAAATATGTGTAGACGGAACATAATATGCGTCATGCGATAAATATTCAGACTTCAATAATGAGGAAATATTCTCATATATGGCAACGGCCACCCGCCCACCCAAGCCTACGTCCTGTCACGCTGTCATTCCGCATGCCTCTCAATCAAAACATTTTAGTAGATATCTGTGCAATTTATTCTAGTGTTGTTCTTATTTATTATTATATTGCTTGTGTAGTTATCGTGTTGTTACTTGTGTAGTGTAGGTAAATTAGGATTACGTGAAAGGGCAATCTGAATAGTATTTGCCGAAATTGGATGCTTTAATGGATTTAATAATCCGATGTTCACGTCTACCGAAATTCGTGGGATAAAACTTCCAAGGTTTGTATATCGTAGTAATATTAAAGTTTGTATGTTGTAGTAATAGTAAAGTATTATGAGCTATTAAAAAACGGGGAACTTGGGGCTAAAGGCCATCTTCAAGGCGCTTTTACGAAGGCGACATAATGCTTTGAAGTACAGAGGCTGAATTCCATACCTAGGCCCAACCTTTCCAAAAAAAATTGCAGAAAAACGCGACTGAATATTTACAAAAAAAAAACACTTGCGACTAAATGCGCTTTCACGGGGCATCCTAAGACTGAGGGTTGGAGGTTAGAATTTTGGTTTTTTTGGAGCTTATGTCTCACTCAGAACACTTCAGTGATATCACCATGTTGCCAGATTGCCTTTTTAAAACACTTGGAACGTCAAAAAAGTGTTTTGTCGCCAAATTTCGAAGAAAGTCTAAAACTTGCTAATTGTAAATATTATTTTAAGAAATAATGCAAATGTCCAGGAATTGTTTTATCAAGTTTGTAAAATATCGTCAAGTACCCTACTTTGTACATGTTTGGACACTCCTGTACGTAAAAAGGGACGGAATAATTCTCACATATTTTTTATAAGGCCTTATTACAAATCCGGTAAAAGTGAATTCACACAATTCTGAAATGAATGATGTAATATTTTTATACAGGGTGAATCAGTTTTTTGTAGCAGGACTTTAACAGGTGATAGATCTTCAAAAAATAACGGCATTTTTTCGTATAAACTATATCTTTTTAAGGCCTTAGAAAAAAGGTACAGGGTATTGAATTTTTTATGTAGATTTTAATTGCAGACAAAAATGTCCTCTTGGTATCTGTTCGCATGTGTTATAGTTTAATGGAAAATTTCATTTTTTTGTATTATTTCGGGATATTTCTGAAAAATTATCTAAAAAAATTGCTCCATAAGTAACATTTAAAGTAGAAAAAACGTGTTTATCACTTTAAATAAAGTAACTTTTTCCAATAAACTAACCCATTCAAGGTTTTACTTTTTAAGATACAGAGCGTAACCTTATGTATCTTCCTTAAATGTTTTAGACCCTGTAACTTCAAAAGTATAGCCTTAAATAGGTAAATTTATTGGAAAAAGTTACTTTATGTAAAGTAGCAAACACATTATTTCTACTTTAAGTGTTACTTATGGAGCAATTTTTTTAGATAATTTTCAAAAATACCCCGAAATAATACAAAAAAATTAAATTTGCCGTTAAACTAGAACACATGCGAACAAATACCAAGAGGACATTTTTGTACGCAATTAAAATCTACATAAAAAATTCAATACCTTTTAAGGTGATTCATTTTTTTCTAAAAATAATTTTACCAATTACCCACTCCTCCGCCACTGGTTATGCAAGATGTTCGATATTAACAGGTTTTATGCTAACCCGTGCCGTTATAGCGGATACCAAATATGACTTAAATATCTCAACTAGTTTGGTAAATATGCAATAAAGTCCATATATTTCTTACAATTTTAACACCCTGTAACTTTTTTATAAGGCCTTAAAATGATGTAGTTTATAGAAGAAAGTGCGGTTATTTTTTGAAGATCTTTGACCTGTTAAAGTCCTGCTACAAAAAACTGATTAACCCTGTATAAAAAACAAAATAGGTACAGCGTGTCCAAAATAGTTTGTCCTACCCCCTGGATCTCAGGAATCGTAAGAGATACGAAAAAAACTTGAATACAAAAGTTGTAAGGTTGGCAGTGGACGTAACCTCTCTTTTATTTTCACATATACAGGGCGATTCGTATTTGCAGGACAAAAATAAAATATTTAGATTTTGACAATTGCATTAATCCTTTGGAATATTTGCATTCTCCATGAAATTTTCTACAGAACCGTTTTTTTGTTTGTTTTGGAATTTTATTTCCCGTATTATCTAAAATGACAATAATTTCTGCCACTGTCTCGAAAAATAGTTATGGCTTGCTTGATAAAACCTTCTCACCTGAATGAAAAATGCAAAGAAATTTTCTTAAATACTAAATATCTCGAAAACGGGTAGTTTTTGGTATAGAATGTTATTTACATAAAATGTGGGAAGTAAAGTTATCGCTGTTTGTATTTATCCGATTTTGAGAGCCGGTTATGAACACACTGTATATGCACAAACCAATTTCGCCATCCAAAATACAAAACAAAAAAAGGGTTCTGAAGAAAATTTCATGGAGAATGCAAATGTTCCAAAGGATTAATGTAATTGTCAAAATCTAAATATTTTATTTTTGTCCTGCAAATACGAATCGCCCTGTATATGTGAAAATAAAAGAGAGGTTACGTCCACTGCCAACCTTACAACTTTTGTATTCAAGTTTTTTTCGTATCTCTTACGGTTCCTGAGATCCAGGGGGTAGAACAAACTATTTGGGACACGCTGTACATAAGTTAACTAATAATCGAATTTTGTGTATAAATCGTTCAAAACGGCCCTTCATTTACCAGGCCCTTCTCCCTTTTCCGAAGCTATAGAAATTTTCAATTGGGGAACGGTTTTCACAATGGCGGCGTGTCGGCGTCGAGACGCCTTTGTGTTAGGCAACGTTAGGATGTAAAATAGCTCTTTAACACCTTGGGCTCCGTACGGCAGCGGTAAATGACGAAATTTGCATAGAGTTGCTCTAGATAAGAGAGTGTTACGCCTTTTTTATTTGCCCGCACAAAAGGCAGTTGAAAGTACCGTGAATGGAAACTGGGAAAAGAAAAGGGGGCCTTATTGGAAACAGGATATTTTTGTTTGAGTTTGAAATTCCATTGTTGGGGTTTTAAAAGGATCGAATTGGGATAGAATATTATAAAATATCACAATACACCTGGGTAGTTAAAAGCAGCTT
This sequence comes from Pseudeuparius sepicola, assembly GCA_963920635.1. Classification (NCBI taxonomy): domain Eukaryota; kingdom Metazoa; phylum Arthropoda; class Insecta; order Coleoptera; family Anthribidae; genus Pseudeuparius; species Pseudeuparius sepicola. The sequence goes on from OY987303.1 coordinate 12,333,394, forward strand.
AGATTATGGATACCTTAGTTATGCAATGTGTTATATAAATATATGACAGAAATGCAACAGATACAAGAGAAAGATTCTGGAAAAATGTAACTAGTTGCCTAGTTACACTCAGTACAAAAGATACTAGCAAGAAACAATTTTTTGAATTTTCTACTATTAGTTTTCAAATAAATATTTCAAAATTATATTGTTCCTGCCTTCGTTGAATGTTGAAAGAGAACATCAATTTTAAGCACTGCAGGAGGTAGGTACTAAGCTTAAGTTTAATATATAAATTTTCCATATAACTTAATCCCCTACTTGTGGATTGAGGTGCTTTCATAATGAAGCAGTTTTCGAGAGAACTTCCCACGTAGAATAGTGTTTGAAATTTTAGCTTCAATAGACTAAAACGTCGTTAGCTATATGATGAAAGTATGCAGTAACACCTTGGTTAGATATCTAGCTCACATAAACTGTCTTCCATACTGTAAACGCACTTACAGTAGGTATAGTACAGGGTGATTCAATCTCGAAGCAGTGGCATTATGTGGCATTGGTCAAGGAACAGTTTGAGCCCTTACAATTAAGTTTTTGAAAACGGCGTATGACATCTTAACGCCATTTAATATATTTGTCCCAATCAAATCAAATCAATTGATACGATAGAGAGGTAGATACGATAGATTGATAGATTTATATTTGGCAGTACTGACGAGAATTGGCTAATCATAGTCCTAAGATTTATTGTAATGGAAAACTAGAATCACAGAATAACCGTACGGTGGCTATTCTGTGCTACAAATAAAACAGTGTATAGTTTTAATTTTCTACTTTTCTAAATATATTTAAGTAATAATAATAAAAGTATATCACCTGTATTTCTTGTGTGGCCTCTCGGTTTGGCTGGATCGGAATCAACGAATATTCGTAAAATGCCGGAGTTAAATACTGATCTTAGGTTTAAAAAAATCTCTGAAGAGGTCAGAAAACAGACCAACAAAAAGGAAGGCGAACCGAAAATGGATATTTTTTGGTTCTGCACTGCAGTGTAACAGTGATATAAAAATGTTAAAGTAAAGAATAAACTAAATGGAAAAGTGTTAAATAAGTGAAGCTTGATTAATAGATTTGATGGGGAATTTTGGACAATAATATAAATAATATACATTGTACTAGACAAACTGAATCATTTCCGAACAGTATATTTGAACGCAGGTGTCGATATTTTGTGCCACGTGCCAAAATAAGAAGCGTAGAAAAACTTCGATAAAGAATGCGGTCTGTGTTGGAGACGGCGAAATATACCTGAATTAAACGAAAAGTTTATCAAATGTGAAACTTGAACCGATGTATAAAAAAACTTCGAGGAAAATTAATTAATTTCTTTGATTGGCCCAATAAATTGTTGCTTGCTATTATGTTGTAATGGAAATAAGAAAATTTCCGTTACAACCCATATCTCCGCCAGTGGCTATTTGAAGGACTTGGTATTGTCACATTTTGTGAATTGAATATCTTGCGATTAGATAAATATAAAATAGAGTATAAAATGAAACGATAAAATTTTGGGGAAATTAAAAACAGTGTATCTGGAAAAAAATTAAACCACTTATTTCATAAGTTTCTATAATTTTCTAGAATAAAACTGAATCTTCTATTAAGTTTACCTTAGAAATTGAAATTAATAATCAATTACCTTTCTTAGATGTTTCTATACTGAAATCAGATAGTATAGAAACTAGTGTCTACAGAAAACCAACACATACTAATAGATATCTCCATTTTAACTCCAATCATCATATTATAGTGTTAAAGGAGTAATAAAAAAGTTTGTATGACAGGGCAAAAGAGATTTGTTCTAATAACACAAAATTTGGAGAGGAAATTAAACATATAAAACATGTTCTTGAGACGAATAGTTATCCTACTGAATTAATTTAGCAAGTTTTTCAGGATTGCCAAGAAAATAACAATGCTAATTGAATTAGAGAAATAAATCTAGTGGGCCGACCAGTAAATTTATTTATTCCTTATATTCCTGGACTCTCAGATAAGCTAAAACGCATAGGCAATCGTTCTAATGTCAGAACAGTATTTACTGAATGTTCAGTGGAATTCAGTAAAATATTATTGCCACTTATTCAAAGAGAAGTTAGTATAAATAATTAGGTAGAACCCAGGGTACAATATCAGACAGGTGGCTAGGCTATTGTTTCTGTTGTCATGACATTTTAACCTGAAATTTATTAATCTGTCATTTCACTTTCACGTGACATGATCTTTGAGAAAGGAGGAAGATTTATTATCTGAAAGCTCAGGAAACAAATTTGTTAAAGATATTTTTTGAGTTACAAGTTCAAAGTTTAGTTCATTTACTGTTAAGAATTTATTAGTTTTCCAGGCAACTTAAAAAAGTTGTCTTTTAACCAGTTTGGTGTCGAAAAACCTAATTAAAATTCAATGGATCTATTTACGCCACAAATACATTTTAGAAAATGTTTGTGTCTTCATTTTAATCACAAGATCTTGAAAGCATATATGCACTGGAATTATTATTTTTCCCAAGGTTTTCACAACCTGCAAAACAAAACACTGCTTGTAAGATCTTATGATTAAAATGAAGACAGAGATGTTTGTACTAAATTTAAAAAAATACGAAATTTAACCTCACTTTCTCTGTCGGCAACCCCCAGGTTTATCCTGTAAATGGTTAAAATTGTTGGTCAATAAACGCTAGTATTGTTATTAACAATGTCAAAAAACGTATTTTCAATAAATATGGTTCCGAAACGTCCTAAATCCGCCAGGTCCCATTATAACGTCCCCGGCTCGCCGTGTCGCCCAATTTGGGCGGGATCGTGTCTCGCGCCACGTCCCTTTTGACAGCGGCGCGGCTCGCAATCCGGCAAACATCACGGAATAAAGGGATCCGCACCCGCCCGACTATTCATCTGCATCTTAATTGAATAACACCTCGCTAATTAAGTTGGAAAGGGCCGGGGACGCGCGGACCGGCAAAAACGGCCGGCAAAGGGCCGCCGACAGGTCCGGCGGCGGAACCGTAATTCGATTAATTAAAAAGCGCGGAGCCGGTTCCGGAATCTGCGGAAAAAGCGATCGGCCCTGGGCAAAAATCAGGCGAGTATTTTTGGGTGGGAAAAAGGGCTCGCGAAAGAAATTCCCATCTGGAGATGTCCGCGCAGGCTAAAGTGAAAGGCGCGGCCTGAGGTGCGCGAGCGGTCTTTGGGTTTTATCCCGCTCCGCGCCATGCTGTTTGGCCGTGACACCATAGGCGTCGTTATAAAGGGAAAAGGTTACTCGAATCTCGAATCTAAATGAAAAATCAAATGTATTATCCAATGCTCGTAGGAAGACTCTTTTGTGCATAAACTCATAATAGTCCAGGAAAACTAGGGGCTTCACCTCGGAATGAGAGAGTCAGCTATAAACTTGTATAAACCTTTATATTGGCACCCTAAAACTTGTCTCAAAACCTACTTATCGTAGGGTGTCCGCAACTACAGATATTCCAAGTTCAAAAGTCAAAAAATTGATTTTTTACACACTTATTGCAAATGTCTCGTTTCCTATGGGTTTTATGCTATTTGTGTTTATTATAAATATTGTAGAGGATTAAATTCTCTACAACTTTTGTTTAAGCATTTTTTTATATCTTGAACCATTTTTGAGATTGAGGGCAGAGCGCGCGCAGTGGTTTACTATTTAGAGTATCATTCGAGGTCAACCTGTAGTCCCGATTAAAAACATGACGTATAAAATTTATAAATTATTGATAAATATATAATTCTAAATAATTTGCATTTTTTATTAACTATTACGTAATAATTAATATATTTTTTTCAATAATTCAGTATCTATTCATTTAATAACACTTACCTACTCGTGTAAAAGTATTTTTATTGAAAAATACCATTTCATACATTTATGAACGTTGAAATTTAAAAAATTGAATAAGTTCTAATTTCAATTTTCTTCTTCTTCATCATCATCGTCTTCCAGTCGCTGTAAAATTTCAAATTCCTCTGTGTTCTCGTCATTTGTCTCTTCTTCCAGGGTTTCGGGATCAAAAGTACCGTCTTCATTAATATCACTCTGATATGGTGAAGCATTAAGACAAACTTGCCCATTACACTGGCCGCAAGCTAAAGAGCACGGCAACCCTCCTTTCCTGCATCCACATCGCGAACCACAACCATTCTTGCAGTTGCAGAATATTGTGTTAAGCAATTCCTCCGGAGCTGGTGGATTCTTGTCATAATATGTTCCAGGAATTCATCACGCATTATCCAACCCCAATTCTGGGGTTCTAAATCATGCCCTAACCAAGTCTGAACTTGAAAAAAAAAACGGTTGAAATGTTGGTGAGCTGCTGCCCTCGTTGGCGGAAGATTTGATATAGCTGCACAGGTTTATTCATTTTTGTTAACTTGAACTGTGCATAGCGAAGACGATCGATACAGTCCTCAGATTTTGGAGCATTATAGATTGCCAACAAGGTTCGCACTCCATTCTCAAATAATGATTGAACCGGGCAGTTTTCTTCTTCAAATGCATGTTTTTAATCGGGACTACAGGTTGACCTCGAATGATACCCTAAATAGTTAAAAACTACGCGCGCTCTGCCCTATATCTCGAAAACGGTTGAAGATATAAAAAAAATGTTTAAACAAAAGTTGTAGAGAATTTAATCCTCTACAATATTTATAATAAATAGGTACAAATAGCATAAAACCCATAGGAAACGAGATATTTGCAATAAGTGTGTAAAAAAAATCGATTTTTTGACCTTTGCCCTTGGAATATCTGTAGTCGCGGACAAGTTTTAGGGTGCCAAAATAAAGGTTTATACAAGTTTATAGCTGACTATCTCTCATTCCGAGATAATTGCCCTTATTTGACTAATATTCCTAAACTCACTAATACGGTTCACCTTTGTCTAAACGTTTGATTAAGCCAGTTTTTAATTGTTCGGTTTAGTGAGTTCAATCTACTCTGGAGAATTAATTGATTATATAGGGAGGCTCTTTACGCATAAACTCTACTAGAAAACCGCTAAAAAACGCTTTACCTTTGTACTAAACGCAAAATTTGGTAAAAACAGTTTTTAATTTTCCATGCAAGCAGAAATGCGATATCTATATCTGTTTTAGAGTATGCACATTGTTGGCTATGCGCCGACGTACTTTGGTGTAAACTCGATTTTTATTTGCGTCAAAATATTTGTTCAGAGGAATTATTTACAGAGTATATACGGGTGATCCAAACTCAACGCCACGGCCTATTTTTGTAGGGCATTGGTGGGATTTATTTAAAAAGAGGTGTGAAGTGACACAACGCTGCTCAATATATTTTTTTTGTTGGCAAATTTTTCTAAACTTTATGATTTATTATTTACAATTTAATATTAAGATTTTTCGTCTTTCGTGCTCAAAACTCGAACACCCTTTAAATATATAGTAAACATTCATAAAGGAAAGTTCTTCAAAACTGGAAATTATACATGGTGATTCAGTTTTATTCTGCGACACTTCAACAGGTGATAGAAAACCAAAAAATAACCGCACTTTCTTCTATAAACTATATCATTTTAAGGCTTTATAAAAATGTTACAAGGTGTTAAACTTGTAAGAAATATGTGGACTTATTAGATATTTACCAAACTAGTTGAGATATTTAAGTTATATTTGGTACATGTTATAAGGGCATGGGTTAGCATAAAACCTGTTAATATCAAACACCTTGAAGAACCAGTGGCGTAGAATTGGGTAATTAGTATAATTGTTGTAGAAAAAAAGATGAACCACCTTGTATAGCAATAAAATATATTCAATTTCTTATGTAAATTTTAATTTTAAACAAAAATGACCTCTTGGTAATTTTTCGTGTCTGTCATGGTTTCATGGTAAATTTGTTTTTTTTTGTATCGTTTAAGGGCATTTCTGAAAAATTATGCAAAAAAATTTGCTCCATAAGTAAGACTTAATGTAGAAATAATGTGTTTACTACTTTAAATAAAGTCACTTTTTCCAATAAACTTACCTGTTGAAGGCTACACTTTTCAAGATACAGGGTCTAAAACCTTTAAGGAAGATAAAATTAATGTTACCCTCGGTATCTTCAAAAGTCAAACCTTGAATGGGTAAGTTTATTGTTACTGTATTTAAAGTAAGAAACACATTTTTTCTACTTTGAGTCGTACTTATGGAGGGAATTTTTTAGATAATTTTTCAGAAATACCCCGAAATAATACGAAAAAATCAAATTTGCTATGAAACCATGACACATATTTGAAAAAATGCTAAGAGAAAGTTTTTGTTTACAAAAAATTACATAAGAAATTGGATACATTTTAATGCTATACAAGGTGATTCATTTCTTTTTTCTAAAAACAATTATACTAATTACCAACTTCTACGCCACTCCTTGTTCAATGTGTTTGATATTAAGAGGTTTTATGGTATCCCATGCCGTTATAACGTATACCAAATATGACTTAAATATCTCAACTAGTTTGGTAAATATTCAATAAAGTATAGTTTTGCCCGAAACGTCCTTTGTGAACCATCGAAAAATTTACTTTTTTGCATCCATGCAATGCGAATATCCCGAATGGCAATAAAAGCCCTGTCCCAGTTTTGCGGCGCATTATTTTTGGGTACCAGGTTGGCTTATTCCGCTAAAAGCTTTGACACGAATTTCGCCCTGGGCGCACGGTATTTTCGTGCTCCGCAATTCGTTGATTCCTATTCAAATCATGCGAGAAATAAAAATGGCGCCGCCGACATATTTGTATGCGCCTTGCGGCTGTCGATAAGGCCGCAGGCAAACCACCGCATTTTCTATTATCGCGCAAGATGGCGAATGAAGGTCTCTTGACGTTAAAGTACGGAATTTCTCATAACACTGCAATAGTAGCTTATATACATAGTAATGTTGCACATTCTAAGAGGGTACGGGTAATAACTTTAAATACTTCTACTAGAATATAATTTCTCAATTGGTAAATTGAGCCAGGGCCAGATATAACACCCTGGGACAATTTAAATTGAAAAAAACTAGAATAGAGGCAATTCTACCACATAGTTTATTAATTAAGTAAAAGTAATTTTAAAGATAAATTGATGGTTCAAAAAACAGACTTGTGTAGAATTTTCTGAGAAATTAAAATAATATTCGTTAGGTATATTATGACGTCATTCTTAATATACAAGATGTTGTTAAAAAGTTATTTCGGTGTGCGAAGTTAGATTTTAACACGGAATATTAGTAATGAGTATATTTTTTGAATAATTAGCATTTATTTGTTTTTTACTTCTAACTTTTGTAAAATCGCGTTTATTAACTCTTTTTTTGTGGTTCCGTGATTTTTATGATACCAACAAACCCTACAATAATTGTTTTCGCCAAGGCAAACTATAACTATTGTTTTTATAACTAATAATAATACCAACATAAGCAGAGCTCCGAAAGAACGTCCCAAAAAAGACAGATAAAAAATCAATATTTTTGATAAGGATCTGAAGATCCTTTTTGAAAATATACTTCCTGAATGAAAGATCTAAGATACAAGATCCCATGTCCGGATAATTTATAATTAGTTATGTCGAATTCGATACGGTAAGTGCGTTTGTTTTTTCTCTAATTTCTCTAATTTGTGGTTGGTAATACAATAAAGCACCATAGCAGAAAACACTTTTTTACTTCTATTGTAAGAATGGATTTGTGGCAATGTAAAATGTAAACTAAGAAGTGAAATTATATTTATTTTATAATGTCCAGTTGGTTTTGCTTTTGACATTGACGAAGAGTTGGCTGAATTGTATTACCCCATAACCGGATAAACAACTAAAAAAAATTGTTTATTAGCCCACTTGCGACACCCTGCACCTAGTACATAAACGAAAAGTTTGTATGTATGCGCTCTAATAAAATAAGTGCTATAAACATCAATTTTTTGAAATTCCTTAAATCCTCTATACAATATTTTGTATAGAGAATCAGTTGGGGTAATCTTTTTAACCCATTTTTATGGCATGTCCCCATCAACCCTCATTGAAATTTTGTCAACGCGTTGTTGTCCTCGGTTTATAATTAAAAAATTGTCCAGCTCGTAGCTGGCCATAGATAGATCGCTCTTTAAATAATATCGCCAACCAGCGTATCATCAATCTTGGTCCCTGTCCAGCGCAAACTCCTAAATATGGTGACCAATCGTGATCGATGGTCCAGAGATTGTATGCTTATCTTTTCGTGGAAAAGACGGACCAATTTGAATATTGTAAATTAACACAGAAATCTGTTACGCAAATGAAACCCGCAGAATTCGGGACGTTAGCTGGCGCTGCAGCCATGCAAGTTAACCACGGAGGAAATTTAATTAAATTTACTTTGTAAGCAAATGGAATCCCAATACGTTTACCTCGCAGAACCTAATATACATATTTTGCGGGTATTTGGAACGAAATTAGGAACAGTTGGCAAATCGTGTGTAATTTCGTTTTGGTGGAAATTTCTGTTAAATTAGAAACTCGATTTGCTTGGATGGCCTCAAGATATGACACTTAATGGAAATTGGTCCGAGAGTTACGCTTAATTTAAATTGGAAATATATCTTTTAGTAGTAAGGACTTATTTATTTATATGTTCTTCAGAACGGAATTAGGTAATTCAAATTGCAATTTCGGTAGGTTTTGTTAACTTGTAGCTTGTTAGCTTGTAGCTTGTTAGATTGTAGCTTGTTAGCTTGTAGCTTGTTAACTGTCAACAATTTCAGATTCTTGAATTGATATTTTTTTATTTTTGATGTTACGAAAATAAAATGTCTGCGGTCCAAAACTGTAAAATTTACAGTTTGAAGACGAAGGGAAGTAACGTAAAGTATTACCAACAGTTTTTTCAAACAACTAGGATTAACAAAGAGATATGGATTGAGGCATTTATATGGCCGAACATGTATAATGCATCATTTAAACACAGATAAGTACCTAAACTCTATTCAAACTAAACGCAAGTGAACCTTAAACACAAGTTTTTGCATGGCTAGAGCGTGATATGCACATGATCAGCTTGCTATTGGCTAGCCGGCCATAAAATCTGACCCGGCGGGCGAGTGCAGCGAATCGATGTTTCTTACAGAGGTGTAATGAGTTGCAAGTGGACCTTTATTTTTTCCGATATATAATTATTTTGCTGTTTATTAATTGTTGGAGCTACGATTTGTGTTAATAGTAGAAATTTGCAGGTAAGTGAATGACTAGGTGTGCCATAAAAGTTTGTTTGTAAAGTTCTTAATACTAGGGCATATTATTTTAATATTTTATATTATAAAATTCATAGAGATCGTCCTTAATGCGACCCTGCCTCGTATTAGCCCTAAGAATTGTTCACGTGCTTCCATCGTGTAAATGTTTACGCGCCACTTGCATTTAGTTTGAATAGAGTGTAGTATCATTTATCTGTTAGAAGTCAGGGGTGCCAAGGCCATATTTCATTTTGTTTACACCACGAAACGCAAAATATATTGCTGCATCTTCCAAAGTTGTTTGTCTGGGCGTCTAGACAGAAACAATACCAAGTTAGATTGGTTTCGTTTCGATTAGACTTGTTGTAAACGTCCGAAAATTCAGCTTGCTTAATACGTCCCCTATTTTTCCTGCGTCATTCCAAGCAATCTGGAGAGTTTGGCCAATCTCAAATGAACTCTCAACGTCCTCGCTATTGGGCAAAATTAAGTACTTAACGAAATAAAGAAAAAAGCTCAAATGTAAATAAAAATGCAATGAACTATTATTAAGTGCTTTTTAAGTTTACAGGTGACTACTATATACTATTACGCTAACTCTATTGCCCAGGACCAAAGAAGAATCTACGATAGAACGTACTAGAATCTAGTAGATTCTTCTATGCCCAGACCCAAGACGAACGGAGAGGGATCCTGGAAAGTTTTAACAAACATCCAACCATAGAGCATGACACCTGTTCGGTCCTAGTTAAAACTTCGGCAAACTACGGCTATTACAGTGGGTTTAGGTAGGAAAATACCCTGGTGAAGTTGCTTCGGTGCTATATGCTGGGGACCGGACGAAATCTCACATAATAAATTCGTTATCCGGGGGATTATTGCGTTTAACTATATATGACAGACCGTTACTTCGTTAAAATTTTAATGGCTGGATTAAATAGTGAAGCGGGTCCTCATATAACGGTAACGGTGTATGCGTGGCAACATATCCCCAATTAATTTTCTAGTTTTGACGTGCGACAGGTGAATTTTAACTCACCTGTATTCAAGCATAAAATTTGCTTTGAGTATTTTTTGCAAACAATTTTTTAAAAACATGCAAATTTCGAATTGAAATTGTAGATTCTTTTTAATGAGAGACAGGCGTACAAAATTACATAGTTGGGTAAAACCACAGAAAGTAGTATATTTTCGGTGGTAAAACGACACACCCAATATGTCTTGTATGCTAGTGACATCTAGGAGTGTTTAACTATACCATTTATGTCCACTTGTTTGTTGAGTTTATAGTTTTGGTTGGTGCAAAAAATTGACAAGTGAAGTTTTATCAGCTAATTACTTAGCTGTTATTTAAACGGGACATTGAGCTTTATAAAGCATGCGTCTTTAAAATTTAATATTTGACCCCAAGAGAGACCAAATTTAGTAATGCCTAATATTTCAAAACTGATATAATATTTGGATTGCGACTTTTTTGTATACCAGCAACTTTCATTAGGTCAAAAGAAGGCCGCCCTGAAGATCTATCGATCGCACCTGCCCCCGATTTTTTCTGTCAAAAAATAGGCGAGATATTTCGAGTGAGTTTATTTGAAAGATATGTTTTTCTTAAAATGTAGGAAATATGTTTTCTGCACACGGGTAAGGTAAAATAAATTTTAATTTTTTGTTTGAATTTGTTTTGAATTAATGTTTTAATTTTTTTAACGGTTTAACCATAAATACTCATTGACTAATGTTCCAGAAGTTCTGTGTTTCGACAACATCATAAACCATTCACATTAGTGGTATATATCATTTTGTACACTATTCTCCTCAATTCTATCGAAAGATAGATATGCCCTTTCCAAGATGTCAATAAGGAAAGTTTCAGGAAAATTATTCCTCTGAGCATTCCAGGTCTCTTTTGATTTCTTTTGTTTCTCCATGTTTTTATTAACAGAAACCTTTTTGTCCTTTACAAAAATCGTCCAAATAATCCGGGGACACCCTGTATATTTCAAGAAAGTGTATTTTACTTATTATGCAAGTTCTGTTGGTTTCGCTACCACTTACTAAGTACAACTTTGTATGTAACGCCCTCAAGTTTTAAACTCATAATGGGGATACAAGATACAAGGATTCCCTTAGATGCGGCTAAAGTGAAAACTTGAGAAGTTTCTATACTAACTAGATCTACTAACTATCAAACTATCGGACAAATAATGTATGCTAAAATAAAGAATATGCAATACATTTGGTGGTTCTTTTCTTGGAATAAATCACTTAAGGAAAGTTTTATCCACATCCTTCAATAATTACTACAAAGATGGCTATATTCATAATGTCCCGGAATAAGGGCAAACAAATATAGGTAGATAGTTTCTCCTCTTAATCTTTTTGCCCAAATTATACAAGTGTTTGGTTAGTTTCTTAACTACCTTTAGAGAAACACAATTTACTCTGTATACTAAAAAAAGGAAGTTTATCTAAATTTATGTCATACCCACCTCAGAACATGTCTATGAGTGCGATTTGTTTAGTGCACAATATTTCTGTAAATAGAGGAAGGTAAAATCATTGTATCCCTATATTTAGAAAGCCTACTTGGTCAATTTTACTGTTACAAAAAGCATTAGTATATGAAAACCATTAGTATATATGAAAAGAATATTGGGTATAAGCAAAGAAAATGGTACTACGCAGTACCATTTTCTTTGATATAAGTAAAGGGCGGAATATATGCAAATTGCATATATATATATGCATTTTTTGCATATTTTATTCAATTTAGAAAAACATTGCATATTTCTGGAAAAACTATATTTTTGTGCATATTTGCATGTTTTTCCTATACTTATTTATAGATATAAGATATAACCAAGATTATGAGAGCCCAGAGACAACTCCCAGTGTAAAGTCAAGAAATCCTGAAAAATGCGGATGCAGCTAACCAACTTGTTTTTATTAAAGTTAATTTTAGTTTTATACCGGATATAATTCTTTCATTAGAAAGTAGAAATTTAGGGTTAAGCGAATAGGTTGATTTTGTTCAAGCATTTTCCGCTAAATGTAGAAAGGTTCCCGGTGATGTAGGTATTAAAGTTAGAAAAAAATTAGAAGCTCTACTGTTGAAGAATGAAGGGTTCAAATCTTTAATGGAAGTAAAGAGTATTTTTGATGGTAAATCATCCAACGAAGTTGCACCTTGGCCGCATATACCTTACTACCCAAATTAAAATATTGTCCCATTACATCGGCAGATGTTGAGAGAAGCTTTTCTATAATATAAATATATTTTTACCGACAGAAGGCAAAGATTTTTATTGGAAAACTTTGAAAGTATTTAATCATAAATTCCTACTAGGTATACAATTTCAAATTAAAATGTTTTTATAATTCTGCTTTAATATAGGTATTTTACGAGGTATTTTATGTAGATATTTGTTTTCCTTTCATTTTTCTTAAAATAAACCCTTTCTATAAAATCAGTTTTGGTGTTTTTTAAGGTATTTTTACATATAATATAAATGCATATTATTGCATATTTGGCCAAATAAATGCATATTATTGCATATTTTAAATAAAAATGATTTCGATTGAAATTAAATGCATATATTCCGCCCTTTAGATATAAGCGACAGATACCTCCAAAAGCTAATGTTACCCAGACATTGCTTAGGTACTCTAAAGTGAAGATATTTAAAAATAACATGACATTTAGTTTTTGCACAATCTGTCCCTTATCTATATCTTTAGGTATACATATTATCTTCTTATGTCACTAGGCTAACTAGGCTATCCATAAACGGTGTTCTTCGCAAGAGTACTCCTTGGACTTGTGTATTGTAACTGAATATGAATATTTACTTCGTTTAAATCTCGCACCGTTCACGATGTACGATTCGAAAAATATTTCTTGGCGGATATTCGCACAATTCACGAACGATGCGCGGATGCTGCTTTATATGCCGGAAAACAGCAAATCGTGCATTTAACAATGCGGGAAACGAATCGATATCGGAGCTATGTCTGATGCGGGATATTCTTTTTGAGTTTAGTAGAGCGTATAGGGGCATCCGGTAATCTATGGGGCTTTAGATCGATTGTTCGCGATCGCCATATCATCTGCCATATTTCTCGTTTGTGAAGAATCTTTCGCCTATTGAAATGTCAAAATCATCTAAATTAAGTCCTTTTTCAATTAAAGCTAATTAAGTATTAGAACAGAAGAAATAAATAATCATTTTTCGTATATTTTTCGTACAAAAAAATTACATTTACATGAAAAACAAATCAAAAGTTCTGTAAACATGATAAAAATCTCACAAAATAATGCTTAGAACAAGTATCATTCAAATAAAAGATTGATGTAGATACAAAGAAGTTAAACAATAATTCATGCAGTATAGATAAATTCAGGTAAATGTAGGTTCGGTTGCCTTGAAAGTATTAAATGGAATTTAACATTTGACCTTTGAAGATGCAGGCAGAATAATAACGAATAAAATTTTGGGACACAACCATTTATATTTTCCCTTGGCGCAAACATATATAAGAAAAATGACTTTAATATTATACACAATACAAAAACCATTACGCACACAAAAACACTTATAATAAGATACCTTAGAAGAATTTCTAAAATCGCCAAAAAGAGGCTTCCTTCAGTCAAACTTAACGAAAAACAAGCTCTGCTAACTAAACCTTATTTACCTGGTGGGATTGATTATCACATAAAAAAAATAAGAAAAAATGTCTGTGGTAAGAACCAATTTCTGACTTCCAGATATTCAGGGTGTTCCAGATTCGGAATAAAGAAAACTTACTTTGAGTTAAATTTTGGTCTACTAGTCAAAACTAAATATTTTAAGGTACTTTCGAACTCTCTTAAAAAAATTGGGTTTTATTAAAAAATACATTGGCTTCAACCATTGAGTTCATAAGAAATAACACCTGACAGAATTCTCATTCTTTCAGTGGTGTACCCGAGATTATCTATATAATATTTGGTAGGTATACTGTAATTACTAATTACTACAAAATCAATATCTGAAAATGTCAAGTCAAAGTGAAGTGAAATGACCAACGAACGATATATAGGAATAGAACGACGCTAATACAAATAACACGGATTTATTTTACTTCTACATTAGCGAGTCGGGGGAACAAGACGAGGTAATGTGTAAACATGGACATTTTTTAAATTCCGTCTTTCCTGTTTTGTAATGCATAATAAATAGATTTTTGATAGACTTGCATATCGTATACCAGTGTTTAAAAAAGACGCGGCAATATTTTAGGGGGTGATTTGTCAGGTCATTTTTTGAAAAAATAGTTCCTATAAACATAGGTCCGGAAATTTATTGTTTTCAAGATACAGGGTGTTAATTTTTTTGAAATTAATTAATAATTCAAATATCCTTTGACCGATTTTTTTTTTTGAAATTTGTTAGTGTTGTTTGTAGTAATAAGGAGCTGATTTGGCCCTAAGTAATTTCAAAAGTCCAGTGGCTTCTGGGGGACACCTTAAACAAATTTATTGAGAACAGAATGTACGCCACTGAGTTTAATAAAATTTCAATATATATTTTTTTTGTTTAGAAATTAAATGGATCTGTTTTTAATTTTTATCACAATAATTCGAAAAAAGAGTCAAGCAAATTATTTTTTATGAAGAATGATTTTTTTCTTGAAAATTGAATTTCTTTATCCTTGTGGTAAATTCAGGCAACCTGAACTAGGACATATGAAAAAATGCTTTGATCGATTTTTCGAAACTTTGTTTTTGTAAAATGTTTCTGCAACTTTTACATTACACACATAAACTTTCTCTATTCTAAATGAGAAAAAAAATGTTAACAACAGGGCATCTATTCTAATTTTCCCCTAGTCTTCGTCAGTGAAGACTTCTTGCTTCAACCTCCCGAATTCAGGCTTGTTTCTTAGCGAGATGATCGCGTTAGTTTCCCATTAATTTCGGGGTAACGCTCCGAAAACTACCGATAACCTTGAGACTCTATTTTAATTACCTTACTACGCCAGAATAATTAGCTGCGTCGTAGCAAAGCCGATTGCCCAAATTCTGATAGGGCTTATGCGCGCCGTAACTAGCATTGTTGGATGTGAACTTCCTTGGAGGATGGCACCTTACATGCCCATTTAATCGGGAAATGGCGAGGGGAGAAGATAGAGGACGCTACGAGCCTATTCCGTTTTGGAAGTAAAATTGATTTATGAATAAGAATTAGGAGCTTTCAAGGAGATGAAGTTTGCATCAGCTATGGCTAGAGAGGAAGATGTTGTGTCTTGAAATAGAGGACTGAGTTTTGAGACATGCAAGTTGCGAACGAAAGAATTTATTTTCGTTTTAATTAGATAATCTCTGCCAGGTATTATCAGCGTCCAGAGATATACTAATAAGTCCGGGCACTCGACCTTGTGTAAACAAACGTTTCCCTCTTGCCCTCTCCCGCTCCCCTCCTCATCGAGCCGATCGATATCTTATAATATAAGAAAATAAGCTGTACACAGTGTAGCTGAGAGTGGTTAGTTCGCATTCTACCGCAAAATATTACCGACCGACCGTGACTGTGTTATAGTGATGCCTAGTAATGCTTTTTACTGCAGTGCGGATGGCTGTAAAACCAGCTCAAAAGACTATATTACCTTTTTTCATTTCCTAAAGGCCCTGAAAGGTAGAGTTTGAGGTACCTACCTACAAAAATTAAAACATTTTTATGTGACATTTGAATACTTAGGTACTAATTGAAGAACAATATAGATATAATATTAAAGGATTGAAAATTTGAAGGTGCCAGTAATGGAAGAATGCCTTAGGGTTCATCGGAGAACATAAATTTGTGAATATTCCACCTGAAGAGGCATATAAACCTATAAGAATTTGCAAGGCACATTTTGATGATCAGTCATTCACTTGGTCCGGAAAACGTTTAGTAAAAACTGCTGTCTCCTCGGCTGTCCCATTAAGATTATTGCCAGAAGCTTATGGTAAGACGCATGCTTGTGTAGGTACGTATTGTAGTACGTAGGTCTGTATTGTTTATGTCAATTTAAATATCAAAATATTTACTAGAGGATGAAGAAGTAGATATGATTAGTTTACCTCTTTGTCGTTAAATATTTATTTGTTATTTATGTTTTTGTCTGCTCTATGTTTTGTTAGGCTTTATTCAAAATGAACGTAAAACATAAAAAATGCATTTTTATTCATGTTCCAACCAAAGTCTACAGATATGGTAATAGCTACCTTGCATTTTAATTTAATAGTACCTACCAAAAACTAACGGTACACTTAGCTACACAAATAATGCTGTACCAAAGTCTACAAATAGGTATAATAATATTTGTAGACGTGCGAGGTGACGCTGATTTACGACCGGTCGCAAAAAATTGTCGGCTTTTCCGACTAGACTTTGGTATTATGTTGCAAGTTGAAATTTGGTATATTTCTGTATTTTGACTTGTAGAATTCGAAAATGCACAGTTTGCAGCGATCCCGTGTTTAGAGGGTGCCCAAATTGACAAGGCCCGGCGATGAAAACACTTTAAAATGATTGTTTACATATATATCTCATGGTTTTACAACACTGATAATAATATACGAGAGTGAAAGTCGCATTTTCAAGGGCATTTGATGCATTTTGATATCTACCGGTAAAATTTTCGTAAATGCCAATTATTTCTTATTTTCCTGCCTAGATAGAACTAAATTCGAGTGAATAAAACAATAAAACTTCCTGATTTTAAGCTGGTTATGTTTAATTATGTAAAATTGCTCTCCAAACAGTCCAAACCAAAACGACTTTTACCCTGGAAGTGTGTAGGAACAAATCTCTTTTGATGGCCTTTTCCCTTAAAATGGGGTCTTTTGGGAGGAAAAAGCTTGCACTTTAGTACCGCCTTTGTGGTTTCCCTTGCAGTTGGGAACGGAACACGTCCATGGCATGATTTAAATAAGTCCGAAACTATAGGCACGACCTATAAACTAAAATTGAATTTTAATCACTTTATTCTGAATCACGGCTGTTTTACCACATTATTAATAAAACTCCACGTCCTATATTACTAAAAAACACAGTCCAACACACAATAAACACAACAAACGTTCTTTAAACCAGGAAAATCCCCAGACAAGTAAACGTAAACAACTACAAAAAGCTACCTCCCTCTGTTGACGTAGCGAGATTTTTGCGGACGGTTTCGACAATGCTTCCGACTATCTACGGCTCCTTTAATCTACGCTTCGCGCGAGCTCCGACTTACCGAGAACGCCTTGAGGAACACCAGGCACTGTATGATCCCCTCCATGGTGTCACCGGTGAGGCAGAACGTCCCGGTGAGGTGTCGGCCCCTCCTGCCGACTGCGGCAGTTGTCGCCAGGCTCGCGTGAACCAGAGCGCGGCGGGGCAGCGAGCTGCCCGCCACACGGCTAGCCCCCGTGAGGGCCGGCGCGCTCATCAGTCTCTCTAGGGAGTCCATGGTGGTCCGGTCGCGGGACTCTCGACCACCATCAGAAGCGGCACGTCGTCATGGTTAACGCGCCGGTTATTGTCGATTACTCTTAGCTGTTTATGAGCGACTCGGAGTTAGGGCAATAAAAGCGTTGGCGGATGCGCTGAATTGAAGTTCGGGTAGTCAGTCGGCACCGTCGCAATGACAAGGCCCGACGATTAGCTATATCCAAGGGAGGTGGCCCTAAGGCGCCAAATTAAAATTTCAAGACGTCAACTTGGTAAATTTGGTAAAAAACACTTTAAAATGATTGTTCACATACATGGCTCATGGTTTTACAACCCGTATAATAATATATGAGAGTGAAAGTCAAATTTTCAAGGGCTTTTGGCGCATTTTGATATCTACCGGTAAAATTTTCGTAAATGCCAATTATTTCTTATTTTTGTGCCTAGATACAAGTAAATTCGAATAAATAAAACAATAAAACTTCCTGATTTTAAGGTGGTTACGTTTAATTATGTAAAATTGTTAAGTATAATACTCTCCAAACAGTCCAAACCAAAACCACTTTTACCCGGGAAGACAGTGTAGGAACAAAATCTCTTTTGATGGCCTTAACCCACTTTTCCCTTAAAATGGGGCTTTTGGCAGGACAAAAGCGGACACGTTAGGACTGCCTTTGTAGTTTCCCTTGTAGTTGTGAACGAAACACGTCCACGGCATGATTTAAATAAGTCCGAAAATATAGGCACGACCTAAAACCTATATACTAAAATTTAATTTTAATCACTTTATTCTGAATCAATGCCGTTTTACCACCCTATTAATAAAACTTCTCATCCTATTTTACTAAAAAACAAAGTCCAACACACAATAAACACAAACGTTCGTTAAAACAGGAAAATCGCCAGTCAAGTAAACGTAAACAACTACAAAAAGCTACCTCCATCTGATGACGTATTGACGTTTCGCGTCGCCAGCTGGCGCGCCTTTATCATTGCGACGGTGCCGAGTCAGTGCGAGTTTTTAGTGATGCGATTTATCAACAAACGAATGTCAGTGATTAACGACAAGTTTTTCTCCTGTTCGCCGAGATAACATCATTAAAAAATCTGTACAATATATATTTGTGACTAATGATTCAATATCCTGATAACTGTGCCTGTTTATAAGCAAAACTGCTGTGATAATTTCGGATTAATATACCTGTTATGTTCCGAAAATTACCAATAACATTGAGACATTAGCTTAATCGTGTTATTACCGTAGACTAATTAGCTATATGCTGTATCGAAGGGAAGCTGACTGCCTCAGGCATTTAATTCTGATGTATCCTATGTATTACATAAGCAATAGATAGAGCATCGTTAAATTTGAATGTATAAGCTGTCTTCGAAGAGAGCATTCTATTTATTCACATTCTAATCATACAGAATTAAGATTCTCATCTGAATAATACAAATTTGATTTAATTTATATTAGGTTTTCCCCACAGAGCCTGAACCAGGGACTCTTTAAAATAAGGGGACCCAGCATTTCACAGTCTATCACATAGGAAAAATGAAGCCTTGAGGGTAAGTTTGTTTCTGTAGAGACCACAAGGGGGCTGGCACGGGGCTGGTACAAGGTTATGTTATATGTCAGTGTGTCCAACTGCCATTAGGTTTTATGTATGTTAGTGCCATAGACTGCCATTAGGTTTTATGTATGTTAGTGCCATAGATTCTAAAGGAGGCAAAAATTTCCCATCATAATTCACAATTTTTAAGTTTTCTAACTTCCAGATACTCACATGTGACCATTAAAGAATTTCAACTATACAATAAATTTGTTTCATTTGACAGTTGCCATATTCTGTATTTGTAGACAAGTCTAATTGTTAGAAATCATGGAAACCATTATTAATTTTTACTAACAATCAAAATAGCTGTTTTACTCATAGATTCTCCAATAAAATGGCATAGTTGGCATCACTTTGGAAAGTATAATGCTGGGTCCCCTTACTTTCAAGAGTCCCTGGCCTGAACCAAACTAATTAAAAGCAACTTTTTCAAGTTGCCGCAGGAAAATTCCCAAATGCGTAATAGTAATTTAACGAAACTTTGAATGATTAAATAAAAAAAACAATTTCAACAACTTTGTTTTATGAGCTTTTAGAGAATAAGTCTTCCTCCTGTCTCAAAGATAATGTCACGTCAAAGTGAAATGACAGAATAATAACTGTCAAGTTAAAGTGTCATGATAACAGAACAATAATAGCCTAGCCAACTGGCTGATATTGTCCCCTGTGTTCTATCTAATTATCTAACTAACTTCTCTTTGAATAACTGGCAATAATATGTTATTCAATTCAAGTGAACATTCAGCTACATAGTTTTCCCTATTTTCTAAAATAAATCCTGATTCCTTAATTTTTCGCCTATTTCCTACTTCTTTGAGATTTCGTTTCAACTGGGAGCTATGCCACAAAATTCTATGATTATTATTAATAGAGTGTTCACATATTTTTGACTTTGAAATTTGATTTTGCCTCAGATATAATATTTATGTTCTTTTAAACGAACGTTAAATGGCCTATTGTTTCTGTTGTCATGACACTTTAACTTGACATTTATTATTCTGTCATTTCATTTTTATCTGACATTATCTTTGAGAAAGGAGGAAGATCTATTCTCCGAAAGCTCAAAAAACCATATTGATGAAGTTATTTTTTGAGTTAAACGTTCAAAGTTTCGATCCTGGCAACTTGAAAAAGTTGTCTCTTAGTCCTGTGGTTGTTCCTTTGAAAACTAACTACTTTAATAATTATCAGTTACCAGAAACTTGTTTATAGACACACTCAAGAGGTTCGAAATACGATATTCAAGACTTATTGTCACCACCTAAAGCAAGTCTAATTCAATTACTAATTCAAAAACCAACTGAAAGCTAACCTGTGAACAAGTTTCCGCTGGCAGAGCTTTTTAAAAAATTATAAACTACGACTTTTTAGTCGTCTTTAATTATCTCCAGCAGTTAAGAGGTAATTTCTTGGTAGATCTCTTCTAGGTCACAACTATCGAGCTAAAATAAAAGAGTTTTCAAGTTTTATGCGTAGAGAATCCAGCAAAGGTAATTAATTTTTCTGAAGCAGCAACTTTGGAGCTGCCGACATAAAACTAATCTCATTATGAGCGGCTTCATCCTTTTCCTTTGACTTGTACCGGCAAGGTAATAAGTGAGCTCTCCCCCTTTAAAAGTAGTTATGCAGGTCGGGGAGGACTCGTGGCCGAGACATGAAAATCTGGGTTCCCTCCAGCCATAATTACCAACCCAGACACGCCAAATATTTCGTTCGTGAAATCTGAATAATGCAAGTTGGGTTGTTCCGGATGTTCTTGCCGATTTGAAAACGTAAGTAAGTATTTTAAATAGCAGGTAGCACAAACTTATTTTTATTATACTTCTTTGAAAACACCTTATTTTCGTCTGTTTTAGCAATAATGAAAGATGGGGTTTTTCGGGCTAGCGCAGGGAAACAGCCCATGGAAAAACTTTCCGTGCGCTGAATAAAAATACCGAATATATGGCTTTAAAATAGAAATATACAGCAAAGTAAACTAAATTTAAGAAACTCTATATGCTCTCTGATATTTAACATATACCTATTTTGTATTTTAATTCGTAAGTGTTTCGATATTTAGATAAATTTCTATAATAGTTTTGACGTTTTATTCACCTTATCTGACAATAACTAATTTACAACAAAGCACCTTTGAAATACTTTGAGAGTAACCATGGAAACGCATTATACATACCAAACACTATATCGTCTGCATTGTTTATTGTTTGTCAATTAAATTTATTATAATATGCCGATAAAATGTTTTAAGTTTCCTTTTCAAAGAAGTATAATAAAAAATATCGTTCATTACACGTCCAGAAATAGATTTTTCCGTGCTTTCATGACTTCCCGTGTTTGGCTGCGCCTCACACGGGAATTTGTCACGCGCGCACGGAAAAATCTTTATTTCCAGACTCGTAATGAAATATACTATTACAGATAGGCATTATGTTACGATGTGTGCCAAAACTCATTTTCTCAATCGATTCTAACATTTGGCATTTTAGGAAAAACGCAAAAGTCACAAATACCTGCCCAATAAGAGCTCTCTTAAGTCACAACTTTCGAGCGAAAATAAAAGAGTTTTCAAGTTTTATGCGTAGCGTGTCGCGTGTCCTGCAAACGTAATTAATTTAAATGAAATCGAATTTTTCAAACTAATCTCATGTATCAGAGCCTTGTTTACAGATAGGCTAAAGAGGTTTGAGATACGATATTAACATAAGTTTCAAACTTATTTTCTCCATTTAAAAAGCCCAAAAATAATAACTGATATTTAAGCAATCTGTTGGTAAGGTCACAAACACCAATCAAATAAAATTCCTAATTTATTGGGGATATTTTCAAGCGAAATTTTTTATTAGCTTTCGTTTTTGTGCTTTCATTCTGTCCCCCTTGCCAAGTGACCCACTAATTTTGTCCAGATAATCGAATATTCCGCATGACGCCCACCGGTGAACAAATTTAGCCAATATTTTTGCCAATAGCCCCGGACTTCCATACCTAATTAATCCATTTATCCTACTTGGCAACGGACCAGTCGGACGTCGGACTGCCATCAATAACAGCGAGTTAATTAGCAACTATTGTTATAGTAGCCGCTCTGATAACAGAATCAGCTAAATAAACAAGTTTATTGTTGGTTAGTGGCCAACGGAAACGCGACTGTATTTTTTTAGATGAAAAATAAATACGGAGCAGTATTTGAAGAGCGAAACAGAAAATTGACTTTGACGGGAACGTTGATATGGGAGCTCGTACATATTTAATGTATTTTTTGAGTTTACTGGCATCTTTCTTTTGTCCGTAGGAGGATGGAAAATTGAATGGACTTTCTCTCGTCACAACCTGACCTCGTTTTCGATGTATTGATCCCTCAAATCAAATATCTCCTTTCGCATAAAAAACGGAAAGTCAAATTTGCGTTGTTTGAATTATAGCGATAATTTTTATTAGTTAAAAGGACTAATACTTTCTATCGTGGCAATTTCTTATTTTAAGGCCCACTATCACATGATATTAGAATAAAGATTATTGTCAAATTATATAAAACAAATGCCATTTTTTGTATAAAAATAATTTGTGATAATTATTCCAGACAATTAATATGCAGGCAAGAAAAGTACCCAATACCAATTAGAAGTTAGTTTATTTTCAATTCAATTAGAGGGATTTTTTGCCTGGTTGTTCACAGCTTGAAGTTGAAAACACTATAAATTTAATATCTTAAAGAGTTTACTGAATTTTCAGGTTCAGAGCTTTTTGCGCGTCGGCGAGAATTGTAAACAACATTCTATTCCCATTTTAATTCCCATTCAGCTACTTTATCTCCAACAAGGTCTAAATTAACATGAAACTCTCGCTTGGGAAAAAGGACAAATAGAAAAGGAATTTTATCCAGAAAATCTTCACACTGCGCGGTTCTCTTTGTTACACAAATCACAAATGTAATTCGAGCTTTCCGCTTTTATTTAGAACGAAATACCCGTGGGCGTGTTTGCGATTGGTTTAAAAAATTAAACAAGTTTAATTGTCATAGTTTATTGAACATTTAACGTACAAAGTGATTGATAAATAATTATTTTACAAAGTCCCATTTAGGACATGACTGTAGTGAAACAATTCAAAATATGGTTTGTCATTATATGAAAATTAGGAACAAAATTGGGTTTATTACAAAATTTACAATTTAATTATTAGTCGTCATACCTGATAACAATATAAATACAATTGTTTAAAACGTTCTATCTGTATTTTCAATCATTCAAGACGAACCATATAGACAGTGACAGATTTTCCTTACTAATTTTGTCATTTATGCCTTGGAGAGGGTTGAAAGGTAAATCAATGCTGAGTCGGAAAATAGTAATTTTAAGTTTGGCCCCCGGGGAAAACATGTGGAAAATTCGATTTTTCAAAACAGAAAAAAAAGGTACTAATTCTCACTTATGCCATGTTCACCGTATGATTTCTTTTACTATTGCGACCTAGCATAAGTGTAGCGTGTGGAAAAAGGGTTGAATTAAGGGTTGGCAGATCACACAAAAATGACTTAATTCAACCCTTTTTCCACACGCTACACTTATAATGCCTTTGGGTTTTCGAGGTCGGAATAATATAAGAAATCATACGATGAACATGGCATAAGTGAGAATTAGTACCTTTTTTTCTGTTATGAAAAATCGAATTTTCCATAATATGTTTTCCCCGGGGGTCAAACTTAAAATTACTATTTTCTGACTCAGCATCGATTTACCTTTCAACTCTCTCTAAGGCATAAATGAGAAAATCAGTAAGGAAAATCTGTCACTGTCTGACGGTCTAATATAGATCAAAAATTATATTATGCTTTGCAACTGATTGTATGTTCCTTACGTTTTTTTGATGATGGCCACAAAAAAAAGGCCGAAACGTACGTCGTTAGAGAGAACCTAATTGTCTTACTCTGTAATAAATGGTAGCAGCCCAGGAAGTCTTTTTCTACTTTTCTATTTTTTAAACAAAGAAACATAAGGTTTCAATTTTG
Source organism: Pseudeuparius sepicola (assembly GCA_963920635.1). Classification (NCBI taxonomy): domain Eukaryota; kingdom Metazoa; phylum Arthropoda; class Insecta; order Coleoptera; family Anthribidae; genus Pseudeuparius; species Pseudeuparius sepicola. Next base: position 12,357,724 of record OY987303.1, read on the forward strand.
TGAAAAAGATCTATAAATTTTATCATATTTTCGAAACACTGGAATGGAAAATCACACTTAAAATTAATATTTGTTAGGAATTTGGTCACATTCTTTCTTTTTAAGAACAAAAGTGGGGTTAAAGGAATATTTTACGAAATAGACCTAGTAAGATTTTGGTCGTTGTTGTTTACAATAATCATATCGTCGCAACGCAAGGCTCTTCAAGCAGCTAGATTACTCGTTTTGTTTTCAACTTCAGGCTTCTTCCACACAATTTATCAGTCCAAACATATTTCAATTCGTCCGATTCCCCCTCTCTAAAACGTCCGTTATTAAAACTCGAACTCCCGCGCGGGGCCACGAAAACCATTAATCCAGAACGCAAAAAAATCCCACTAATCGAACCGCCGAACTTCAATTCAGCGCATTAGTACGATAGCGCAATGGACCCCCACCTAAAATGATTGCGACTATTTTAATCGCCACTCTCGCCCGCCTCGGTTATGGCGAATATCGCCACTTTCTCCACGTCGGCTTGTTTTTTCTTGGCACCGCACTCGAGAAACAACTCGCACAATTCATAACACAGGAAACATACTCCAATCAGTATGAACGTTTCCATAATACGTTGAGGCCGCGGCTCAAACCATCAAGTCGCACATGAAAGTGACATTTGGGTGGGATCGCAGCACGCGCCGGAAAACAACTGACAATCGTCGTCGCGTCGGCCGCGCGACAACCGGGAGACTGGTAAGTGGTCCAGGATAGGCGGGCTGGATGCTGGAGAAACGACCTCGCGCGAACGCACCCGAGTCGACCCGACCTGGATAACATCGGGAAAAAAAGGAAGGCACACGCGTCCGAGTGTTTATGTGGGCAGAAAATGTAAGGTCTTGCCTAATGGTTGTCGCGTAAGGGGATTGCAAGGTGTTATTATTCGAGGAAAGCAAATGCCGTTAGAAAAAGACATCTTCTTTGGATTGCAGCCGTAGAAAAAAACGTGGAAATTGCGAGTCATGTAATCGATACTGGGACGTGGGGAAAATGTTTGAAAACAGGGTGGAAAAGTAAATGGGGGTAATAATCCGAATGATTACCACGGTATAAATTGACCCTATTTGTCAGCTCAGCTTTTTTATTTAGCAGATATAAACAGCATCTGTTGTTGTGGCCATTATGTTTTAAAATCATCTTCCATACATTAGATACCTACCTAAATAAGCATGGAAGTACATGGCGATCCAAATTCGACGCTACGGCCTGTTTCTAGAAAATTCGTGAAACTTAGCCATTTACAAAGTCAGTTATGAAAATGGCGTGTAACGTCACAACGCATCTGAATGTATTGTTTTTTCCAAATTTGTAATTCTAAGCAATTTTCCTTTAAGGGTTTTCGGCTTTTGAGCATGAAAGTCTACAAAATCTCCGTAATGAAATGTCGCAAACTTGTAAACAGTAAGAATTAGATTAGATAAAAATGTCAATAAGAAAGAAACCCACAAAAATATAACCGTTCCAGTGGCGTATTACATGGGATTTAATTGGGAAAATATTTCCGATAATATGGTAATTTTGAACTTAGCGTTTTTTCGTGAGTAGAATCTCTCTGTGATTTTTTTAATCATAATTATTTCTATATGCCACGTGTTTAAAATGGTAAATATTTATATATGATTGTACGGAATTAATTTAAAAAATTTACCAAAATAAGTTCTGCGCAAAATACTATCAAAATTATTGACCAACCCGTTTAAAAACCAGCTATAAAAAATTGGAGTGCGTATACAAGGTGTTTCCTTACCTTTCTGACAAAATAAAGACGGTAAACCCTCGCACTTAAATGTGATATAAAAGTTGGTATAAAAGTTTTTCGAACATTGCTTCGTTTTCGGAAGACAGTGCGTTAAAAAAACATTTCTTTTGTATTTTTTTATTAACTTATTACAAACAATATTCTAGTGATACTTATTTGTTAGACATTTCTTAGCTACCACATTTTTGTTTTCAAAAAAATTTACAGAGTGGACCCAGATGGACTATATACGATGGTGTAAAAGTCAAAAAATTTTCGAGTTGAAACTTGAGCTTTGGGGGATCAGCCTTACTTGATTAGAAAGTGATTTGCACCGTATCTTTATATTTTAAAAATCAAGCAGGCCTTGACAGGGGCAATTTATTCATTTTCAGTACAGGTATATTACCTTTTCCTCAAGGGATATCGAAAAATTTTATTAAAAAAAGTTGTTCAGAATGCAATTCCAAATCACCGTACCAAATAATTATAAAACAATCGGCACATATTATGATTTTTTATATTTTTTCAATTTTTGCGGTTTTAGCGCAAATCAAGTACATTTATCGAAAAATTTTACCAGAAAAAAATTTACAGAATGCAAATTTAAGACCCTGTATTAAATTTCAAAATAATCGGCATACTTTGATTTTTTGATGATTACATTTGATTGACATGTACCCAAATCCCACGAAGGACCATCTATTTTTGTCTGTTCTAAAACAATTAGGTTATCAATACGCCCAGACTATATACGACGCTTCTTTTTCGATCGATGAAGTAGGTACCTAGTTTTTGCCAGCAAAACTTGATAAATCCCCCTTTAATAAAGTTTTTCCGGGAACTTCTTTTTGTTTTCTTTCCCAACAATTGTTACTTCGAAGATGTTACTCGCTCGTGAAAAGATTGGGTACTCACTAAAACTGGCGACCCTGGTTTCTAGACATAAAACCTCGAATAAAACCCATCATTTCCCGGATCTCTCCCAATCCCGCAAACGTTTGCTTCTATTTTTGATTCCGTGTTTCTTACTTACCTGGTGGTTGGTCTGTGGGGCTGTAAACGGACTTACCTAGAACAAAAAACGATAGTATTAGTTTAACATTTAATTGGCTAAGGTTAAACCGTGCAGAAAATGTTATTTCGGCCTAACGGTTTATGTAAAACAACGCAAATTTTTGCGCGTTCGGTCACACGATGTAAAATCAGAAAGTGAAGTGTAAAACATTTTATTCGCAGTCGGGCTGTAACCTGTAGGAAAATGCTATTTGCTGGTTAGCATTTCACAGTGTACAAGCAAGTCAATCTGTTTAACTTTGCCATGAAGTTGAGTTAACGACATTTGAATGGCGGGTGTGCCCGAGTATGCCCATTCCACCGTCCCGGACCTTTTGTCAGAACTCCTACCGCCATTTTGTAACCCCCGAGCCCAGGAACTAAATCAGTCCCTCGGCTGGTAATCCAACGGGGGGAAACTACAGGAAATTACGGCCGATCACCGTGCATATAAAACGCATTAAATATTCCGGAGGAAAGCGGGATACGGGTCATAATTAGCGGACATACTGCCGTTTCGGTTCGGGAGCGAAGAGATGGAAAATCGGCGCTGTAGGATCAAGGTTTCCCTCTATAAACTCCTTCCGTACTACTTATCATTAGACAGGCAGAGTTTCTCAAAAATTTGATAGCAATCAATTTTTTAGATTTTCCGTTTCATATATTTCAAGAATTAAAAAATGGCATACGTGATAGAACCACCAGGGGAGTGCAGGTCCCATCGTCTATACCGTACGCTGGCGCCGAAAAGTTTTATATTGACATAGTTTTGTGAAATGCGCCCCCAGACAGAGGGGACAACAAAACAAACACCATATGCGAGCGGAGCTTTTACCGCCCCGCGAATATTTACAGCTTCGCCGAAAGTTTCGCGGGAAATTTCATTCAATTCCCGATGGAAGCGCGGCGCACACGAAATTCCGCGGTAACCTGCAGGCAAAATGCATCAAGGGACATAGAGAAAAACATGTCCATGGAAAAATCCTGTTTCCTGTTGCGCGATTGTGAGAAAATACCACAGGATCAAGTACCGCGAATTCTTGAAAACGTAGTCGTTTTCGCCATGTATACTCGTAGAATAAAAACTACAATATTTTTTTATTAAGTAAAAATTTGAAAATGCTTCGTGTCCATCATGCAGTTATTTACTGATGCTAAGTAGTTCCATGCTGTCAAAATGTCCTAGATAGATACTAATATTTTCACGCAAATAAATATTTATTAATATTTTTGCTATTAAAAGAAACTGGTATTTTTACCAGTAGCAGAGTGTGGTAAATGCCATGAAATAGATCACGCCCCGTATATCACTCTGTTCCAAGTGAGCTCATTTATACTATATTCCGCTAGTTTTATAGGAACTCATGAAATATTTCTAAAACACCCAATGGGTAATTATCTGGGACTTTTACACCTTCAAATTGACAAACGCGAAAAAGTTAATTTCATCTTTTAAGTTGTATGAAGTGTTTAAAATAACAATCAATATAAGAATTTTTTTTAAAATTTCTGCTTGGAACAGAAAAAATGCTAACCTGATACTATTGACAGAAAGGTGGTGTTTTTGAATTCTGTCATTACCGTCCCTCTTCTTATTCCATGTAAGATTTTTTGTAAATTTTACTTTACATGATATTATCTGTCAAAACATTTTTTTATTGTGGAACATAAACGTTATGTGAAAAATGTAAATATAACAAGTTTCAATACCATTCTGCATGAATAAATGGAAAATATATATTTTATCGAAATTTAAATGATATTTTGTATAGAAAATTGTTCAAAAAGTGCCTAGTCGTACAACTTTTTCCTGAAAGGACAGTAATGATCGGAAACAAAGGTAATGACCATGAATATGAATAGAAATCTTTCATACTTTTTAACTCTTCGTTCCGAATTTTCTTTTCATTCATTTTTATAATTCCCTGAAAATGAAACGAAGGGTAGATATTTTACCGTTTATTACATTTTCACTACCGTCCCTTTAGGGTCATTACCATCCTCTTATGTTTGAATTATTTGTGTTATCTATATTTAAAGGTATGATAATGAGGGGCACAGTAGTGATGTTTTAACATGATGTTTTGGATGTAATTGAATTGAAGTTATGTTCTTGAATTTTCAATAGCCCGACAATTATTTTAATTGCTTTCTGGTCATGTGTGAACAAAAATGAAAACTGGTTGTACCTAAACTACTTCAAAGGGGGGACAGTAACTGAAATGGTTTTTATATAATACATTATTCTTACCTATTAACACTAGTCTGAACAGTGTAACAAGACACAGACACAGGAAGTATAAAATGCAGGAAAAATCTTGATATTTGAAGAAGTTATCCAGAAGAGACAAAAACTTATTTGGCTGAGTCATTTATTTGGATAACCCTGTACATATACAGGGTTATCCAAATAAATGATAACCCTGTACATATACAGGGTTATCCAAATAAATGACTCACCCCTCACCCCCCATATTTTCTTTATTTTTGGCCCAACAAAACGATGTTTTATATAAAAGCTTCATAAATTTTTGCAAGTAGCTTTTGAGAGGTCTATTCAAATGGCCGAAATGATTGCGGCTTAAAAGGAATATGAAACTAATTTCAATTTTTTTAAATAGCCATTTTTACAATACACGGCGGCGTTTAAACTTCTTTTTTTTCAGGTTTTCACAGGCTGTATTTATCTCTGAAACGAAACTTTTGCTGATAAATTGAGTATAAGAAGAAAATTTGAAAATAATGCCGTTAAAACGTTAATGGTTATTTTTTAATCATCCAGACAAAAAAGGTTGAAGTTGATATTTCCGGTCCAGGGCAAAATATGATTCGCAGTGGGTTAAAATGATTATAAACGTTTTAAGGGCAATATTTTCAAAAATTTTTCTTATATTTAAACTATTTATAAAAAATGTAAACCACTCATGTCTAATATGCATATTTTTGTACTATAATTGGATCTGAAAATATTTTTGAAATTCGGCTAGAATCGGCTGATGCTATCCTGTATATTTCTACCAAGTCGAAATAGAATAAATAAAGCAATTGCCCCATTTTATTTTACAACTCTTCCGCATAAATTTTAATATCGTGTCGTCTCTATTCCGAGATATACGGGACACTTTATGAACATACGAGTGCAGCAGCTTGAGTCCCCGTTGAATATTTCAAATAATAATCCACTTCTAAGTGGATGTAAGTAGAATACGCCTTATGGATCTTCTTACGCAGACATGCCTTTAATATTCTGCCAGCAAAATATTGCAGGGAGTTTTTTTATTAGTGCTAAAAATCATTGTAATGATAATTCTTTTGAACTTTGAACTCTTTCCGAAATATAGACTTCTTTCTACTAAGAATAAAAAAGACTTTTTTGCGAACATAGTTACATGCTGGAAAAAATGAGCTACCAAGAACAATGCCGATGTAGCAGCATTGGGAAACCCCTGATCTTTTATTTGTATAAAGTTATAAATAATATAAGCTCCCCACTATATATGAAATAAATATAAAAAAAAATCGATTTTTTAATTCAATTTAAATTTTTCAAATTTTTGACCCCCCCCCTCAACGACAAAGTTTAGCTACGCCCCTCCCAGAGCCCAGAGCCCCCCCTAGTAAATGCCGTAACGGCGCCCATGCTCATTATTAAGTGCTTATGACAATGATCGAGTTTTTACCGAAAGTTTATCGAGCTACTCGTTGAATGGCAGTCGAAACTTCTCTAATTATATATCAGTGATACAGATGCGACGGAAGTAACGCGGCTTGCGAAGTTTGTGGAGAAATGACGCATTATTTTAGAATCTGTACATATAGCATGTGGAGGCCAAATTAGGCAATTTTCCTAACAAAATTCGAGCGAACGTGCTTTTGTGTTATACCTATAAAGTGTTCTAATTAGTATCTCACTTACCAAAGAGTGAGTACAGACAACGAGTGTCAACTCTGTTCAATTCTGAACAAATTTTCTTAACTATATATGTCTAACAGGGCACACTGAGGATTTAACTGCCTTACATAATGTAGGGATGTTCGAGACTCACTAAAGATTCATTTGTTTGGGCATTTTTATACGAACTTTTTTTGTTTTTAGGATTACAACGGGCTGGGGGCCATTATTTAATTTTAATTTTTGGTGGATAAAAAACTTAACGAGGTGGCTAGGGCAGCACGGCTTACAAAAGCAAAGGATCACTGGCTCGGAAGCGCCGGATACTTCATTGTATTGAAACTTCTTCCAAACGGGCGGAACAAGAGGAAAAACACGAACGTCGTTCTTTTGTCAGCGTTTTTCTGTTCATTTTGTATCCGGACATGTCGCATTGCTTTTCACTATATAACTTGTTATTATTTGATAATTATTAAAAGGAACGGAACACGGTAGATTATTTAAAGTGTTTTGATACTGCCAATAATGGTAGTGGATATTACTTGTATGTTTTTATATTTAGACTATATACAGGGTGTTAGTAAATAAGTGCGACAAACTTTAAGGGGTGATTCTACATGAAAAAATAATGCCAGTTTGCTATATAAACGTAGGTCCGCAAATGCTTCATTTCCGATATACAGGGAGTCAAAGTTTAAAAAAAAAGATAATTTATTTATTGTTATAGCTATGCGCACCTAATTAAAAATGTTTTATTCGAGATATTTTTATTTTCATTTGTTGTTTTGATTTATTGTTGCTGTATAGGATAGGCTTTTGATATTGTTGTAATAGAAATTAAAAATACGCGTTATGTTGTTTTATTTTTTTTTTATAAAAATGGCGGCCCCTGTGAAAAAAGGTAAGAAAGCTTTTTTGTCACTAATTAAACGAGGATTTTAAAAATAATTTAATTTTTAATTATATTTTTATTTTAAATATTTACCCCTATGCATGCCACTGATTAACATAAAATTTTTAATCGGGTGTCAAAAATGCGCTTTCTAGTCTTCTTAAAACCCACCAAATTTCATTTGAATATCTTAATCCGTTTCAGCGCAATAAATAAATTATCATTTTGTTTAAAAAACTTTGACTCCCTGTTTATCGGAACGAAGCATTTGCGGACCTACGTTTGTATAGCAAACTGTCATTATTTTTTCATGTAGAATCACCCCTTAAAGTTTGTCGCACTTATTTACTAACACCCTGTATAGCGTAAATAAATGTAAATAAATTAAATTTTATTTCTACAAAATTCTTTTAAATTCTTTTTAAATGCAAAAATTCCTAGTAATTACTACCACATGCATATTATCGGTTTCTTTACAACTACTAGGTAACTACTATAACTACTCTATTTTGGGCATCCCTTAAAACGGGTTTGTACCAAATTTTGTCAAAAAATATAAAAAAAATCTAGAAAGCAATGAAAATCGCCATTTAACTACCTATTTTATCAAGTTGCATAGGAGTTGAAAACAATTGAGACTGTAACTTGCTTTATTACAAATGGGTATAGGTAATACAAAAAACCTAAAGTAAAATCGAAATTTTATTTTTTTTCTACTAACTAGTCCGTCATTTCCTTTGATAAATTTTTCATACCTTATATTTTTACATTAGGGTTTTTGTATTTAGGTATAACAATAATTGACATTACTATTATTTGTAATAAAGTAACTTCCAGTTTTAATTTTTTTATGATTCCCTTTAATTACAGGTTTAACATTAAATAACAATAAACATTTAAAATTTCAGTTTTTAATTATATTTATTCGAGTAAACTTAACATTTTTCTCTCGTCACTTTTTAGATGTAAGAGGAATACCAGGTCGTTATTCTGATTACCCCGATGCATTCTCATTTCGAAATATAATTTCTTCTATAGGATCTTTAATTTCACTGATTATAATTATAGTATTAATTATTGTAATTTTTATCACCTGAGAAGTCTTTTCCTTTGTTACAGTTTTAATTGTTTTTAAAAACAACAAAAACAATTAGAACTGTAACTTACTTTATTATAATAATAGTAACGAATATTTCACGTGTCCAATAATAACAATTAAAAAGAAACGGCATTGAAACAAAATGTTTTGGATCTTGGCAACACCAATCGCCAGCATCCAGTCTCCAGTATCCAGTCTCCAATATCTAATGGAAATTTAGTATGGGTTTCTCAGAGATAAATATAAATAAAATGTGGCGTTTGCCCTAAAGTACAGTCTCTGATAGTCTATCGTTGAAAAAATCTCGATCAAAATGATTTCATTAATTTTTTTTGCAAAAGGCCAATTTTTCTCTAGTTTTCATTTATCTTATGCGTCAATGAAAAACATAATAATTATCACCATAAAGGCCTTACTTTCGGGGTTCTATACCGACCCATTATTTCTTTCGTCCATTTTATTTTTCGGGGTGTACAAAAAAAACTTGGCAACAGCGCTCGGGCAGCGCGGCTGCGGCTTGATCGCATTGGAACTTTTTCTCAAACGGGCGGAACAGGGGTAAAAACCCGAACAATATTCCTTTGTGCGCCTCGCGTCTTTTTGTTCACTTCGGCGAACATGTCGCTTGCTTTTGATTAAAAACACGCAGGTACTAACGACAGCGCCACGGGAACTCCACACCTTTCTAATTGATGAACAAGACTGGATTTTTAATTTAACTTGGGCACAAACGAGAATCGAGGGCATATACAGATTTTAAAGAAGTTATTCTCTTATTATTCTGAACCACCAACAACAACAGGCAAAAATAGAAATATCTACAGGTTTCTATACGTAATTTCCTGGCAAAGTTGAATTCTGGCATTATTCAGTCAAAGTTTGGCGAGTCAGCGCCTATATTCACTCAATGCTGTTAAGCTGTTGCTGAAACTTCTGTAACTATCCTAGTGACACAAAGAACTCACGAAAAGTATAGAATTAATATATGTTTGCATTGAATATTTGCCAGGCTCACTTACACAAATTAGCTACATATTCTTACTGCAATGCAATACCAGGAAAAAGTATACCTATTTTGAGATCACGCTATAGGTGTCTAAGGTGACATTTCCATATATGAAATACCAAACAGGAAGATTTATTACATTTTGGCACCTATATTCATCGGGGAGAGATGGAAAATATGCGTTGGGTTGGACTCAAAGTAAAGAAATAACGAATATTTAGATGTTAATAATTTCCCGGCCGAAATTAAAGCAGGGATGAGCTCCTTGACGTTTGAGATGAATTCGTTTGCCGCATGAAAAGTAGGGATGAAAGCCTCTAGCGATGACTTTTTATTGCGTAAAGCTTTTTAATTAGTCGTTGAGCGAGTGAAATTGCTTAATCAAGTTTGCAACCCTCCCGTTCCTTTGTAATTTGCACAATTGGCAAGGATATTACTTTGGGATTTGGGGCTTCGTTCAAAGCAAAAGCATTGAAAATTAATGCACAATATTATTCTTCTATATTTTACTCGTACTATATAGATCGAAGTCAGTGAAGACCTGTTCGTATCAAATAACTTGCAAAGAATATGCATTTTACGAGTAGTGCGTAACAAACAAGACGATAGAGTATGACTGCCCAGTTGAACTTCGTGACCAGACTAGCAGTTTGAAGAATACAACTTGCTTTTGTAATTTATAACAAGTCAATTATCTCCAAACCACTTTTAGACCAAATCCTGAAAAACAAGCGATTTCTTATTGACATAAGTGATCTTCGGGTCGGTCGAATGCCAAAGATTTTTTTGAGTTTAAGCTAAGCAATTGTTTTATGAATACTATATCCAGATACAGTCCATACTTTTATTTGTCGAGTGGCAATGGCAATGGTGTAGCTGAATAAAACAAAACCACCAAACTGGCGGAACGTGGCTAAAAACGCAGATACTATCCCTTTGTTATGCTGACGAGTTGTATTTTACAAGCTTTTATGTAACTGGTGAACTGGTGAACTATGTATGTTTAGCTCAAATCTTGCAAGCTGAATTAGAACCACTTCCTGACATCCGATTGAGCTGAAATTTTGCACACACCTTTAGTTCCGGTGACAATACAACATACAATTCTCAATATTGTAATACTTTCAAAATGGCCGTCGCCACAAGATGGCGGATGATGTATTTTTTGTCAACCCCCTTAATATGGGTATCAAACAAAAGGGCTTGAAGAATAGAAAACGATAGAGTTAGTGACATCACACTAAATTCAATATGGCCGCCGCTCCAAGATGGTGGATAATGTATTTTTTTGTAAACCCCCTTAATATGGGTATCAAATGAAAGGGCTTGAAGAGTAGAAAACGATAAAGTTAGTGACATCACACTAAATTCAATATGGCCGCCCCTCTAAGATGGCGGATAATGTATTTTTTTGTCAACCCCCTTGATGGGTATCAATAGAAAGGGCTTGAAGAGTAGAAAACGATAAAGTTAGTTACAGCACACTAAATTCAATATGGCCGCTCCAACACGGCGGATTACATTTTCTTTTCCCTTAATATGGGCATTAAATGAAAGGGCTTGAAGAGTAGAACTAAAAAGTTGAAAATAAAATTATTAATAAAAAAATATTTTTAAAAACAAGCTTTTATTTACCTAAATGCTCTAAAAAGAAGAAAATAATAAAAAAAATTCAAACCAAAGCAAACCCATAATTTTGTTACATTATAAAATTGTATATGATATAAAAGCTTGTCGCGAGAATATATAATATATCTTGAAAGTAATTCTAACTAGAAAATATATTTTTCTATTAAAGAAATTTACACACGAAAATCTCGCGACAAGCTTTTATATCATATACAATTTTATAATGTAACAAAATTATGGGTTTGCTTTGGTTTGAATTTTTTGATTATTTTCTTATTTTTAGAGCATTTAGGTAAATAAAGCTTGTTCTTAAAAATATTTTTTTTCCGTTCGTTTTGCTGTATCTACTTGTCGACTGCTTTTGATTAAAGGCCCTCGAGTTCACTCGCCTGCATGAGATACCATTCCAATTTATAAGAATCTTAGATTTTCTAATTCAGTTCCAGCCTATACTGAAACAATCACTGTACAAGAAACTTAAATTAAACATTTTGTATCAATGCGACGACAGTGATATTCTCATAACATAAACGCAGCAATAAACCTTCATCCCCATTTTATTTTACAACTCTTTCGCCTAAAGCTTAATGTTGTCACGTTTTTGTTCGAAGAAACACGGTGGTAGGTATAATGCCAAGTACAGTGGGAGTTGTCAATAAAATAATTCACATAAAGTAGGTATAAAGTATGTGTGCGTTCCTTTTCTAGATGGATCAATAATTTAAGTGATTTTCCAGAGTAAGTGTTTTATTATTTCATCACGCCCTTCTCCAGGGGTATTCCCTTTGGAGCAGTTTTACGGAACCTGGCGCCCAATTTCTTTTGTGCTGGATTCAGTCCCACGGCGCTGCTGCATATTTGACAGACCCGCTTCCACAAATTAGGCACTTTGGTATTCAGCCTATTCCTGCCATAAATTTTAGACGACCACTTCGCTATTTAGTATCTTGTGCTTCACCACTTTTAGTTAACCAAAGAAAGGTAGTTTAAATCCTTTCCACTCATTTGTTTTTTGTTAATGATGTCTTCCAGCAGTAATGAAGCGATATTTATTATTGGTAAGTTCGTTATATTTGTTACGAGGAAATGGCAAGTAATATATTCAGTTTGGGACATAGTAATGAAGTGCTGAATATGTAGAAATTAATAACTTCCCGGTCGGTATTAAAGCAGGGATAAGCTTCATCACGGTTGAGATGACTTCGTTTGTCGGGTGGAAAGTGAGGATTAAAGCCTATAGCGATGACTTTTTATTACTTAATGCCTTTTAATTAGTCATCGGAGCGACTGAGAGAATATAAATTATTGCTTAATTAGGTTTGCTCCCTCCCATTTTATTGTAATATTCACAATTGGCACGAATAAAAGCAGAAAAATTAAAAATTAATGCATATAATTAGTGAAAATATTCGGAAAGAACGGGAGAGATATAACATTTAACACAAATTCCCTGCATTGGATATAAATAAGTGCCTCAATCTTTTACTCAAGTTTTGCAATAGGAAGAAAGTCTAAATAAATGAAGACATTTTCGTGATAAATAAATTGTCAATAATATTATGAAAAACAGACCAAAATGTACTATCTATAGATTGTCAGTATGAAGAAAAAATAACGTGTTCTTAGGCACATTGTACGCAAGTTAATTCTCTTCTCCCCCCGCTCTTTGGACCAAATCCCAAAAATTTTAAAGTGAACACTATCAGAGACAAAACAATAACGCACAGAGTTAAAAAAAATTCCATACTAACTTCTCAGTTTTATTGCCGTTTTCTGTTCAAGGGAGCTGGTTTACATCGGTGGAATACCAAACGGGTAGATATATTTATTAGGATATTAATCTCTATATTTATGGAGGGAAAAATAAGAAGGACTACATTTCGCTTCAACTCTAAAGTAATGAAACAATAATATTTAGATAATAATAATTTCTGAGTTGGTATATTAAAGCGGGGATAAGCTCTTCACGCTTGAGATAACTTCATTTCTTGGGTGGAATGTATAGGATGAAAGACCCTAGAGATGATTTTTTGCGTAAATCTTTTAGTTAGTCGCCCAGCGACTGAAAGAGCATAAATTGCTTAAACAATTTTATAATCATCTAGTAGCTTTGTAAAAAAATGCGGCATTATTTTCAAACTTATACCTTTGTTTTATCTGTATAAAAGACTAGGCCATGTTGTTGTTTTATATATGCAATACTTCATAGTTTTGTTTGTGAGTAAGTAGGTATATAGAGAAATATGGCAACAGACATGGCAGCGAAAACGCTGAAAAAGCAGAGCCGCTGGCTTCGCAGCGCTGAAGCTTTCATTTCAACTTCTATTGTCGGCCTGGGTTGTAGTTTTCTGTTGGTTTTTCTACACTTGCCGACTGATTAAAGGCACGCGAATTCTCTCGCCTGCACGAGAGGATAGCAGCATACTTATATTGAACCATTCGCAGCCCAAAAAGTAACTTGTGGTGTTTTCATCGATAAATAATAACATTAACTATGATACGTGCTGCGTTTCCTTTCGATGTATGGATCAATAATTTGGGTAAGTGGTTTTCCAGAGTGCGAGTGTGTTATTATTTCGTCGCACCCTTCTTGAGGGGTATTCCCAGTTAAGCAGTTTTCTGAAACCTGTCGTCCAATTTCTTTTGTCCTGGATTCACTCCCACGGCGCTGCTGCATATTTGACAGACCCGCTTTCATAAATTAGGCGCTTTAGTATTCAGCCTGTTCCTGCCATGAAAAATAAAATATGGGTTAACCTCAGACGACGGTTTTGTGTTCCTATTTAGTACTTTTTTCCACTATTAGCAGTTTTCGTTTCCAAGAGAAATCCAATTTTGAAACCATGGCAGTTACTTGGTCTTTACAAATTTTATGTCGCCTTATTTTTAAGGATCTCTTACATCTGCATAATATAGAAGCGATTTATTGTCGATAAGTGATTTCTGCGTCAGTGGAATACCAAACAGGAAAAATTTCCAGGACTTTAAGTCTTATGTTGATCGAGGGGAAACACTCAAAGTAATGAAATATTGAGTATTGAGAAATTAATAACTTCCCGGTAGGTATATAAGCTTTTTCAAAGCTGAAATGACTTCGTTTGTCGGCGGAAAGTAGAGTTGAACGCCCCTAGCGACGACTTTGCTTTCCGCTTTCTTTTAATTTTTATGGAGTGGGTAACATGAGAACAGGTCTTTTTATCAGACTCAACTTTTGCACAACTTATGATGTAAATCTAAGTAAATTGTCGTTGCGAAAATTTATCAAGAATGCCTTGATTAGTGGAACAAAGAATCGAATGGTGTAGAAAAACTATATGGTGTTCCAAAAAATAATTTGATATGATTAATTTCTTACTTTTGAGATAAAAATATTAACTGAAAACTTGAATGATTCAGTTTTTCCAAGAAATCCCAATCTAGCTTGAGAATTGCCATACAAGCTGTTCCGGAAAACTAAATTATTATTTGTTTGTATTATCGATACTAAAAAAAGTTAGTTAAATAATTTTTAGTTAATTTAATTATCTTGGCATTCATGGCACGCCTAATTTGATTGATATGCTTCAACATGTTGAATAATGCAGAATTAATAAGGAGATTTTAAAATAAAATATATTTTTCCAAGAGGAACTAACAGAATACAGTGATATCCCAAATTTTTTATTTAATTTTTTTTTTCAAGTAATTGACTCATCAAATTTTATTTTTTACTTATGTAAAATAATACCTTGAGAAAGGTTTAATGGATTCCGAAAAAATTTCACCAAAATATACCCTGTGGTTTATACAAGGTACTCCCGAAAAAAAAATTTTTCTTGAAATCGGCAGTGAAGTGTCTCAAAATCGTCATTAAAAGCTCAGATATCGGCACTGAAGTAGCCCATTATTATGTACGATTTTTTCAATAAGTAGGTAGGCCTTGACGAGATATAGGTAAACATCAAACGTCAGACACGGAGCCATCGCCCGTCAAAAGTGACCAAATATTCGAAACCTGGCCAATAAATCCCATTTAACTTTTCGTACACATTGCTAAATTGTTACCTATAGCAGCGCAATCTTTCAGTATAAATATTTTAGTAGGTATAAATATTTTATCTATTTTATATGGAGGCTACACGACAGGCAGCAGTTTGGATTTTCTGTCATAAAGTACCTACCGTGTCTCATCATACTTGACCTAGGTAGAGCGCTCGTCAAAGTCAAGCAACGCCGCGCGTAGTCGGTTCATGGACGGGTGATCCCTTATGATTATCTTTTCGCCTAATAAAACATTTTTTTTTCGATTTAAAAAAATATATAATATGTACCTCATCGGCACTGAAGTCCTTTTTATGAGTCATGTGGTTTATTTGCCTCAGCCAGAGGCCTCGGCAACTAAATTCCGCATGAGTCATAAAAAGTTGAACTTCAGTGCATAAATAACTATTTTTCTAACTTTGGCTCCATTTGGTGAAATTTTTGAAATTGTATACAAGGGGTTTTGAACTATTTCCAATTCGATGGCACTCTCCACTTTATTTTTAAAATAAATGCGTAATATGGTTTTGTGATTTTTATGTGTTTCTTCTTCGAAAAATACGGAATTGTCTCGACTCAAAGTGAACAACACTGTATATATCTTTTGAAAAATAGTTTGTGGCCTTAACTATGCCAATTCCAAAGCTAGATTTGCATTTTTCCATGAAACTATACCTACATAATCCTGGTTTTCAAAAACTAAGAAAATAATGGGATTTAACAAATTATTTGGGACATCGTAGATATAGGTAGATTTCAACGATTTTCCAAAACTTGAAAAATTAAAGGTACGTCGTCAACAGCCATAAATTAACCGAGACTAACAGGAAAAATGTGAAAATCTCCTCCCAATTTTATTGCCGTTTTCTGTTCAAGACGGCTGGCTTACACCATCTGTAAAGAAGCGATTTTTTTATTGATAAGTTATTTCCGTTTAGGGTGGAATGCCAAGCAGGAAAATTTATTAAGATTTTCGCTTTTATATTGGTCGAGGGGAGAAATGCAAATTAATAACTCAGTTGGTATTAAAGAAGGGATGAGCTCCTTCAAGAGATGAGATGACTTCGTTTGTCGGGTGAACAGTATAGGGATGAAAGCCCATAGCGACGACTTTTTATTGCGTCAAGCCTTTTAATTAGTCCTGGAGAGACTGAAAGAATATAAATTGCTTTATTAACTCTGCAACCCCTCCGTCTTTGTTACGAGTATTTGCGCATAATTGGTGTGGTTATTATTTGGGATCTTCGTCAAAAGTACAAAAAATTAAGAATGAAAACTTGAAAATGATGGTAATAAGTTATATTTTTTACGTATCAGTTCTATTTCGTTACGTGGAGGAAATATTGTTCCCGAAAAAAAAAACGCTAATTCGGTTTAAATTGTTATAAAACGTCGAAAACCAAAATTTCAGCGATATTGTCTTGGCCAAAACAAATATTTTTTGTTATTGCATTTATCGTTTATTTTTATCACGAGATCCACAAATAAATTATAAGTAAGATAATGATATAACAACGATATATAGGATTAAATACATTACCAAAGGCAACTTGTTTGTTTCATGATTTTAAAAATATGTTATTGTTGGCACATGCAAGGTTTCCATTTTGTTATATTATGATTTAGGTCATTGTGTAATTATTAGTATTTGAAAGCATATATTATTATACGATATACAAGTCTATCAAAAAACTATTTATTATGCATTACAAAATAGGAAAGGCTGAATTTTAAAAATGCCAATATAATCAAATTACCTCGTCTTCTTCCTTTCGACTCGCTAATGTAGAAGCAAAATAAAACCGTGTTATTTGTATTAGCGAGAGGGTGTTCAATTTTAAAAGCATAAGTTTGGTTTTCCAGGCACTTGAGAAACACACTGTGCAAAATTTCTTATTGTCCCAGAAAACTGGAAAAAATTCCCTACAACTTTTATCTTAACCTTTTTTTCAATCACAAAAAATTAAAGAAACAGCTTTTTCAAATAAAATTCTTTAAATTTTAACAAATAAGCCCATTTCTAGGGATTTTATTTTTAAATGTCATTTTTGACATACATCGAAAGTCACGTGACCATATTTGAGCTTTTTTAAAACCAAAAGGTAACTCCAAAAGTAAAATTCAAAAAAAATCATCAATAAAAAATTCCCCTTTATTGGAGGACACTGTAGGTCCCATTTTATATTTATAAATTTGCGGAGACCGTGATGCTATTCCCGCAAGTGTTTCCACGGGAAAACTTCAATTAAAAATTATATCTTATGAATATTTTACGCGGTACTCGGAAGTAAATTAATTAATTCGCTACTCGACTATACCTTTCAGCAATTTTTTGCCCCGACAGCTTTTCCCTGTAGACTTCAGCTCGGAGCGCCGTATTTCATGGTGTGGCGGTTTTTTTGAAAAGGTCAACCTGACGTCCGACACGGCATTGATTAAGGGCCTTCCTTCCTCCGAAATAAATTAGCGCGCCCTTTTTGCAATGAGAAAGAACGCGCGATTATGAGAGTTCCGGGGCCGTGATACGAAACGTGACAATACATTGATAAACGGAGTAGGCGAACTCTTGGAAAATATTCATGAGGAAGACAAAAGCGCGTATGTCTCTTGAGCAAACTAGATGATATATCAGCTGCTGACGTTCCCATTACGCCAGCCTTTTGTCGGAATTAAAATTCAGGCGTCGCACAGGGCCCACGAAAATGGTTTACGGCAAACATTATAACAGTGTTTTTTCCTTGCGTTTTCTTACACTTCTTTCTTATATTCTAAAGAATGGCGCTGGACATTTCTAAGTTAAACATTATTAAGGCACTTTTTTACAAGGAATCTAAATATGGCCTCGAATTTTTTTTCTCACCACCCTGGACAAAGATATGACGATCAACTTTTATTTTTCTTATGGGCGCCATATTGGATTTTTACATTTTGAGAAGAGGATTTTTTTCTGGTTAAAATGATATGTCACACATTATGCTTTACTTTGTTTTTCTTGCCGTAATATCAAATTATTCGTTTTTGCATAAAGTGCCTTGGAAACGTAAGCCCCATAATGTTTGACGTTTTTGCATATAGAGGAGTGCCTTGGAAACATAAGCACCATAATGTTTGACGTTTCTGCATAGAATGCCTTGGAAACATAAGCCCCATATATCGTTTGATAGTTTAGTACAATTTTAAGTGTTACTGATACTTTATTTTACTGAAAAAATGTCATGTTATGAAAAAAAGCGTGATATGATTCAAATTTTATATTCCTCATATATAAATGACGTTGAATGGATATTGTAAGAGCCACAAACAATTTAAGGAAACGTGCTGCATTGTGCCTTGAGGAACAAGGAGGACAAATTGAACATTTATTGTAGAATAGGATTGTCTACTCGTCTAGGTTTTTGTTGTTCTTGTGTTTCCAGTTTGACTCTTTTTTTTCTTTTTACCATATTACTCTGCATCAAATTCCGCAACTTTGCCCCAATTTAACCGACCTCGTATCTCTTAAGATAACCAGGATCCCCATGCATAGACTCGAAATACGGTCACCCTGTATATATTTATATATCTATCCATATATATGTATATTTGGATAAAATTTACCTTTGAAGGCCCCCACATGCTGATATTGTTGATGTTCGGAGTTTTTGTAATTCGCTCAATTAGTCAAAGACCAAAAGCTCCTTTGAGCTAAAATTTATACGGACTGGTAGGCTGCGGGTCGGAGATTCAGATGGTTGGGGTCCGGAGTTTAAACATGTACAAAATACAACTTTTTGAAAATATTCGATCGTTTGAAAATATTCTATACAGTGACTTATTATTTACCTTTGGTTACATACACAAAACTTCAACTTAAAGAAAAAACGGAAATTGCGGGAAAGAAAATCACGTTATACTAAATAAGGGCTGCACGATTCAGAAATCTGAATAATTTTACATAATTGGCCAATTTCCGGAACATTAAATTAATTTTTTATCCACGAGCGTCAGGATAACCATTGTGGAACATAAACACCCATTGAGTTTGGACACAGTCCTGTTATAATATTTTACAACAAGGGAAAAGCGACGTAAATCAGTCACAATATCGACACGCGTCGATCGTAATTCAAAGAAATTTCGCACGGGATTTTCACGGTCGGCTGACACTTTTTCAACGTATATGGATGCTGCCAGGGGTGCGGGCTTTTGCCTGTTTTATTTTAAGGCACGCACGACTCGCACATGTGCCAGCGAATGTGGCTATTAATCATGCATTACTTCTGAATGAAATATTCTGACTTCTGAAAAATTTGCTTTTTTAAAATCCGCGCGTGCCCCCTCTAACAGAAAATTGTCAGACGCCCTCCCGACCATCCATCAAGTTTCAATTGCATTTTCTTCGGCTCAGGTGGAAAAAGGCAAATAATTTAGTAGATGTGTTTCAGTTCGCTGTTTTATAATAGCTGACAGTTTTACAATATGTGACTTTGCTAAACAAACTGCAATTTGAAATTGCATTGCTCACTAGTGGAATCTGTTAAGATTTTGGTATGTATGTACGTGTTGACAGCAAAAATATATAATCTCAACTTTTGCGACATTTAATTAAGTGTGATGCGTATATGAATTATTGCATTAATTAGAATGGATTTTATCTTAGTTTAATAGTTTGATCCAGAGCAGTAGAGTGCGATAAAAATATTTCCCAGTGGCAAAGAGTTGGGATATTGATGAGAACGAAGAGGCTTCAGCCTTCAGAAAAAGCTCTTATTAAATTATTGTTCCATCCATAATACATTAACGTATTCCCTTTGGTTTTTCCTAATAAGAAACCCGGAACACAGAGAGAGAGAGGAGGATGACTGGAGGTATCGTTTTTAATAAGCAAATTTTCTGCTCAACAATTTGCTAAATTATTCTTTCAGATCGGCGGCTTGTTTATTTTTTCGGAGACTTCCCGAAAACTTTCCGTGAAGCAATCACGAATTTCCAATTCATTGTCTCCTAAGTTATTTTCTCGTCTTAAAGCAGTCTGAAGTGGCCGAATTGAAAGCAGTTGTAAATGTTTTTAAGCGGAAAAAAAGAAACTGGGTTTCGTGGTGGGAACAAGGAAAGTTTTCCAAATCAGACAACACTGTTTGCACTTACAAAATTGTATAATGTGGACTTTGAATTAGTTCATTTGAAGGAAACAGTGGCGGCTCGTCTATAGGAACCCTGGGGCTAGGGCCTCTCAGTAGAAAATGAATAGCTTGTTTTTAAAAGGGTTCTTTATCTTTTATTTTTTTTTCTTTTCAAAACGTAGGCCCCTATGTGCATTAAGCCACGAGCAGCCATTGGTAGGAAAGTCAGGATCGCGTGCCATTTTGTTTGAGATCGAAAAAGTTTGAGCCAAGCGAGTGTATAGAAAACATATTAAAACTTTTGATATAATTTCTTCTTGTGGTATGGAAGCAATATGCAAATGCCATATGATTTCTAGCCATGTAGAAATCGGGACTAAACCAGCTACACAGGTAGCTAATTATATGCTTTTAGCAGCTGAATTTATTCCTTCTGTCGGCTGTCTGGTGAACCTGCGCGAGTAGTTTCGTAATCCCTGGACTAATCTCTGGCATTCGACAGGTAATTAAGTTTGTAAATAAATTACAATCTATCATTATCAATGGCAATCCATCTGTTAGATCTGGGATACGGTTCAATTACTTGAATGGCGATATATTGATATATATATTAGATACTTAGTTGCATGATTCAAGGTCATAACATAATTTTGTATTTGATGGTACCTATAATAGCTACTGTACCAGAATAGTTCCCTTTTGTGTCCTTTTTTCGGTCTAAGTCAATTAATTATTCAAATTCCCACTAGGGCCATGATGCTAGACCATACAGCAGTGATTGTTTGAAATATTTCAAAGCTGTATTAAAAAAATATTGATTTGGTTTTAACGTTTAGACGGGGAGCCGACAATTTTGAATGTTGGCGAAAACGCCAGTATTATTGTGTGCCAATTCAGTACATACGCAGATAGAGAAATCACGGCATAGAAGAATCTATGTCGTAGTAGATTATTCTATGATCACGATAATCTGATTGTATATTGTGTTCCGTGGTATAGAATTTTGTATACAGCAAAAGGTTTACTTAATAAAAATTTTAAACTATTTCCTCTTGCAAAAACAATAGGTAGGTAGTCGTTTGATAATTTACAGGATGCGTATTTTAAAAATAATCCTGTGCTTCCTTTTTTGTTAGGAGAGTTGTCGTCACCAATCACAAACGCACAATTTTGAATTTTAAATGGAAAAACTGTATGACAGCACCTGTCTGCAGTTTTTTCGAATTTACTCGCGGCAAAACTTGACAGCTGTTGTATAATAGGTAGTATGTTTTGCAAGCTATGTGTATGCAGAATAATCTGTTACTCATGAAATAGTCTTGGCAAATACCATTCGGGCACCTAATTTTTCCTGTGAAAAAATAAAAAAAAACACAATGCTAAGTAATATTTTTTTAACAAAATGAATTCGTGCAGGTGCAAAAATTCTTGTCTTCGACTCGGATTTTTGTTGCACCAGCAATCATGCTTCTTGTTAAAATATTACTTAGCAACGTGTTTTTTCGTTTTTTTTTTCGGCAAAATTAGATGCCCTTATGATATTACTTACAATAAACGCCTAAACGATAAATGTAATAATATTATGGAAAACATTTTTACTTTTACTCGATACATTTTTCTGCTGCATGAAAGTTCCTGCTTCTTACCCGATTAAGTTTAAAATACACCTCAATGTACTAAAAGCATTTTCCCACATATTTACTTCCTCTTGGAGCTTGTAAATTTTTGTTGCTCTCGTACATTTTATCAGTAATGTAAGTATAGCGTGTTGAAAATATTATGAAATAAGGAAAAGGATGTATTAGAGATTACCAACCTATTCCTTCTGGAAATATTTACACGTCATTGAACAATTTCCTCGCCTCTCCATGTTTGATTTACCATTGGCGGCTATTTGCATAATATAGTAGAAATTATATCCTTCAACAGGTTTGCCTACCTTGACAACGATCTACGACACCAATTTCTTAGAAGCCTCCAAGCAGTAAGTAGTGATGTGATCTCTTGCAAATCTAATCTCAGTCAGACCTTCTGAACCACAATAAATTGCGAAGGTGAACCTGAGTTCCAGAGCAAAAGTTGAAGGGTTTAAAATAAAGCCACAAGTCCAATTCAACGGGAAATAGTTTTGGAATACGACGGTTTTGCCAATTTCAACTGCGTCGCCTTATTGGGGAAACTTGGGTTATTACGGGATGAGGAAGTTCTCAGTATAAACTTCCGAAGCCTGGTTTACGGCGTTAGGAGGTGTACATTTAAAGAATTTCGTTAACTAATTACGTTGAAAGCTGACTTATTTCTACTAAAAAGTTTTTCAGGGCTTTGGCTTCAACCCACGCATTTCTAAAAAGTTTTTGTACCTATCCTTGTCAGATATACTCTCTTTTAATACCTTTATATACCTTCACTGTAAATGTATAAAGGGTGGGCCATCGAAAACGAAACAGAGCCAGGAAATAGTATATTTATTCATTACTAGTCTGGAAATAAAGATTTTTCCGTGCGCGCGTGATAAATTCCCGTGTGAGGCGCAGCCGAACACGGGAAGTCATGCAAGCACGGAAAAATTTATTTCTGGACGTGTAATGAACGATATTTTTTATTATACTTCTTTGAAAACGGAAACTTAAAACGTTTTATCGGCATATTAGAATAAATTTAATTGACAAAAAATAAACAATGCAGACAATATAGTGTTTGGTATGTATGATGCGTTTCCATGGTTACTCTCAAATTATTTCTAAGGTGCTTTGTTGTAAATTAGTTATTGTCAGATAAGGTTAATAAAACGTCAAAAATATTACAGAAATGTACCTAAATATTGAAACACTTACGAATTAAAATACAAAATAGGTACATGTTAAATATCAGAGAGCATATAGAGTTTCTTAAATTTAGTTTACTTTGCTGTATATTTCTATTTTCCATATATTCGGTATTTTTATTCAGCACACATGAACAACAGATGAAAATAAGGTGTTTTCAAAAAAGTATAATAAAAAATTGGTTTCCGATTGACAGATGTATCTGTCGATTAGTACTAATTGACAGTTACTAATTTCGTGGCCCTCATACGCCTTCGTAGCTCATGAAAGCAATTCGGAACTAATTTGGAGACAAAACGCATGTGCATATTATTGACCATTTGCGGAAAAAGACATGTTCAGAATGTTTTTATTGTATATGTATACCATTGTTGTATATTGTCTACCATCATAGTATAATGTGTATCCCAAAAATAGCGGGACATAATGCTTAGTTATAGATTTGGATGTTTTCAATGCAACATTTTGTATGTTGCCTACTCTGAAACAAGCAAGAAAACAAAAACATACAGTTTTCTCCATCTACATTTTCTTTAATTTAGAAAATGCTCTTTATACCTATGTTACATTATACGCCCTTGCATACATATTCTGCTTAACTACTAAGAATTTCAAATTTCCTTTGAAGTACGACATCCTTTATTACAATACCAAAACAGCGGCATTCCTATTCGTGTTTCCTACCTTCGTCTGCCAACAAAAAGTTTTGTAGTTTTTGTTATGCTCCAGGAGTTCTAAAATATCGAGGAATAGCTCTCATGAAACTCATCCAATTATTATTAATAAGAAAAATGAATAAGGCGACATACTTTATAATAATAACGACATACTTTATAATAATAACAAAGAAATTGTGAGTTACCCATGGGAAATTTTATAAACTTGACTGTCTTCCTAATTACAGAAGTGATACACTGCAAAAGTTTACTCAGCCTGCCCGAGTTTATAAGCTTAATTCTTGTATGATAATTTATGGTGCTATACCTCATCTAAGTCGTGCTTTCTTTAAATTCCACGACACAACGTAAGAAAACGTTACGTACACCTACTACTACAGATTTTCTGATATTTTTATTATGAAAGAAATGGTTTGGAATTATACTTATTCGTTTTTGTAATATGTAATATATCGAGGAAATTGAAACGGCACAATACTTCTCTCGCGTGTATACCGAAATATCTGAAATATTTGGACAAACACGTACCGGAGGCGACAGAATTTGAAATTGAAAACGGCCGGTATGATAAATTCGATATAGCCCCCCAAACTGAAATATTGAACCATTATTTGTTTTCGAGATTTGCCCGCATATAACATATCTACATTTGTTTACCGAAAAATGGAAAACAATGAGATGATAAGCTTTTTTTTAAATTTTATGTAATTTGAAAACTGTGGGTTCGTACAATATTTTGAGATCCATGTTGGGTTTAGTCAATGCAGTGGGTTTTCATGTTAACTATAGTTTGTCCAATAATGATGTTTTAAAAAAATACCTCCAGACACAGACATATATATATATATATATGAAGCTAGCGAAGCTATATAGGTCTGTGCTCCAGATCAGTAATGTAGGTACCTATGCACTAGTGCGAAAAAGTAAACATTTCCGAAATCAACACATTTTAGCAAGGAATTACACAATAATCTGAAATTTATACCTGTGACTAAATACATTATTATATTAGTGCACAAATTCATAAATTCGTTGATTTTTATATTATATTCGCCTAATCAATCTTTTGTTTGAAAGGTCTCACAAAGCCGCTTCTTTTGCCCTTCCCTGCATTGTGTAAATTCAAATCCAGGACCTGCTACGATTTTTTTATTTTCCCGATTTTCACTAAAACTATTTAGCGTTTTTTTTATTTAAAATCTGACACATTCAACCTGTTTTGAGGTAATTCTTTCGTACACTTCACTCGTCAGATCAGATGCCTTTAAAACCCCTATTTTCCCCAACTTAGGCTCCCTGCAGAATGACACTCCATGTATATTTTTTATTCGAATTTTGTATGTGAGGCTTTTTGAGAGTCCTGATTAACGCTGTGTTGTTAGATTTTAAATTGAAAAAATTGCAAATGCCTACAAGAAATAATCTAAAAATTATACCAGTTTCTTCACTTGTTAGAAAAATAACTATTTATGCTATAGTTCAAATTTAGAAATTCCAAACTCGACGCCCATGGTCTATTTTTATAAAATCGGTGGAACATTTTTGCTGTCAGTTAGTAACTCTGCCTCCTGCCTCAATTTTCTACGTTATATTCTTTTTCTTGACGGATGAGAAAACTTGACAAACAATCATAATTTTCAATAATTCTAGGCAACTTTCCTTTACATGAGTGTTTACCATGTCTCTTACCTTACAGTGTGTTCGAATTTTGAGTACGAGTGAAAAAATTTCCATGTTAAAATGCGAATAACTTGTAAACCACAAGGATTGAAAAAATAGTCAATAAGGCAAAATAGTCAGTCAGATACATTCCATTCCAGTGGCGTAACAATTGGGATTTGATTGGGAAAAAGTATATTCAGCGGCTTTGCAACGTCACATTTTTTGTAGTGGCTCAAAAAGATCATAAACTCGAATATCATGATCTTTGTCTTTATATGCCATGATGCCACTTTTTAAAAATGTTCCGACGATTTCCTAAATATATAGTCCCGGACGCCAAGTTTCGATAGCCAAATATAGATTATGATCGACTTTCTTTTTCCAGAATATATCAATATCAGAACCGTCCAATCTTCCTTCAATCTCTCTAAAACTGTTTGCCATCCCCCCGTCGAATCCCGACGTCACATTTTTCCCGTTCCAAAATTCACAAGCCGAGCCCTATGTCCGTTATAAACCTTCCCAATATCGGAATCGAGTTTACCTTTTACCCACTTTGCGAGATTAGGTAGCCCGGGGCCGAACCGG
The DNA here is from genome assembly GCA_963920635.1 of Pseudeuparius sepicola. NCBI lineage: Eukaryota > Metazoa > Arthropoda > Insecta > Coleoptera > Anthribidae > Pseudeuparius > Pseudeuparius sepicola. The sequence goes on from OY987303.1 coordinate 12,383,946, forward strand.
CCGCCAAAAATCTGGGGAAAGCTCAGTATTGATTTTCTCGACCTCGCGAACTTCACGATGGCGCCATCTATCGGGTAGTAGAGCAACCGGGTCGCAGTTGTGGCAGATAACTTTGGATTCTCGGATGGGGATGTTGGGGAGGAGGTACAGGAAACTGCCGCGGTGGGAAGGAAACTGTTGGGGATATGAGTGGGGTGGAGTGGAGGTTCCAGATTTGAGCGATAGGTGGCGCTGGGGCGGAAGTAGGGGATCGTTGTGTTTGAACAAAGAAGTCACAGAACAAAGAAGTGAAGCAAAGGAAGGATACATGGGCGGAGACCAGAGATGGATTTAAACAGGGTTTTTTAAAAACCAAAAAAACTGTCAAAAACCGGGTTTTTATAATGTTGCTGACCGATAAATGTGGCCTGAAATGCTGAATCCCACGGTACCAAATAATATAGGTAGATGTAGGGTATTCTCAGTTTATTTTACCTACCACCTTAAACATATTTTTAAAAATTTATAACTAATTTTACACAAAGTAGACAAAATACAAAATCAAGACTCCTTATTTTAGATTAGATGACATGAACGTACTCTACTTAAAAAAATACAGTATCTAAGTAGGTATATCCCCGGCTGGGGTTTACAAAAGGTAAGATTACCAAAAAATTAACTTTTCGCAATTTCAATTTTTTAAATTAGGAGGTACCCCAATTTCTCGAAATTTTTAATGAATTTGTTTACAAAGTGGTTTGGCAAATATTTTGTTCACATTGTTCATTTTCTTTTGCAAATAATACTAAAATGGCAAGAAAGATTTTATTGATTGATTATTTTTAATATTTAATGAAAAACTTGATATTTAATTATTTAATTAATTAAATTTAACTTAATATTTTGTCAAGTCGAATCTTGATTTCGGAGGAAGAAAAAACTTTTATGGAGAGTAACTTTTTTGCGAAAAATTAAATTTGTTTGCAATTTCACTTCTTGTAAACTCCAAAAGGAGATATACTGTATATAAATAAATAAAGTTAACAACTTTACGATATAATTTTAACATTTTGAAGAGTTAGTGACAACTTCCAGCTGCTCCACAATAAAAAAAAAACGTCGAAAAAAGACCGCTTCAAACAACCTAACCCAAAACCCGCGGTTGGTTTTTTAAACCCTTGGCCCATTCACCTGCGTAGACATAAGGTCGTTTTGTTTTAATTTTTGATGATGAGTCATTGCTAAGGTAAGGATGTGGTAGTATTTTCAAATATACATAAAGCAGAATTTGCAATTTGTAAATATCCCCTTCGAAATAAATAATAAGTACCTACAGTACTGCTGGAGGCAAGTGAAAGCAACTGCATGTTTCTTAATTATATCTTGAAAATATAAAACTGTGGAAGAACTATATTTTTTCGCTGTATTTCATTATTGATAAAAATGAAAATTTGTTAAAATAGTAAATAAAATTTTCAGAAATGCTTTTTGTCGTAATGTTCTCTTGTATATTCCAATTGTGAAACTACCGTAGGTACCTTTATTGAATGTAATAAAATTATATTCCCTTTTTTTAAATTCATACGTATACCTGCAGAATTTTTACTTCATTCTCCAACACCTTCCTCTTAGCATGTTGGTCATGTACATAGCGGTCTACATTTTATATCTACTGAATAATTCAGCTTCCGTTACATAATGCTAGACCACGGTCACGTTAATATTTGACCATACTATTGTCCAAAAGTACGTTGACTGAAATATTCACTATTCACAGAGACCCATTTTAGTCTCAAAATATGATATTATAGGGGGGCCTAACATTTAGGTAATTTATTATTAGTTATACTTAAGGGTTTTCGGTAAATAATGTGTAAACGTGTCGGAAAAATACTCCGTTTTCTATATGTACTCGTACATGACTATGCAGAAAATACAAATATCTTTTTAAACTACACTCTATTCAATCAAAATGCAAGTTGGGCGTAAACATTTACACGATGGAAACACGTGAACAATTCTGAGGACTAATACGGGGCAGGGCCGCATTAAGGACGATCTCTATGAATTTTACAATATAAAATATTAAAATAATTTTGCCCCAGTATTAAGAACTTTAAAAACAAACTTTTATGGCACACCTAGTCATTCACTTACCTGCAAATTTCTACTATTAACACAAATCGTAGCTCCAACAATTAATAAACAGCGAAAGAATTATATCGGAAAAATTGCACTCCACTTGCAACTCAATACACCTCTGTAATAAATAACGACTCGCTGAACTCGCCCGCCGGGAAAAACTTTATTGACAACTAGCCAATAGCAAGCCGATCACCTGCTAGCCATGCAACAACTTTTGTTTATCTTTCACTTGCGTTGAGTTTGAATAGAGTATAGGTACCTTGTACTTGTTGGTACTGGATATACCCGAGAGGAATGCTTTTAACATCCACCATCGGCCAATAATACTCTTTCAGAGCAACATTCGTTGTCCAAATATTTTTGTGGGTACCTATTTATAGAGCAGTGTGGCTCAAAAGGTTCTATCCCCTGCTATCTATCAAAAGATAAAAAAATATACCCACCCAACGCTATGATAGTGTGTACACTTATGAGCCTGAGGAACCGAAAAAAAAACCAAAATTATAAATGGAAAAAGTTGTCGAGGTAATTTAAATTTTAAAAATCCCGCGCATAATAAATCAGATATTTTTTTGCTTTCTGCATTTGATAAACCTCTCTCAGAAAGTTAATAAAGCGAGGACGAGGTCGAGCTACGTGCCCGAAATTCACAGAGCAAAAAGGCCCACGTAATCATTTTTACAATCTCTCCCGCCGCGGTCCCGATAAATGGGGATTTTATGTGATAATTCAGAAATCTTATTACCTTTGGACCCGCGGTAAATACGGGGAACTTTTAAATTTATGTCGGCGAGGGTGTGTACCGTAAAAGTTTTCTCCGCGAAAACGTGAGTCGGGAGTTGCAGTTACAGAACTCGGTTTACTCGGTTTATGGCCAACGTGGAGATCCAAGTTGATTCTTTCCTATTCTCTATTGAGAGTTTGTATGCTTAGAATTATTGACATTCAGCCATTAAAACTAAAAGAATAAACTTCATTTTTACAGAAGTACCCAGTGGAAGTAGCTGTTTTGTAAAGTAAATTTATAACGAAAAGCCAAATTAAGTGTCAAGAAATCCTAAAATAAACAGTTTGGTGTCTAGTGTCTTGCCTGGTATTAACCTGATCTAGACTCCATATTAGATTATTTTTGGTACAAATTTCTATATAACTTTTACAAATAAAAATGTACTGTACGAATCATTGAGCCTCTGAACTTCAGTCATGAAAGATCAAATAAACTTGCGTGCATAGAAACTTTAGAAATTATTCATCAGAAAAAAATTTATGCTTAAGTCTAAAAATCACTAAGAAAATGTCGCTATTTTGTCGCGTTCAGTTGCTTTCGACGTCCACGAAAAATTGAGAAATAAGAAAAAACCTTGACTGACCGAGGTACTCGAGTACTTGAGCGAATGCTAATATCCTAGTTCTATCGGGAAAAGTCGGCCTAGTCTAAATAATAAGTAATTGCCACCCCTCCCCCGCACAAGCATGTGGTTGTTTGTGGGAAGTATTGTGACGGTGAGAATTAATAATATTATAAATCCACTCTCAAATATTTAACAAAAATTAATGTAGACCTTTGTAATCCTCTACAAACAGAATAGCGAAATAGCTTCTTGCTTTTTCAAATCACCTTATAGGTACTATAAGTAATATTCTTGTAATACATAACTACTGTGATACTACTTGTCTTAATTATTAATTATTGTACTTTATTGAAAGTAAGTAATACAGACAGAAATGAATAATCAAAGGCCAACTGACTCTTCTTTAACTTAAACCACACAAGAAAGGAAACAACAATCAACCAAAATTCAGTAAAGATATAAAGTGACTTGTTTGGCGTATATTTTGAATGTATTTTACATTAAAGGGTAATTTATTTATTGTGCGATTTTCTCGTAAACGACTGGAGGAAAATTCGTTCTGTAAACAACAAAGTGCAATATCAATTATAAACTATAAATTTGTTAAATTACATTTTATTTTTTTAAAGGTTTGTTGAAACAAACACGAAAATTAATAGAACTTGTAACTTATTTTAATTGTTTGTGGACGGGAGTGGCGCTACTCGACGAAACAAATGGCGACTTATTCATCGAGTTGAAGAAGCGAGAATTCTAGATATTATGTTTTGAGTAAAAGTATAACGTGTATTGAATAATGTTTGAAACCCTAAAACGAACGGTCCACTATATAAAGAAGTACCTAACTGAAAAATCTAATGCGTTCTATGTTCTATACTTACTTACTTACTTCCACTATAACTATTCATGGATTTCATTTCAATCGAAAAGGTAAAATAGTCTTGGAAATGTATGGAAATATGCCATGACATGTAAACTTGTCAAATTAAAGGCACGTAATAAACAAGCATTTTATTTTATTTTGGATATTAAATTCATTGTAACAGTTACATTTGCATGTTTTTATTTTATTAAAGATTCTGCAACATTGGTGTTTTTAACATTAAACCAACCTGTCGATTTTTTTCTTCGTGTGACGCCAGTAGCAATCGCTTGAAACAGCGCTATGCACAACTAACAGGCTATATCTCACTTCACCCGCAAAGCATGTGTATCTCACCCGCAAACGCTAGCTGGTAATTGGTACGTTACTAAAAGTCCTGTTACATGCCCCGAATTAAAATTTTTGACAATTTCCGTCACAAAATATTATGAAGGTTGGGTGCTTTCTGTAAAATTGCGCCGGTCGGAATTCCCTGTCCACGGTACATTGAATTCGACTGTAATAAAACGACATAGTAGGTAAGTATATCGTCAACGGAATACGGAAAGACAGCGAATCCCGTTGATTTTCGACTGCAGCACTTCAGAACGAATACATCTGGCGCGCCTGGAACAATCCAGGTCAAGTGCTGCCATCCGCGCGATTTTCGAAACAATAAATGTTGTATATATGCACGAACCCGCGAATTTACGACAGGAAAGCCCGTACATCACAACACAAAAACAGCTGAATTCTTGCAATGAGTTAGTACTATTGAAGTTTTAAAATTGGTTCGATGATTGCAATTGCGAACCAAAGCACCTAGGCACTCTTACTGTCAAAATACATAAAAAAATTACAAATTTAAAAATACCTTAAAATATTTCACCACATTCCTTGTATTCAACGCGAAAGTAAGTATAGTACCTTAAAATTTTGGATTCTATTTTATTTGCAAACCGGGATGAACGGAAATAAAATTAATAGTATAAAAATATTTTTAAAAACAAGCTTTTATTTTTATTTTTTTATTTTATTTAAGAAGAAAATTAACTTTATAATAAATCGAACCAAGGCAAACCCATAATTTTGTTACATTACACAACTGTATATGATATAAAAGCTTGTCGCGAGATTTTCGTGTGTAAATTTCTTTTATAGAAATAGTTATTTATGTACCAAGGCACTGAAGTTCAACTTTTTATGACTCATGTGGAGTTTAGTTGCTGAGGCCTCTGGCCGAGGCAAATAAACCACATGAGTCATAAAAAGAACTTCAGTGCCGAGGTACATATTATATTTTTTTTGAAATCGGAAAAAAAAAATGTTTTATTAGGCAAGAAAATAATAATAAGGGATCACCCGTCCACGAACCGACTACGCGCGGCGTTGCTTGACTTTACCGATCGCTCTACCTAGGACAAGTATAATGATGTACGGCACCTTCTGACAGAAAAACCAAACTGCTGCTTCTTGTGCAGCCTACACAACAAATCTATTGATTTTCAAATTTACTAAAATATGTATACTGAAGGATTGCGCTTCTATAGTAAACAATTTCGCAATGTGTACGAAAAGTTAAATGAGCCTTTATCTGCCGGGTTTTGAATATTTGGTCACTTTTGACGGGCTATTTCTCCGCGTCTGACGTTTGATGTTTACATCTCGCCAAGGCCTACTTATTGAAAAAATCGTACAATAATGGGCTACATTATTGTACGATTTCTGTGCTTTTAATGACGATTTTGAGACATTTTAATGCCGATTTCAGGAAAAATATATTTTACTTAAAATTACTTTCAAGATATATATATTCTCGCGACAAGCTTTTATATCATATACAGATGTATAATGTAATATGGGTTTGCCTTGGTTTGATTTATTATAAAGTTTATTTTCTTCCTTTCAGAGTATTTAAATAAAAGCTTGTTTTTAAAAATATTTTTTTACTATTAGATAATTTTGTTTTCAACTTTTTACTTCTACTCTTCAAACCCTTTCATTTAATGCCCATATTAAGGTAAAAGAAAATGTAACTCTATCGTTTTCTACTCTTCAAGCCCTTTCTATTGATACCCATATTAACGGGGTTGACAAAAAGTACATTATCCGCCATCTTAGAGGGGCGGCCATATTGAATTTAGTGTGATGTCACTAACTTTATCGTTTTCTACTCTTCAAGCCCTTTCATTTGATACCCATATTAAGGGGGTTTACAAAAAAATACATTATCCGCCATCTTGGAGCGGCGGCCATATTGAATTTAGTGTGATGTCACTAACTCTATCGTTTTCTATTCTTCAAGCCCTTTTATTTGATATACCCATATTAAGGTGGTTGACAAAAAATACATCATCCGCCATCTTGTGGCGACGGCCATTTTGAAAGTATTACAATATTGAGTATTGTATATTGTATTGTAACCGGAACTAAAGGTGTATGCAAAATTTCAGCTCAATCGTATGTCAGGAAGTGGTTCTAATTCGGCTTGCAAGATAAACACCATACAGTGCAAGTTTAATAAAAGCTTGTAAAAATGAAATATGTCAGGGAAATCTACTAATCCTCTATTATCTGCACACATGTTGTTTTAGACCAAACTAGCCCATTATATATGACCGGGATATGGCTGGAAATGGAGTTGCCGGTAACAACGGCCCAAAACGCGGCGCTTCCCAATCGGCAAATAATAACTTGGTTACTGTGAAAACCCCTTAATCTAATTGAGTGGCATGGCCGCGGCACGCTGTCAACCGGAAGTATCGATCCACGCTTTTATATGACATCAGTTAGGAACAAGCAGCATTTAAAACGTATACTATGTAGATAGTAGTACAAATTGACGTAGCATTTTCTATGTCATATATATATATACAGTATATGGTGATAATTTTATATTTTGTTACATGAAATATTTTTAGGGCTAAAAATAACGAAGTTAAGGGGGATCAATTTCATCTTTCCTTCTATATTGAATGTTAGCTACTTTCGACTAGTAACAAAATGTATACCTTTGGTAAATTAAAAAAAAAGAATAATCGAAATCGGTTCAATATAAAATTTCATCCCCTATATGTCCACCCTTAGGGGTGGAATTTTTTCTTCAAAGTTAAATGGGACCATTCTGTAGGTATACCCTTTCAAATAAAAAAAGAATTGTCCGAATCGGTTTATAAATGACGGAGTTCTGAGGTAACAAACATAAAAAACATACAACCGAATTGATAACCTCCTCCTTTTTTGAAGTGGGTTAAAAATGCGGTTATGCAAATGAAACAAAAATGTGTAGTTTAGAATAAAGTAAGAATTATTTGTTGTTATTGTCATCATTAGTTTATCTGCCCCAATAAATAATATAAATTGTCTTAATTGTCATACATCAATGGAAATATTCTTATCAAACAGTGATTATTGCTATTGTTCCCATCGAAATTGAATGCCCTGAATTTATTACAGATAAGCTCCTAAATTTTATTGTTTATTGCTAATAATTATTACCTCAAAACATTGTCATGTCATGATTGTTGAACCAACCGGTCAACAAGTTTTATTAATCAAGGTTAACAAAAATGTAACTTTAGTAGGTTATAATTACATCTATAGAAACTCAACTCGGTATGTTTTTAGAAGGTTTTAGCTACATCTTAGCTTTGGTTGTACTAAAAATTATTTCTTGGATACTCGAATGATTAAGATGAATTTCACAGCATAATTAATCATTAGATATCATTTATAAGATATTTATAATAATTGTATTTTCTCCCTAATTGTAGTTGAGTATTAAATTTCCAGAAAAAAATACTAATTTTAATAAAATAGTCAAAACAATATATCTAATTTACTTTTTCATATTTGGCACGAAATGCATATTATAACTGCTATTAACCAAGCACTTTAGTGTTCTGTACATGAAAAATGGAATAATAATCCGCTAACAATAAACCCCGTAAAAATGTGCGAAATAACGGACCACTAAGCTATAAAAATTTATACCTAACTCTATATAAAAATTCCCTTCCCCAAATACGTCACGTTGTAACCGGGCAATGCTGAAATATAATTTTTTTTCCTAACACATCAGAATATCCCAGAAACAGGACTGGCAATAATTGTACTTTTATTAAGCTACACTATTCGTTATTTGGAATTAAATTAATATAAGCTTTTTTATTAATTATTCATTTAGTGAAGCAAAATATGCTGTTGGCTTCATGCATCCAATTTTGCAGCGTTGTAGTCAATGCGGATGAAACGCATATAAAATTAAATTAAACTAAATCCATATACCTACTCCAACATTATTATACGTGCTTCGTTATTATATTCCCGTACACATAAACAGGATAAATCCGCAGCACTTGCAAATTGGCTCGTTTCAGAGCAGTCTGGAACAGAACTGAATTATTTCGGCCCGCGAAACATAAATTATACAAGTACAAAGTACCAGATGCAAATATCCAGTGTGCTTGTATATACTAAATAATAGAAAACTATCTAATCTAACTTTACGTAAATAGTGTACCTCATACAAGATAATTTATGAATTATTATTTTTTGTTTGTTTGATTATAAAGTATCCTTTGTACTTCTTCGCCAGAAGCACAAACAGAGGCGTATCAACCAATATCTGCGCCTGAAGCCAACACCATTTTGCGCCCCTCCCCCCTCCAGTTAGACCGGTTAGCTATAACTATTTTTAAAAACCTAATATCCGACGTAAATTGGCCCGTACAGAACACCGACTCGGTCTTCAAATACCTCTAAAAAAATTCTAAATGCTAGTCCAGAGCACTCTTCTGAATTTCCAAAAATATTATTCTAATCCGAAAATGTTATTTTCTCGCGACGCAGATCGACCCGTAGATATCAAAAACAAAATTTAAATTTCATTTCGTCCAGTTGTTTTCGAGAATTTCGTATTTAAATTCCAGAACATTCCAAAACCTCCAAATCGAAAGGTGGAATTTTCAAAAAAATAATTTGCTCCAAACCGGTGGGCCCCATGCCTTAGGAACCATTTCGTGTGGAATTTTCTAGGCCCAAAATCAAAATTATAAAAAATCGGTTTCTCATCATAGGCAACAAAACATGCCGTTATTTGCGCCAAAAAGGGTTAGAGCTACGACATAGCCGACTCTAAGAAAGCCCCGAAATTGAGAAAGCTGGCAACATGGCTTGCGGGTCTGCGCGGCGTGGCTTGTCATTCCCTGTCAGTTCATTTTACAAGAAATTTACCAGAATTAGTTTGTGTAGTGCTGCTAGTGCTATCGTCGCCACATTGTTACGACGAGACAGTGTGCCTCTGGGTGGAAACAGACAGTCCGAGGTGCTGGCGACAGCTTTTTTTATAAATTTGTTTTGTTTGTGAAAAATGAAACATTTCTCTAAAAGTTCGAAGTGAAGAATCGTTCCTTTACAATTTCAAGCCTCAAGATGCCTAGAACCGTCGAGGGAAGCTAGAACTTAGTTATATACCTGGCTGTAAGTCGAATCGTATAATAATAACTTAAAGTAGCTAGTTTTTCTTTGCTTGACAGCAAGCGGTCAATTTGTATTCGTTTTGGGCTTTCCAAATTACGAAAATTTAGGAATAAAATTATTAAGGGCCAGTTGCATAGACAAACTAAAGTACCTACCCTTTAAAATTAAAGGAGTTTTCCAACAAACCAACCATTGTTTAGTATTGTTGCAAAAGTTTCTTTACCTAATGTTAAAGTCAAAAGATAATTTAGTTGAATGTATTATGAAATTGACCCTAACTGCCATTTCAAGAGATTACTCTCCTTCACAACATGCTGTTCTCTTTTCGCTTGTGGTTTGTATTTTTATGAAAACTGAACCATAAGGGAAGATACCTAGGTAATCATCATTTGCCTGCGCACTTTGTGAAAAATTCTCACAAAAATTCGACAACAAAATGTAGTCCCCTCTATTTGCCCAAATTTACCATATTATTTGTCGAAAATGTACCTATCTACACCAGGAATCGTACTTATTATAAATACTTATACTTCTGTGTATATTTTGTTACTTGTTACTATGCGTTAAACAAACGTACCTACTTACTTAGGTTATTCACTTACCCAGTTATTCAAGCAAAGTGCACAAATGTATCTAATTATAATTAAAAAGAGGGTTGACCATTTATTAGAAAAAATAAACTAAGCCAAAGTGCAGACTGCTCTATACTGCATAGACCCGTTGAACCGCCCAGCTTTGGCGTTGCCAAATGTTTGGACAGGGCTTGTAAGCTTGAGAATGTTTTGGCTACGATACAATATTTTCGGGGGCTTAACCTCCTTGGTACCAAATTAAAACTAATAAATATCTTAAAAAGCTCTTTCATTAGGTAGTTTGTAGTGAATTGTTATTATTATTATTTAAGGTATGCATAAATATAAAATATGTAGATTATATGAACGAAGTTGATCTTTCATAGGTACTTGTATAAAGTGTAAGGCGTTGGCATAAAATGAATTATTCTTTTTACTTATAAAGCTGCCTACTTTATTGATAACCTGCTCTTATAATGTATGCACTAACCACACAACGTACATTTAACACGTGTACCTATATAAGGTTTCGTATCGCTTGTTCCAGTTAGCAGCTCATTGTTTTCATCATTTTCGTCTCTCATAAGACGTGAACTTTACTTTCGTGCTTTAAATTCAACAAAAGACGAAACCTTTATAGAAGCCTATTCTCAGGGCAAAAGCAAAGCAAAAGTGGCTTAATGCCATATACGTTTGATGTAGGGCCCCCGAGCTTCGCCGAGAAGCAGTATTTTAATAATTTCTTCGGGTATATCCGCGGTATCCAACCATTATTTACGAAACAAGGCGATTCGCCTGGAGAAACGTCAAAATTTTCATGAATAATTTCGAAAAGGATGCGGGATTCACAGAATGTTAAGTATAATGCGGCAAAGGTCAAACTCAACTCGGACGGTGGTCACAAATTGCATTTATGAACCCAAAAACTGAAACATCATTGACAAGTTGTTAGAAAGCAAACCGGCTGTCTACATTTCAAGACCTTGATTATTTTTTAAACTGTAGAACATTTTTTCATATCCTTGATCTTGCGAAGCCTCTGTGGAACACTGTTCAATGTTATAAGTCGCCACGACAGTGTTCCAGTGTTGTGTAACGCAATAAGTTCAATTTTGCGAAAGTAACTTAATAAAGACTTTTATCAAATCGTTGCAGCTTTTCAATTTACTAGAGAAAACTTTGTGGGAATTAATTGTGTTTTAGTGTTTCCGCAGAAATTTCTGTGGAACGGAAACTAAAACATAGGAAGCAATAATTATTTTTCCTTTTTGGAGCAAGGTGTATGTAATAAAAGATGAAAAATCGTTGGTCTCCGACTACGCGACTACTAAGATGCCATTCGATTTTTACTGGTCAGAGCAAAGTAAACTTTTTGTCTTATGTTTGTTTACAAAGAGCGGTCCCACAAGAATATAGGTACATCTTTTTTTGGGAAAGAGTAAAATTTTTATTTCAGCATACAAGTACTTAGTAGAAGGCACCGTTTATAGTAGCTTTAATTGGCCGCAGCCAATGATTTGCCACCATCGGCCATTGAATTTTCCCTCTAACAATAGTCCAGGGGGCCGAGAACCAACAGTAGAATAATAATTGTTGGAACCACATATTAAAAATATACTAATAAATATATGATTGGTTGAAGAAGCCATATTTCCTGAAATTTTAATATTTTACATAGTTACTATACCATAACAAAAAAATTTAATATGCAGAATTAAAGGAGTCTTCAATTTGTCCTATAATATACTGGGTTTTCCATTTAGAGAAATTACGTTTTAGCGATATCTACCTATATCTTCATTTGTGTTTTTTTTTTCACCATAGTATATTCGGCACAAAAAATTACAATTCTTCCCCAAATCAACCTATGGTGTATCTTTACAATAAGAAAGATAATGAACACTTAATTTAGTACAGCCTAGTATAAAAAAATGTTTATGAAGACTAAATTGTCTTCTCAATATTTCGGGGATAATTCTAAGTTGACACGAAAAAAGAAGCACGCACAAAAATATATCGTATTTCCAAGGAGGATTGCTAATAATGCACAATAAATGGAATTTAAAAAAAATACAGCTCGTTGCGTCTGACACAACCCAGGGGGGAATCTGACGTTTTGTCTATTTCGGTGTTATTTGGTTTTAGTGATTTATTTTTTGTTTCACTTACTCAAGTTTGGCCAGTTTCTCTAGACTCCTTTCACTTATTAATTCGATTGAAAATACATCATAAAATAACCAAAACCCTAGTAATCTCCTTATCTCAGTTTGTTTCATCGAAAATGCCCGGATTTCGTATGGTTCTCCCCGAATTTCACGAAAGAGTTTTCGTATAATCGGGGCAGGTCCCCCGGCAATAAACCTCAAGGCCCGGAGCCATCGAATTCTCATTTCGCAGTCGCCGACGCACATCAAACGGTTGCGCAACCCCCGGATTTCTCCGGGCGGGCGACGGGGGGAGGGGGTTACATTCGTTTATTAGATCCTCCCCCGAACAATGTGTCCCTCGGATGTACAACGAAATTAATTAGATACCTCGAATTTGTTCCATAATGTGGGGGGTAAGGCTTGGAATTTGTTTTCGGCATGCTTGACGAAGATTGACACCAAAAAGCATGTCCTATAAACAGGAGCCTTTGGTCCTCGGGGGGTTTCCAAAGGGAATTCGAGGGTGTACTCGGATGTTGTATACGGGGGTCAATAAAAAAGTTATCGTCAAAAATATAATTTTTTAAATGATAGTACCCACTACTGAATTTTCAGGTTTTTTAAATAACTTTCGGTTTTAGCGGAAATGGATGCAATATTCTGTATTTTACCACTTACACATTTCGTTTAACCACTGTAAGATTCTTTCTTTAATTCTGAATCCAACCATATCAGATATAACCTGTTTATCTCCAACCAGTTACGAGATTTTTACCAAAGAAGCTCCACCAAACTATATAACACGGTCTCTTATGAGTCAGTGTTTGATGTTCGATCCAAGTAGAACCCGATTTCCGAAAAATCAAGTCAAGACTCGACTAGGTGGATTGTACAATTAGATCCATACCGTATGCGTCTAATAAAACCCGAATTTTCGCGAACCCTTGAAGCTGCTTCTTTTATCCTCGCGCGTAATTGGGGTACCTAGTAGGAACCTATCTAGCACTGTTTTCATACGAAGGCCGCGAACGTTTAACACTGCATTTCTTAACGGAAATATGAAAAAATCACTTGTTATTTCACTGCAAATTCGTAGCGGCAATTGCAACAGGTTTGGACATCACTGCTGGTCCAAAAAATGGCGAACGGATCTGGAAAAATGTACAGAAGCAGGTTCACTTCCGACGAAGCAACGGAACAATATCGGTTAGCAAGACGCGACGTTTGCATACGCGTCCACGTTTTGGAAACAGAATTGTTATACCACAGAATAGCCACACGTAAGGCATTCTGTATAATAATAAATTGCTTGTTGAAGCTGGCGCCCCCAAAAATTACAGGCGGACGCGGATCGATATCAATCAGCTGTTAAATCCCATAATAATCGGACGGACGATCTTCGACTAGCGCGTCGGCTACGGCGCGGCGGTACGGTGACGGAGACGGCGTGCGTGCGCACAAGCTTTCCCCCATACCATCTAATACCACTATTCGGTGTTGCCGTTTATGCCGACATGTCCCCAAACTGACTTAAAGTCCCTTAAATCCGATTTTTGATTTTCGCGGATTTATACGGGGTTTCATTCGTTATAAGTTAATCTACTATCTCGTATAATTATTACGCACAAAAACGGGTAAATCCATGTAAAAATCCACTACACAATTAAATTTATACGAAATTAAATTACTAAATCAGGTAAATTTTCAGCACACTTGGCAACATAGTAGCGCCGCCCCGAGAGAAGTAGGGGCCGCGAGCCGCGATTGGCTAATATCGCGCACAAGTTATGAGTAGTGGGGATCACCTGTAGTGTGGGGATCAAGTGGGTATCCGGCGCCCCGCGCTTGCGCTCCTCGCCCAGCTGTAATTTAGTAGGTCGGCCGGGCCGCGCGGCGTGGAAATTGAGCAAAATCGAGTGAATCAGTGCCAGTGAATTCATTCGTAATTGTAATTATTGCGCGATTCGGCGCGGCGTCGTTTTTGTGTGAAGTTGGCGTCGGACGCCAGCGCCCGACGCCAACGTCATATGCCCGCACCTGGCGAATCTCGGCGAAGGAATTACGGGCAGTAGTCAAGGGCACGCAGAAGCTTAAATTCACCAGGAGGAGTCGCTGTTTTTCAGTTTTTGGGCACATTACGCGACATTTCGCCACCAAATTTTTACGAAAAGTAAGAGGAATGGTAAGGAATTAACTTGAGAGAGTTCCGAAACGGCAAAGGGTTAAAAAATGCGGAAATGATAAGAACGCCAATTTGACAGTCTTCCCCAACTATTTTCGGAACCGAATAATTTTTTATTTACAACCATGTATGTAATGTCGACATTTCTGACTTGTTAGAAGTTTGAAAGTGTCAATTTTTTTACTTTTACTTCCCGCCCTCCCGCAGGAGGGCGAGAAGTAAGCGAGATAATAGTATATTACACACCGAGGTGGGAAGTGTTTCATTACTGTCGAGAGATTAAATAGTTAACCGAGGTGCGAAGCGCCGAGGTTAACTTTATCTCGAGACACCTCGGTGTGTAATATACTATTAAAAGTAGACAATAGACAGGACAACAACCCTGAGGGGGTTTAAAAGTGGCGCACCATCGGGCAAGGGTAGAAAAATATTAAAAACGATGAACAAATCGGGGCCGCGCGTTAAATTCACATCAAATGACAGTCTTCCCCCACTTTTTTCGGAACCGAATAATTTTTTAAAAGTAGATAATACATAGGACCACAACCCTGAGGGGGTTTAAAGGTGGCGCACTATCGGGCAAGGGTTGAAAAATATTAAAAACTATGAACAAATCGAAGCCGCGCGTTAAATTCACGTCAAATTACAGTCTTCCCCCACTTTTTTCGGGATGATAGGGCTACAGGCGAACACCCGCTAAAAAAAAGTAACGCGCCGGTGCTCTACCCCATGGGTGGTTGTGGAAATTTGCAATTTTTTCAGATAATTTGTATTTTAAAACAAATACTTTATTCAGTTGATTGCCGATCAGAAATTTATTATCCCAAGGTGTCCCAAGAGATGGCTAATTATTAGGATAAAAAAATTGCGGCCTGAAAATCAGTTGTAAAATAGGTAGGTAGATAGATACCTACTCCACAAAAGACTTGTCAAAAAATTATGAGTGTGAAATCAGCAATGGTTTTCTAGCAATGACTTCTCCGAGCGGCGCTCGGATACATTTCTGCTGCCTAGGGACTTAAAATAACAGTAAAGTGATAAAAACTGACGTGTTTGTGAAATTATTGTGTGCGCCTGTGAAGAAAGCAATAAACAGTTCGTCACAGCAACCGACATCATAAAAAAACGTCGATACCTACCAGCAGTAATTTTCAAAGGTACCTAGGTACCTAATTCTGCAAGCAGATTTATTCCACTCTGACATGCGGCAACGTCGCGGTATTCCCCTTCCGAATCTAACGTTATTCCCCTCCATCTCCTAGGGAGAGGTTAGACCTCCCCTCTAAGCGCTTCTAGTGACGATCCAGCGGCGTGCATTGAGCACGGATAAAGATTGATTTGCCCCATTTTCTAAACATCGAGTAAAAAATTTTTTTTTTTTCATTTTTCGGTTTTATGAACGTCCCCGATTACGTGGTTAAAATTTCTGTACCTATCAAAGATACACCCTGTATAATAACTCCTTAAACGATTGATTTGAAAAAAGCTACTTACACCATTATGGATTCTACGTAACAAAAGTGTTGCGGAAATGTTTTAATAGAATCAAAAAAATATTCTGAATGTCGGAAAACGTTACGGTCACTTTTGAAAATGCAAATTGTTGAAAAACTCTGGAACGATCATATAAATATATTGATTTTCGGCTTTCATCATAGATCACGGCCAATTGCTTTAGGACGAACTGAAGTGCTTTCTCGTCGATTAGGTCGTCCTAAACCAATTGACCGGGACCAAAATATCTACATCTCGACGCAGAAATCGAGCTCGAAATCTTCGCATCATATGCGCCTCTTATTATTTCGTTCCTCGACGCTTATACTTTAGGCATATATATAGAAGGTATATTTATATTCTATATAATAATTAATTAAATTTGTACAGCTCGCAGAACTCCGAAACTTTCCCGAGCGTCGGAGGAGGAACAATTCCGTAATCGCAAGAGTTACAGCATCGAATGAAAAGTTATCCACCGGCGTTTTCTGAATTTTAACTACTTTCATTGCACGATTACGTAAGACAAAAATTATTTTTAATGAAAATTAAACGTCTGGCTGGATTTCCGAGAATTTAGCGGAAACTGGAGATGGAGCCATTTTAAACTTTATCCCGCCGAAAGAAAATTGCCTTTATTTAAACAGACGTAATAATAGTTTTCTTGGTTGGGCGGACGATGAAGGCTATGCCTAAACCGCAAGCTCTAAATAATTTCGCTGTAATTCGGGCAATTTAACGAGCATAACTGGTTAGCCTGCTTCGGGAGGTTATACTAGTGAAGTATCTAGTTGGCGTGAGACTAATGACTGCAACTACTTCCAAGTAATTATGGGCGAAGCAAGTACGAAACTGGCGGAGTTTGGGCATCATAAAAAATATCTATTGTGTTTCAGGTATAATATATACACTTGAAATTATAATAAAGTATAGTATTCCTAAGGTCACTTAGGCGTCACAAAAAGAATATAGGACATAAGCTTCATGCAGTTTTCAAAAATATACATATTCTACAAGCAAAATAATATTTCACTTTAAGGTTTTTTTAAGGTTTTCGTCAAACACAACGTAAAGGTTAATGCACGATATAATATTGTCAAAAGGTCTTTAAAAAGCCATATCCATTATAACTATTTACGAAAGTATATCTTAAGATCTGTGAAATTATGGCACGCCTATCCACCGCATTTTGCTGCACAAGTGGCCATCCGTCGAACAGTGTAACCCATGCAAGTATTGGTGATATTATATTATTGGGCGAGCATGCAGTCACTTGTTTTTACTACAATATCTATATTCTCTGTCTCCTTCATCTCTTTTTACTGATAATACCAGGTTCGGTTTAATATGGTTAAAAAAGTGTTTTGTCCCGTATTTTATTGCCGAGGCGCCTGTTCTCGAGCTGTCCTGTTAAATATAAATAAACTCACTTGGAACACAGTCATATACGGGGCCCGATCTATTTCATAGCATTTACCACGCTCTACTACTGGTAGAAATACCAGACTTATCAGCACAAATCACCCGTATAAAATTCAAAGGTTTTTATGCGGTCGACGTCGACCTAGTCAAGAAGACAGCCAATAAGAAAGCGAGCGTAGCGATATGATTGGTCGGCGTTTCGAAGATCCACGGAGCAGGTGTCGACGTAGGCCAGTTAGGCCAGTATAACCAGTGCCGTCACGGAAATAAGGATTGCGCTTTATTTTACGGATTTCGGTTTTGTGTATAGATTTTTGTGTGGTGTTCTTTTGTGCGAAACAATATTATTGGTTTGCTTTGGTTGGAATTCTTTCAAAATTTATTTTATTCTTTTTTAGAGCATTTAAATAAAATATTTATAATATTATAAAGACAATAGTAATTTAGTATATCCCCTGGTATATTTCCACTTTTTCAGTTCACCCCACTTTCAATTTATAGATGTTTAGGACTAAATTATTTAATTTGCAAATAAAATAATAAAACTAGAATAATTAGGGTTACGATATCTACTCATAAAGTACAAAAGTTACTACTACTTTAAGGTAGTTTAAAACTTGGACAATGGGCTTACAGGTATCTGGGCGACTCCAATTCGCAAATTGCAAACATTAAATCCGTTTTAAAACTATTTGATACATCTACTGCTTGTCTGTTCCCGAGTTTTCACTAGCCGATATTTTTTATTTCACGTTTACTAATAAACCCCGAAACTTGAACTGAATTTCTCCAAAACCATTCGCATCAAACAAATTCAATTGCGCCAATATCGAACCAGAAATTCCTACAAGTAACAAACAATTTTCTGTTTTATAAAAGCTGTAAGAACGTTTATAGAGCATAACTTTATAAAACATCTGAAGTCCGATAAACGTTTTTACAGCGTTCTTAGAGCCCTTATAGAGCTAAAATGGGCACAAATTTATACAACGTTTTCGCTCTATAACCAGTTCTATAAAAGCTACAAACACATTTATATAACCATTTTATAGACGTTTACAGAGGCTTTACACAGCAGAAATAAATGTTGTACCAAAAAACCTGTGTAAATTATCATGAAAGCTCTTTGACTCTTTAAGCGTTTTTGAAAAAACGGTTTTGCTGTGCTTTACTACGTTAAAAGGACTATTAGACTATTCAATACCATACATGCACCTCTTAAGCTGCTTTTTGTAATGTTGATGAAATAAGGACGACGCAATAAGAATGGCGGAGTATTGTGCCAAAGGACGAATAATTAATTTTACTTATGGCATAGTGGGGTGACATAATTTTTAGTGCAAATTAAGATTTATTGTGAAATGTATACTATTTACATGGCGAAATTTTTAAGGGCCTCTTCTAAACATCGATTTCGATGATTTTTTTATTAAAAATTAAAATAAATGTTTTTCTTTTAATTAAAAATATCTGTTATTATTGCTTCGGATGTAATTTTAAATACAAAATAAACATCGTCAACTAATACCGTATTATTTTTTTGTTATAAAATGCATTTTTACATTTTATGAAAAGGAGACGCTGATCCAACGTAAGCTAACCACACCAAACATGGCGTAAATTCTTATAAAACAGTTTAGTCACACACACAGCACTTATATGATCTTTCAGTTGGTCTTGCGATGCTTATATAAAACAGGCAACTAGACGTATTTTAAACATTTAATTTAACATTGAGCGTGATAATAAGTATTTTTTTTTAAATCTTGCACACAATGAAAAAACTTTTACATGATAAAATTTCATTTTCTACGTATGTACCTATAATTTATCTATGCTATATAGACAACATATTTTTATTTTATTTTAGGATGTATAAGATAGTTCAGATGTTCACGTAACTCTATTTTCTCTGTTTCATTGAACGTTGAAGACTTTTGGTGAAAATTACAATCATCAGCAGCATATACAACACAGCTGAAAGAGTTGTCGGTATTTGATTTTAAATCTTCTTTGGTGGAAGTGATTTTATCATTAGCATTACTGGCAATGCTATTATAGGTATTTATTATCCGAATAAATATTTTGCTGAATTAAATGATAATTCTTCTTTAATTTTCTACGAAATGCACCCATTTTCCCTTGAAAACGACATCATAGACACGCTTTAATGTACCTACCTAAGTTTTTAGGTTAGGTGTTGAGAGCACACCTAAACCGTTCTGTAATGATTGCAATGCGCGCTTTTTGGTATTTATGCTTGCTTCAATGCTGTTAATTTAAATACTTGGTGAGTACTTCTATAAAATAGTTTTTTAAAAGCATCTTTGGAAGTAAAAATACATTTTAAGGAACTGAACTGTGATTTGCCAAACTCTTACAAAGCTGATTTATAGAGTTGCTTAATTATGTTCTTATAAAACAGTTATATACGCAAAACTAACCGAACCATTTAGTTGTAACCACTAAACAGACGTGTAGCAGTCGTATACGTAGTACTATAAACGTTTATAGAACAATTAAAAAACTATTTTATAAACGTTCTATAATTTAGCTGAAAGAACGTTCTAAGAACTATATTACAGAACAAATTAATTGCACACAGCAAAATGGTAATACTCGAGAGGATAACACAGCAAATTAACTATTTTTAAGCACTTATAAAACGTTAATAAAACTTTTCCGTTAATTAATACAGCTACTTTGCTAGCCGCGTCGCCGGCAAATGTCAAGGTGCCCGATTCATCAAGATAGAAATTGCCAGACAACACCTTGGCGAATTCCGCGCGCACAACATATCGATTACACACTACATGACCCATATATCCGCCGGATAAATAAAGTCATGGAGGAGTGTGTGTCGGAACAACAGCCGTTACACCCCGGGATTGTTTTAGTGTCTCCCCCAGCCGACGAAAGGGAGGATGATAGCTACTAGCGGGGGAGATCAATTTAATGCTCAAAGGGGAGTGGTAATTACATGTGCCTAACGTAATTAGTGCTATATTTCGGGAGACAACCAGCCCACGCAACTCCATATTAATGGACTAATGGAAAATGGTAGTAGTAGCGGATAACGATGAGTAAGAAACAATCCAGCTAATGTTGTCAAAATGTGGATAATATGAGTTGGCTCTTAATTCAGTTGTGGACTCACATAATAGATTATTAACTTGCCATTTTCTGACTGCAAACTGATTATATTTGGCGGTGGCTATGTTCGGAGCATTGCTAACTATCTAGGCTGCATGTTTTTCTGCCTTCGATTGACCTTGGTTCGAATCGAGGTTGAGGCGGGCTGTGCAAGCACATGTCTTTATAGGAAAACACCGCTGATAGCCAAAAGCGCTGGACAAAAATGTGGATTCACGATATTGCTCCTTAATAGCTTTATCTGTGTGATTTACTAAATGTCCTACACTCACTGCATGGGCTTACTACGGTTTTCTAGGGTTTTCGTAGTACTTAAACGAATGAACAAATGGCAACAAAACCAAAATGATAGTAATTACCCCCCTCCACCGCACAAGCATTCAGTTGCTTCTGGGGTACTCTTAGTTTGGAGTATTGTGAGGGTGAGAATTATTCTTATTATTATAATGTTCTCGTCATGTATAGGTAATTTCATATAATCTGAAACAAATCTGACTATGAACGTTGTTAACTGAGAAATTGTCATTGCAAACTTGTTACTGTGAAATTTTATATACAGAGTGTTGTATCTTGTACACTATAGGGATTTTTGAAACCTTTAGAGCTACAGGGTCGGTTAAGTTACGAAAAAGTTGCGCCTTTTTATGGGCTTCATAAGGATCTGAAAAGGAATTTAAGATAGCTCACTCTGTTTCTGAAAAATAATGAAAAAACTGAAAATTGCCGATTTCGAAAATATTTTATTAAGCAACGAAATATTACGAAATTTGGTGCTCCTATGTTTTTGGGCATGCCCTTTTCACTAATTGCATCAAAATTGTTCTATGAGTAATGTATTTTGAGTTACAGGTAATAACGATTTCAAAGATCCCTATAGTGTACAAGATAAAAGTATATTATGCAACAAGTTTTATAAACGTAATTTCAGCCATGAGCTTTATTAGATACGAAGGAAGCGAGTGTTTATTTAGAACGAGTTGTAAAACATGTTGCATATAAAATCAGCACAGGATTTTAATAATGTATAGAATATTTACATTATATCCTTTCACCTCTAAAAATAAAACATCTTGCCACAGACCGAGAGCCACGTCCATCAAGTTATGTTTGGAAGATTATTTTCGACTTGAGTAGACAGGGTGACCCGTTCATAATGGTCCATAGAGCACCTGCATATATTTCGAGCCAAAATATAAAAATGTTGTTTGTTTAAGAGAGAGAATTATTGCTACATATCCCAA
Source organism: Pseudeuparius sepicola (assembly GCA_963920635.1). Classification (NCBI taxonomy): domain Eukaryota; kingdom Metazoa; phylum Arthropoda; class Insecta; order Coleoptera; family Anthribidae; genus Pseudeuparius; species Pseudeuparius sepicola. The sequence continues at coordinate 12,405,976 of OY987303.1, forward strand.
AATAATGAAGCTGCTAAACTGAAATTTCGCACTGCTGTGTTTTTGGGGTTGGAGAATAAGCTGAAGATGTCAATTTCTACGTAACTCACAGAGGACGCTACTTGTGCTGTTTTTGGATGAAGCTATTTTGAGGTTATCTTTTTGGTGTTGCCTAGGTCCATCATTTTAGTACAGCTTTTCATTTTGCAGCAAAAGGTACTCTTGTCTCATCTCATAATAAACGACAAAATCAACTGTTTGCGTTGAAATTGGCAAAGTGTCTCCCAAACACCTGTTACCTCCATTATTCGAAACATAAGCTACCGCTTTCAAATGTTACAGATCAACTGTACGAAAAGAAGAAAAAAATGCCAAATAGGCATTGATAAAAAAACATTAGTTTTCTTGAAAGAGTGTCAAAATTTTGCTGAGTTTCAATCCATTCCATTTTGAAAGCGAAACATTTTTGCTACATTGTTCATAGGGACCTTGTAAAACCAAAAAATAACCTCAAAAAGCTACGAGTAAAAGCACGGTCCAAAAACAGCGCAAGTGGCACCCTCTGTGAGGTACGTAGAAATCGAAATCCTCAGCGTATTCTTCATCCCAAAAAACACAGCAGTGCCAAATTTCAGTTCAGCAACTTGATTATTTTGGTAAATGTCGTCATAATTCAATTTCAAAAAATGAATTTCAAAGCCCTGGTATCTCTTAAACAAACAACATTTATATAAGGCATATTGGCCTCAGTGGTCATATTTTGGCCAGAAATATATGAAGTTGCTATGTGGGCCATTATTAACGGGACACCCTGTATATACCAACGTCGCCAACGCTTTTGTCTATCTACTAGCTTATGTCTGTGCTACTAATCTACTAATGGTTAGTCAGTAGACAAAGCATTGGAGACGCTGGGGTACTCGAGTAGAAAACAACCAATGAAACACAGTGGTTGTTGAAGTTTGCAGCCGAGTAAAACTCTGCAACCATTTTGATCAGTATTATTGTATTAACTTTCAAAGTGATAATTAGTATTTATTTCGTTACGACAGCTCTACGAACTGCTTTGCCGCTTCTCCCGCATCGACCGCCTTTATTTAATATTATGCAATCGCATTCAAACTGGTAGCGTTCCAGGGTTCATTGAATCGAGAGTTTCAACCTACTCCGGTATTATCCCAACATTATTATCAGCATTGTGCTTCGCCGCACGAGTCCCCATATATATCCGAATGCAGATATTTTTATTTGTTGGAAACAAAGCTTTCCTAGAACTCCCGTGTTTGTTTCATGGATTTCCATCGAAGGGAGCTTTATTGGAATACGTAAAAGTGCTCGAGCTCCGGGTTTTATTAAAGTCGAGGGCGTGGATCTACAACTCGAGTGCTTTAATAAACAGATCGAAGAAGGACACTTCACGTGATGTCTTAATAGAGCGTAGGCAGGAGGTTCTCGATTAAATTTAGTTATGTTCGAAGCGCAGCGTAGTCGACGCAATTAACTAAATTTTAATAATAGCTACCTATAGTCGTTTCGCCATTAATAATGGCATACTAATGAACCATTCAGAATCATGCCTAGCACGTGATCATATGTGGAGGTAGTTAATTGATTTTGTCGTGAAGGTGTAAATACTCGGCGCAATTTTTATTCGGAGATAAAGTTTCTAAGAAATCGGAAAAACACTAACGTCCACATTTTACAGCTCGAAGCACACTGTGGAAAATAAACGTCGATAGAGACAATCGACGCTAACCGGTGGGGCATTTCGTCTAAATTGGGACCCGGTAACTCACGTGTGACAACACAGTGGCCTCGATTGCAATCGTACAATATCAGGGTACGGTCCAGGAGACACCTGAGGCCATAAAAGCGGAAGATTTTCAGTAGAAAGTCGGGAAGACAAACTTATTTCCAAACCCTTTACATTTGAATATTAAATTCAAAAAGAATAGTTTGCTTTATACGACTAAATGTTTCAGCATCTGAGGATATCCCTGCATCGAAGATATAATTATTTGAGGAGGTGCACAACGACAAAAATTCTATTTCTATATTCGGTTCATCAAGGCAACCAAGCCATAACCCCCCCCCCTATAAACAATTCAAACCGAAATGAAATAGCTACTGCAAGAGATTATCTTGGATTTGGAAGTAAGAAGCCGGGGATGCCATCTATAGTATCGAGCTGATGACAAACCAGTAAACACACATATAATAACATATACAGGGTCCTCCGCAAAATTCGCATCATAGTTAAATTTTTCATCAATGATTTATTTTGAAATTTAACTTGGAGTTACCTTTTGCTTTAAGACAAATATGAAAAGTGACCTGCTCAAACGTGATCTGTTAAAAATGACACGTGAAAATTGCTGAAAACGGGCTTAAAATTTGTATCTTTTTCAAAATATTCAAAACCCGGCCAATAAAGGCCCATTTAACTTTTCGTACACATTGCGAATTTGTTACCTATACAGCAGCGCAATCTTTCAGTATAAATATTTTGGTAGGTTTGAATATCGATATATTTTTCATGCACAACAGGCAGCAGTTTGGCGTTTCTGTTGGGAAGCGCAGTGCATCGACATACTTGACCTATAGGTAGAGCGATCGTCAAAGTCAAGTAACGCCGCGCGTAGTCGGTTCATGGACGGGTGGTCCCTTTTATTATTTTTTTGCCTAATAAAACACTTTTTTGGATTAAAAAAATATAATATGTATATACCGCGGTACTGAAATATTCCTTTATATGTGGTTTAATTGCCACGTCCAGAGGCCTCGGCAACTAAATTCCATATGAGTCATAAAAAGTTAAAAGTCAATGCCTTGGTACAAATAACTATTCGTCTTCATATTTTTTAATTACATGATTTTTCCTCGAATTTCATTTTTTTAAGAGCTAGACTGGATATACTACTTATATAACTCAGGCATAGCTTAATCAGATTTCCAAAAAAATCACCAACCTGTGCCCCTACAGGGTAGGACCCCGGAAAATCCATGTTTTTTTTTTAAATTTTAGCCCCGCCCTCAATCGAAATATTACGTAATGTCTGTGAGATAGAGTAAAATTATTTTAAAAAGTCCTTATATACTGGGACTGTCAATTGGTAATTTCGCCATCCTAAATTGGCATCAATGCAACAAAAAATGCAACCGGGTCATAAGTCCAGGTCAGTAATGAGCCCATTTGCACAAAATGAATTACTACTAATAACACGAAATAGAACAACATAGATAACGATAAAAGTCACTAAACGTACAAAACCCGCGAATATTTTTACTGCCCAAAGTTTGAACCCTTTTGAACGATCCGGAAAAGCTTCACTGTTACTTTCACGACACCGAAACAAAATTTGCCTGAGTACGCACCATAGACGCTGCCGCTAATTATACCAAAATACCAAAATGAAAGTGTTTCCATGACGTTTGAAATTATTATTAAAATGAGTTTTAGTCATAGTTATTTTTATTTGTAGCGGTATTATCGTGATTGGCAATAGGGTTTTTATTTTATTATGTTCTTTTTTTCGTATCACCTGGGTAACTTTTCACCTCATAAATCAATGAGTGACGTTATTAACTGTTTGAGGCACATATGCCAATGTTATACCCGCGGACAACAGAAAATGCCTAGGGATTTTGTGGAGAATGTCATCTGACAAAATCGGGACTTCTTACCGTAATCGGGGTATATCTTCCCTTAGGTCAATCTAAAAAATATATAATGCTGACACACTGAATAGGATTTCGTCATGACCTAAATTCGGCTAATATTAAAACTGAAAAGTCCGTGGATAAAACTTTGGAATGTTTCGGATTTTATCCAGACACCCTGGGTACACCACACATGGCCTGCCTAGTCCAGAGGTGTGGTCCACAAACAATCGATGCCACGGTAAACAGGCGAGCGTCGGCAGAGAAAACAAAGCCAACTTGGATCCACTGGCTGGCTGTGCCGAAGCCTTCCTTCTGCACTACGATTACCTAGGCCCGCATCCGATACGGGAAAATTTTGGCTGGCTATATTGGCTCCATCAAGTTGATCTGAAGAAGAAATATCCTTGTATGTTTTAATGGCATTTTGAGTGAGAATAATAATTAAAAATGGGCGTTAAATATGAGTGTTGAGGCTGATGTTGGCAGGAGATAAGTTAAAGAACGCCACGGCGCTCTATGATGTCCGGATGTTGGGCAGATCGATTGTTTCCTTTGAAAAAGGGAATAAAAGTTATTTGGGCTGTCCGCCTCGCAAAATAAAATATAAATAGGTAGCGGGGAATAGAATGGAAGATGTATCTCGATGAGGATGTGCTTGAGGATGTGACCGTCACATTGTGACGAGTGTTTAATGCCTATGTGCGGCGATATTTCAGAAATTGCAAAAAGAGCCATTATCGGTGTCGTGTGATTTTTCATTTCGGGGCGGTATTTGTCTGTAAGAAGTTCGGGACGACGGACATATTTCTCAGACATCGTTTATAGAGTTTTTGCTCTGACAACGACAAAAGAAATAGTGGCTATGATTTCTGACGCATCAATTTCGATATAATATTTTCATCGACTTGTTTGTGTGCGTCATACCTACCTCCATATGCACATATGATTGAGAAAACAATACATAATATGCAGACTGCACGTTCATGGAATTTCTATTGAGTAGGTGTATCTATTTTTTAACTTTACACAGTGCCCGAATAGCAAGAATGCTCCCGTAATTTGTATTTTATTTTCGCAGTAGTTCAAAATGCTACATTCGTTTTGAGACTAAAAGTGATGTTCCTAATTGGAAAAAGTTTGTTATTTTGACGGCAGCGGCCGTTTTAGGTGAAACAGGAGGCGTCCATTATGAAGCTTGGGATCGGGCCAATCAGTGATCTTTTTCGAAAAATAGGTACTCGTAGATATGGAGTTAACAGGAGAGGAGGAGAAGTAGGAAATTTTAAGGATATAGAATTTAGAATTTCTTACAACAAATAGATTTAGCACACTTTCATATGATGATAATTATTTCTTATGGTTTTGATACCTAGCCTATCCAAATTTAAGTAAAACTTGTATCATCTAGCCCAAGTTGTTTTATACCTTCCAAGTTTATTTATGTTGCCTATTTCTTAATTGCTACTCACTAATGTTTCCACTATATTGATATACAAACTAAACGTCACGTTATTTAATAATTATTATTGTTAGTGTTCCTATAATAATTTGTTGAGAATTTATATACAGGGTGTCCAACTTTAAAACTCTACAAATCCGTAAAATCTTCATTTTTGGATATAATCGCCTAAACATTTTTTGTTTGAAAAGCGTTCAAAAACCGCTTCTTTTGACCTTCCTGCTATTTTCAAAATGCAAATCCAGGGCCGGCTGCGTTTTTTTTTCTACCCCCAATTTTCACTAAAACCATTTAGCGATTTTTTTATTTAAAATCTGACCCCACAGCGTTAATCAGAACACCCCGAAACCCCTATATACAAAATTTGAACAAAAGACATAGGTACAGGGAGTTCCATTCTGCAGGGTGTCAAAGTTGAGCAAATTAGGAATTTTAAAGGCATCTGGCGAGTCGTCATGATATGAAATCCCATCAAAACAGTTGAATAATCAACAGGATCACTCAAAATGTTGGTTCGCAAAGGTTTAATACAAATATGTATGTAGGTACAGGCTGTTTTCTCTGGGCCATCTCAAAATGCTGAAATTTTAAAAAAAACTTTATAGGGGTCATGAGTACTTTGGAATCATTGAAAAACATTGATAAACACAAAAGTAATGTATTTCTTTACAAAATGCCAACTAACAAATAAAAACAATTTAAATTATTGGACCTTACTCAACAAAGTCACTGTCTAAGATGATACATTTTCTGTGCGTTTGCTGTTGTGGCACACCAGCCACCTTAACTGATATGGACTTACATGGACTTACTGTCTGGCAGACTTCTGTATTTTTTAGATTTAGTTCGTTTATAGTGTGTGGAGCGGTTTTGATATACTCGATTTTAGACCCGTATAAAGTTCCAAAAATTCAGTAATTTGAGATGGCGCAGATAAGAACACTCTGTATATTTTGTATTGGATCTTTGCACACCAACACCTTGAGTGGTCCTATTGACCATTCAACTGTTTTGAGGGCATTCCATGGCAATCTTGACTTGGCAGATGTTTTTAAAATTACTATTTTGCTCAATTTTGACGCCCTGCAGCCTGCAGCATGGAACTCCTTGTATATTTTTTATTCAAATTTGGTACATAGGGGTTTTGGGGTGTTCTGATTAACGCTGTGGGGTCAGATTTTAAATAATAAATCGCTAAATGGTCTTCGTGAAAATCGGGGGTATAAAAAAATTGCAGCCGGCCCTGGATTTTCATTTTGAAAATGACAGGAAGGTAAAAAGAAACGGGTTTTGAAGGCCTTTCAAACAAAAAAAAGTTTAGGCGATTATCTCCAAATATGAATATTTTACCGATTTGTAGGTACAGTTTTTTTGTCCCTTAAAAAAAGTTTTTTTACAACTTTTTGTTTTTTGTCCAGTTTTCTTTTTCTTATTGGCATTAGATTCCTTCTGCATTAAATCAGCTTTTCTACCGCATGGATTTATGTCGAAAGTTCGAGAAAATCGAGTTTATCCCGTTAACTGGAACACCCTTTAAATATATAATCCTTGGCAAAATCAAAATGATCGAAAACCAAGGTATCGAATTTTCGAAAAGTCAATTTTTACAAACTGCTGGTTCCTGCATTTGGGAAATTAGCGTCGATATTCAACTTAATAATCTTTATATTACAGCAGGTTGACTTATATCCAACATTTCCCACCTTTTCTTTCTGGGATATATTCGTCTGGATCTGAGATGTTCCAGACCGAAACGTTTCGCACAATTTGAGTTCCCGCCCGGAACAAAACGTATTTTATGCGAAATTTCACCCGCAAGACGCGCTTGGTTTTGTCGGCTCGCCAACCCTATTCACTGACGAGCGGTGGCTGACAAATGCGAATTTAAACGTCACGAAAAAATGGACAAAATAACGGACCACCGCATGGCTGCCGCCCAATCGTTTAGTTAGGTTTAGATGACACTCCATACACTCCATAAACTCTTTGAATAATACATCCCGGCACAGACTAACGAGTGATACAGACAATTCCTTAGCGACATGTGTCAAAAGGAGACTCGCTTTTTAGCGAAATATCTTCTAAAGATATTAATAATGTGCATTTTATTTGATTTTACGTTAATCTACATAGCAAAGAGATTGTATTAGAACCAAATTTATGCTTAAAATACTGTCTGTCTTTCTGTAAATTGAAATGGAGACTCGCTTAATTTTGACACATGTCCGTAAGGAGGCTTCTGTTGCAAAGCTATTTATTCTGTGATCCCGGGAAAGACGGCCATCTTTGACGAACACGATACGCGCTACGTTAATTCCAAACACACTCCTTCTTGAGGTTTTTTTATTCAAAAGAAAAACTTGTTTTTAGCAACAATAAATAAAATAACGAGACATGAAGTTATTCAGTCAAAGTGTCCAAATAAGATAAAAATATCTTCCTGGTCTCCAACCAGCGCGTTACCTGACGAATGCGAATTGAAACAGCGGCAAAAAATAGACAAAATATCGACCTGCGGCTTCCGCGTCGGAAATTACCAGAGGACAATGGCGTAGCGGTAACATGTGTCAGATAAATTTTCGGTAATCTGGTGTAGTATAAAACCACACCGGCTTTGTTCTTCGAACGTTGGGCGAGAGGTGATGAATTAGGGCGTCATCGTTGCACGAATACCTATACCCCAGCGGAGATATAGCAGCCGGAAAGAGATTTTCGATGTGTGGCGAAATATCGTTAATTTTATTCACCTTTACCGCCATTCACGTTATATAGTAAATCACACATACATACATACACACATACATGTCTACTTTTAAGTGTATACAAATCGATAAAAAATGTATTTTGTGAGATATTTTCAAAAACCCTTTTTTGTTCGAAAGGTCTTCAAAAAACGCTTCTTTTGACGTATTTACTTTTGTCAAAATGCAAATCCAGGGACGGCTACGATTTTTTTTATACCCCGATTTTCACAAAAATCATTTAGCGATTTTTTTATTTAAAATCTGACACAACAGCGTTAATCAGGACTCGAATATTGTTTGTGGGCGCAAGGGGAATACCTGAATGATGCTAATTTTCTAAAAAATATATTATTTACGGATGAAGCAACTTTCACAACAAATGGGGTTGTTTCATCCCAGAATACACGTTATTGGTCGGAACAAAATCCTCATTTTGTTGTACACAGTAAAAGCCAGTTCTCGCAAAAAGTAAATGTCTTTTGTGGAATAACTGGCCAAAGGGTGATACGACCTTTCTTTTTCCGCCCACCTCTAAATGATGCGCTCTTTCTGGAATTTTTGAGAGGCGACTTTCAAAACGCCCTCGACGATTTACCATTGCGAGAAACAAGAGATTTAACCATGCAGTTAGATGGAGCGCCTATCCATGGAACTCGAGCTGTCACTGAGTGGCTAAATAATGATTTTGAGAACAGGTATTGTTATTGTTACACTTACATGATTTTAGATTAATGTACTAATAAATTTTACCACTTGCAGATGGATTGGAAGAAATAGTTCATTAATTAGATGACCCGCTCGATCGCCAGATTTGTCCCCGATGGACTTTTATTTTTGGGGTGCGATAAAGGATAGAGTATATAAAAATCGCCCTAGAGACATAAACGAGCTACAACAAAAAATAATAGAAGCTTGGCAATCAGTAACAGCAAATGAGTTAAAAAATGTTGTTTGTAACATTAAAAAGCGTATTGACAAATGTATAACATTAGAAGGCGATTATATTGAGAAAACCTCCTAACTTAGGACGTAAGTATTTCATTTGTTGTTGTTTTGGTAAAATTTAATTTATTTTACATTTAGTAACATTGTTTCAATAATCCAAGGCAAACTTGACCAGCATAAAATTCGAAAAAAATCGGAAATTTGAGACGCTGTAGAGAAAAACATGCTGTATATTTCTTCTTGCAATTTCTTCCATCAACACTTTGGGTGGTCCTGTTAATTCTTCCACTGTTTTGAAATAATTCCATGGCACGCTTGATTCGCCAGGTGCCTTTGAAGTCACTATGTTGCTCAACTTTAACACGGTGTAGAACCGAACACCCTCTACATTTTTTGTTCAAATTTAGTATATGGGGGTTTTGGGGTTAACGTTGCTGTGTCAGATTTTAAATAAAAAAATCGCTAAATGGTTTTTGTGAAAATCGGGGTATAAAAAAAATCGTAGCCGTCCCTGGATTTGCATTTTGACAAAAGTAAAAACGTCAAAAGAAGCGTTTTTTGAAGACCTTTCGAACAAAAAAAGGTTTTTGAAAATATCTCACAAAACACATTTTTTATCGATTTGTATACACTTAAAGTAGACACCCTGTAGATACCTAAATAAGAGTATACAGTATAAATATGAAACCAATATTATGTTAGATTACAAACACGGTCTAACATATATTTCACTTCACAACTTTATGCCTTTTTTTGTTGTGAAATGAAATAATATTAAAAAAATTAAATCAACAAAACTTGAAAATTTTAAACTATTTGAAATAAACATAAGACAGCCAAGGGGTCTCCATTTTGCCAATCTTCTAACCTACATTTTTTAGGTACAGTTTCTACCATATGGCAAATTATATGAAACAATAAGGAGTGCATCGTATTCCAGTGCAACTCTGAAGGTTTCCTCCAGCTTTGCTCTGACCCAATATCCCAATGGTATAACTTCAAAGCGACGTGGCTTTCAGCTCCATCTTGTATATATAAGGAATCTGCCCCCTAAGAACTGCCCCCCAAACCGTCTGCTGTCGTTAATAGATGACTGCTCCCCCTCTTGAAACTTTCACCGAGCCCGCACTTGAGTTTTCAAAGCCGCCAGAACAAATGTTTAAATTTGAGGAGGGACTTTTTTTTTGTTATTTGTCGTCCAACTTGGCTGCCACCGGGAAGCCATTAATCATCATCCGGGAGTTCAAACATAAGGAAAAAGTTTCAACCTCCCAATTTCCGATGCCTTTCTCATTGAACGGTCATTGTTCGATGTCTGCCACGTGTTTCATAATTCAGTCATATGCATATTTACTAACTTTTCTCTATAATAACGTGAATCATTCAATTACAATTTTTTCAGTTGAAAAACAGCAACAATTCACTCTTCATCCAGGACCTTCTACGGCCCCTGACCCTCTGGACCTTGAACCATTGCCTGGGCCACCAACAACCAAACGGAGAAGACCAAAATAACTGCGCACATGACATCAGGTATTTCTTCATACTATACTTGTCTGTCTTTGTAACCGTGTTCTAACACGCAATGCCTTCATTCTTTTCCAGATGGAGAACCTTCTCGATGTTCACTCATTTCAAAACATAGTACATACATTACTACTACACATACATACAAATTTCATATTCAGGTTTATATTCAGTGTCATCTACCAAATATGTTGTAAATATAATTTTGTTCATCTTTTCATTAAACATGCTTTGCCATCAGTTCATTCAAAACCACCTCTTCTAAGCGTAATACATCAAAAGTATAGCGAAAGTTTAGAGATAGACACGTGGGAGGGGTCGTTTTTGCTGTAGGGCGCAGAAGGCATTTTTCGTAATTTTCTCCCTTATGAGAAAATTGAATGTTAGAGAAGTCCCTTGAAGGAAATTTAATGTACTTTCACGTGATGTAAGGGTTTTTGTTGATAACATGGATATTTTTCGAGTTGTAGGGCTGGGAGTGGCCGTTTTTTACGTTTTCGTAGTAGGGCCAAAAAATCGTTGTTCGTCATCGCGCTCTAGCGCCGATACCGCCCATCAGAAAATCAAAGAATGTTAGAGAAGTCCCTATACATGGAACCTACTCTAAATGAGAGAACAGTAAGTTATAAATGCCACTCTTCAAAAGTTTTACCAAAAAAACATCTTATGTAATAATGGGTTGTTTTGTTACCTTGCTATATTATAGGTACCTACAGGGTGCCCAACTTTAAAACTGTACAAATACGTAAAATCTTCATTTTTGGAGATAATCGCCTACACTTTTTTTTTTGTTTGAAAGGCCTCCAAAAACCGCTTCTTTTGACCTTCCTGCCATTTTCAAAATGCAAATCCAGGGACGGCTGCGATTTTTTTATTCCCCCGATTTTCACGAAAAACATTTAGGGATTTTTTTATTTAAAATCTGACCACACAGTGTTAATCATAATACCCTAAAACCCCTATCTACCAAATTTGAATAAAAAATATACTCCCAGGGTGACAAAATTGAGCAAAATATGAATTTTAAAGCCATCTGCCAAGTCAAAAGTGCCATGGAATCCCCTCAAAACAGTTGAATAGTCAATAGGACCACTCAAGGTGTTGGTGTGCCTTTGCACAATACAAAATATACAGAGTGGTCTTTTCTGTGCCATCTCAAATTACTGAATTTTTGGAACGTTATACGGGTCAAAAATCGAGTAGGTATACCAAAAAAGCTCCACACACTATAAACGAACTAAATCTAAAAAATACAGAAGTCTGCCAGTCAGTAAGTCCATATCAGTTAACGTGGCTGGTGTGCCACAACAGGAAACGCACAGAAAATGTAACATCTTAGACAGTGACTTTGTTGAGTAAGGTCCAATAATTTAATTTTTTTTTATTTGTTAGTTGGCATTTTGTAAAGAAATACATTACTTTTGTGTTTATCAATATTTTTTCAATGATTCCACAGCACACATGACCCGTATGAAGTTTCATAAAAATTCAGCATTTTGAGATGGCACAGATAAGAATACTCTGTATATTTTGTATTGAACCTTTGCACACCAACACCTTGAGTGGTCCTATTGACCACTCAACTGTTTTGAGGGGGTTGCATGGCACCCTTGACTTGGCAGATACCTTTAAAAGTCCTATTTTGCTCAACTTTGACGCCCTGCAGAATAGAACTCCCTGTATATTGTTTATTCAAATTTGGTATATAGGGGTTTTTGGGTGTTCTGATTAACGCTGTGGGGTCATATTTTAAATAAAAAAATCGCTACATGGTTTTCGTAAAAATCGGGGGTATAAAAAAATCGCAGCCGGTCCTGAATTTGCATTTTGAAAATGGCAGGAAGGTAAAAAAAGCGGTTTTTGAAGGCCTTTCAAACAAAAAAAGTGTAGGCGATTATCTCCAAAAATGAAGATTTTACGGATTTGTACAGTTTTAAAGTTGCGGACACCCTCTATATTAAGATTCTTATGGAATTGGGCTTGGTTGATTCTTTGTTCAAGAAACTCCTACTGTTTCTGTAGACATTACGGATTTAACCCAGCAAGCATGGCATCAAATTCAGAACTACTTCCTTTGAAGCCTCTTGTAAATTCAAGGCTTTAGAGCGCGAGGTGATTTCTTTCACAGTCTCAGCACTTCTGCTCTGGTGTTTGAGTTTTTCTTTTGGTCATTTCGAGCGTTAAGCTCCTGAAAATTGGCCTTTTCAGATCTCGGTAATTGGCATTAAAACCGTTTAATTAAAATTTTCCCCTGCGCTTACCATATTTTCAATCTGGTGTCGGCGAAAATTTCCGGGCTCACAGGCAGCGGGTAAGCTCCGAAAATAAAGGGATTGCAACGAAAAAAGGTGAGAAGTGGAGGTAATTAACTTGAGTTTGACGACCCTTAATACCGAGACGACACCTTCAGAAAATTCATTAATTCGCTTTTGTTTACGAACTTTTCCCAAACAAGATTTTACCTTGGATTGACTTCTCAATTCTGTCCGATCACTTTGTAATTATCATTATACTAAACGCTAGAAAATTGCCTCTCGTTTCAGCATATAGATGGAACATACCTAATTTGACAGGTCTAGTAATATTGTTTTTACTAGGTATATTACTACCGTCGAGTGCAGACGTTTAAAAAGTTTCATAAAACCGTTTCAAAATGATATCTTGGAGGTAGGTATCTGCAAAAATGCTACCGCGGGAGAAACTTTGATAACAGTGCTGCGAGATCTATAAGGACAAGCAGGTGCTAGTAGGTAGGATTCAATTTTAAAAAATAATTTGATGATTGCAATGGCGAACTACAGTCATCTAGTTCCCTAAAAGGCCCATTCTCCAAGATAAATATACAAAATCTTAGAAATTTGAAAAGACCTTAAGATATTTAAGGTAGGAGTAATCTTCTTTACCGACATAATAATGTATCCATGGCCATGGGTCTGTCTCAAAACCGCGTGCGGAAACTTCAGGGTACACCTAATTGGTTAGTGATTTGTGGGCTGACAGTTTATGACAGCATGACAGCTTTTTACAGTATTTCCGTATACAGATTTTGCTTATTTAAAAGCATATTTTGACCATTATTTAGTGCTTATGAAAGTCACCTGTTGAAGTTTAATAATAAGCTGCAGAAAGTATGGAGTTGGAGTTTTGAAAAACTTATTCCAACAATCTTCCTATTAGGGTGACAATAGATGTGTTGCCCTGATATTATATCAACAACTTAGATGCATTTTCACCAGAAAATGGAACAGTGAAAGTACAAGGGTGGGTAAATTGATATATTTTTAATATTATATTAGGTAGTAAATAATCTTGCTTAGAAGTTATGTAAATACAGACATTTGACATGGATATTATTTGATATTTATATTTATGCATTTGTCCTCCTCATTATGTTCTTCCTCGATAAATTCTTGGTTTTTAAAATGCTTCTTTTCCCCTTTTTCAGAATTTGGAATGCTAGTTTTTGTGAAAAAAATATGGGGCAGAACGTCAGGTTTTAATTTAAGGCGAATACACGTGGACCTTTTAAGAATTTTCCCCAATTTATTGTGTCTTCTTCAAGCTGGGTAGGAAAAAAAAACATTGAAATAAAATTATAGTTTGGTATTTAAATAAGTACCTACTTAGGTACATTAAAAGATATAGGTATAATTTATTCGCATTCACTATTCATTATTGGCTTGATACAGCAAATAGACCAAAAAACAGAACGAATCACTAACATCTTCAGCAGAGGAATATGGGAAGTATCTGGTATCTAAATAATAAATATATTAACCAGATTTTATACTTATAATAGACTTTTCTATGTTTCGTTCCTACCTTATAAATATTAAGTAGGTTTGTTATTTTGGTAAGCAGATAAACTTGAACTTAGCTACAGAGGACTTTCAGCACATCGATTGTATCTAGCGCCATCTTTTGAGCGCAAAAGGAGCAATACCTTAAAATTTTGGATAATTTTTTTTTATTTAGAAACTAAGAGGAACTGGCAAACATGAAATATGCCAGGGGAGTCTACTAAACTTCTACTATCCGCCTGTATGCAGTTTTATATACGACTTGACTAGTCCATGAAATGAGTATAATATATTCCATCGTGAAAGCCATTGCCCAAAAATATGCGAGGTTAAATACTTTAATTGGTATAGTATGCATGTTTTCTATTTATTAGGTACTAAAATTTTACCCAAAAATACCTACCAAGGTATTCGGAGTTTATGTTAAAAAAGAGTTTATGATCATTCAAATATTAATTTATTAAAACATTTTTTAGAATAATTTCAATAATTAATATAGTACGCAAAACTGGCTTGATAGACTTGACAATTATTAATCCATATTAATTCAGTCGAAGAATGCTCAAACATGGGTTTGAGACTTGTGAGACATATAATGTCTCGTAACTCCTATTTTGTCTTGAAGAGAACAGTTAAATCCGCCTATTACTTCAAAAGTTATACCTGTTTGCAAAATCCATAACTATATAATATTTTCTTATTCTCAGATTGATTTGAGAGTGTAGAGAACGTACCCTTACCCCTTTTCTAAGAGAAACCAGCAGGTGACGGTGACCGCCTTGCAGTTGCTGTTGGTAAACCGCAATAGTGACCTTGAGTGTTCTCACAACACCCGTTGGTGAAGTAGTTTTCAGATTGTTTCATTTACCTAAAAACCCTTAAAGTTTATACCTTGTGGAGGAAAAACTACACCAGGGTCGAGAACCGTATTGGGGTTATTACAATAAAAGTTCAGCAATAGTAGGGAAGTGATAACGTTTTATTATTACTGAAAATATATGTGGATTGAAAAGGAAAGAAAGCAAGAACACTGGAAGACAAAATTTTATGATTTTTGTCTACCTACAGCGTGTGGAAGTTAAGGATTTACCCTACTAAAATCCAGGGGCGTGCAGTCCATGGAAGCAAGGGAAGCAATGCTTCCCCTAAACCAAAACAATGTAAAATGATAAGATGTAATTTTTGAATTTTTAAACAGGAAGCAATTAGTTTAGTTACCTAGGTATATAAAAAACGCTAAAAAATATCTTATAATAAATGATGTTTAGTGGCATATCAGGTAAAGGATATCAATTGAAAAAAATGCACTCCAGCCGGGACTTGAACCCGCCTAGCCGATGGAACCCATATCTTCGGTAGCTTAGTTGGTTAAAGTGCCTACGGCCACAGTAGGAGTCCCGGGTTCAAGTCCCGGCTGGAGTGCATTTTTTTCAATTGATATCCTTTACCTGATATGCCACTAAACATCATTTATTATTTATAATTATTACAGGTACTAAAAATCTTTCTGTGTTTCATATTCTGGCTTTGACATTGTAGGTTAGAATTTCCACGTTCGATACTTGCAATAAGTCGCTATATGTCGAATATTGTGGGTGGAAGAACAAATAGGAAGTTTACATAACCAACAATAATGAATGGTTTCCCTACACCCTCTAACCCCTTCTAGTAGCTGTAGAAGACGCCGAAGTCTTCTACATCTCACCGCTACTAACTATATATCAATTGGAATAAATAACACCTAGCCGATGGAACCCATATCTCCGGTAGCTTAGTTGGTTAAAGTGCCTACGGCCACAGTAGGAGTCCCGGGTTCAAGTCCCGGCTGGAGTGCATTTTTTTCAATTGATATCCTTTACCTGATATGCCACTAAACATCATTTATTATTTATAATTATTACAGGTACTAAAAATCTTTCTGTGTTTCAAAATATCTTATATATCATAAATATATCAAATCTACAATATGTCATGCCTATAGCAAATGCGGCGTTGACTCCGACTGCGCCCATCCTACCGAGCGACAGTACACTACAATGTAAGCTATGCCGGCCGCTAGCTTTTCTGTAGCGTTCGATAGTCGAGAGGTTATTGAACTTTCCACCTCCACCGCACTGGCTGACGCGAATCAGAACGCGTGTTTTAAGCAGTAGGTTCTTTGTATAGTTTAGTTGGTTTTGATCTGCGTCGGTGCGTCGCGCGCGTTGTATCTCGGGCGATATGGAAGACAATAATACGGACGTGGACATGCAAATACCGTCAACTTCGGCTGTCGGGAATGACGTTGAAAATGTTAAAGTTGGAAAATTATTAAGTAAGAAGAGTGTGTGTGAATGTGTGGTGTATGCCTTAATAATAAAGGGATTTTCAACATTAAACTTTGCGGATAAGCTTCAATTAATTACAAACGGAAGAGCAAAACCCCCTATGAAAAATTTAACCACAAAAATGAATGAATGACTTTCACAGATATCGCTGTTGTCTATTGAGAATATACTTCTCCAGAACATGTTAGAGCATCGACGTTTTTATGATGACGTCATTGACGAATTCGCAAAAAGAGATCGAAGAATCGAATTACATTGCAAATAGGTAAGTTTTTAAACATTGCTTCCCTTACTTAAAATGTCACCGCACGCCCCTGCTAAAATCTTTATTTCTTGACCAATTTTGAGAAATATTTTGTTAGGTAGATATTCAGAAATGAGTAGTTAACTTTATTATTGGGTTGTATGGCTAACTTCCAAAATCAAAAAGGACTAGGTATTAGGAATTTTTTAGAAAAAACCGACTGCAGATTCTTGTTCAGGATGACTTGAAACCTATCTGTACCAATTTAATAAACAGTTACCACGTTAACATTTGTACTAGCATGTCAGCGGTACGGCAGATTATTTTGTCATCCTCCCTTTATATACTACTCTGCGTTTAATCGTTGTTCAGATACTTACGACGATTACTCAAAGTCGTTACAAATGATAAACGGCCCCGGTGTTGAGACAGTAGGTATAGAAGCTGCGGATTTTTACATAATGCATCAAATGCTTTCACGGACCTGGCGCGAATTACTTACTGTCAATCGTCCCTATATGCATATTCCATTCGTCGACTTTCCAAGGGAACCGCAGTCACTTACCTACAACGAAAAACAAAGAAAGCATTAGCCCGGATCGGTGGAGTTAATCCGCGCCGGAAACAAAAGAACGCCGGGGGAAAGAAACAAAAGACGGTATGGTCCCGGAGGAGAAACCCCCGGGGTCTATCCATAATTCAACGGGCGAAGCTGCGGTACCTCCCCGCATTCCGATGGATATTGGTGGCGCGCGGTTCGCGCTCCATTTAGCGGCTCTTTGCCCCGGTCAAGACGTGGGGGTAAATTAAATAGCGGTTTGCGCCGAAGGGGATTGGGTTCAATTGAAACGTAGTCGGGCAGGGATTTAATCTAGGAGGAAGTTCTGTTCCTTAATATTACCTTTAGAGCTTCCGAGTTTCTTTTTATTTTATAGGGTAAATTAATAAACGATAACATCGATCGACTTTGGACCGATTCTATATTTTAGTATGTATATTACTTGCATAAAATAGTACTGCTAATTATAGAACTTGCAGCGTACTGCCGGCACTTTACAAATTTTTCTTCTGGCAGGGCTGAAAAAAGTACTATCGACAAATTCGTTAGAATTTAAGCTTTCAGCGCATCTTTTGGTCAGGACTATACCTCAAACAGCTGAGAAGTTAGGATGTGTCAAATATCGTGTATTTTAGTCACAAACATTATATAAATGCGGGGTAGCATGTTTCTGTGTTGGCTGCTTGTTTTGGCTACTGAAGAGCGGCGGTCAGAAAGGTGTTATTATGAATAAGAAATATTAAGAGTTGCTCCCTAGTGCTTTGGTATATTGACAAAAAGGAGGTAAAAAATTCAACTGATACCCTACGAGTGGAAGACACTGAACCAGGTAAGTTTTTGATTACGTAATGAATATAGAGTTGGAATTATACAGTTTATAGGTTATTTGACGAATCTAGTCTTGTTTTCTCTATATATAGGTATATTACAAAATTTTATTTTTTTGATGTTATTTCAATCAATATCTATAGTGGGAAACTAATTTCTTAATAGCTTTTTATTTATTTTATAAGATAATGCTACTCATGTTTTATTTGTTCTTTGAAAAGTTTTATTTTTATTGCTCGCCACTGGATTCCCTTCAATAATAATGAGAACAATCTAACTTTTACAAAGGTACTGCCAGCAGGACAACTCCTTGCACCTTCTACCATTAAAACATGTAATGTTGGTTCTAAATGTCACTACTTAAAAAGCACACTTTTCGGAGACATAACGACAAAAACCAAACTTGAGTTTTCGTTTTGATTTGAATGTGAAGGTCATTTGCGCTGAAACGGTTGGAGCTACGGCCTTCTACAAGAGATGTACAAGATATGTTGAAACCAGGCTCTTGCAAAATTCCCTGCGTGGCGAATATTTTCCTGAGATTTTCTGAGCAGTAACCCCTTTGAAAATTTGCTATTTCGCTAAAACACTAAAATTAACTAAAAAAGGCATATCAAACCCAGTCTGAACCGTGGAAATCCAGTCAAGATTGAAATTGAAAGCTTGAAAGAAATTAAAAAAAATTCAGTGTTTGAGATCTCATAAAAATAGCATAATTGTTAAAAAATCGTAGTTTTTTTTAATACCATTTTCTTTTCATATTAGTAATTTAATGTATATTATTTTATCTAGTATTTCTCTAATAGTTTACCTAGTAAGTATTTCTAATAATTTCAGCGGCATTAAAAATATTTCAAGGTAATTTTGTATTAAATATATTTTTTAAATTTTAAAAAAATTTTAAGCACTAGAAATTTTGGCGAAAATGTTATAAATTAATTTGGTTTACAATTCAGAATGCTACGATATGTGGGAGACTGACTAACTGACGACTTCAATAGCCTAAAAAAGAGTAAACATTGCTTTAGGTGATAAAATTACTGAACGGTAAGTGGGAAAAAATATCATTGCCGCGTGCAGAATATAAGAGGGCTGATATCAGGAGTAATATATATTATATATTAACCAGAATATTCTCGACGCATTATTTTTACTTATCATGTTTACCATCTTTACAGACTGCTGACTATTTCCTTTATTCAGATTTCTGCTGACCATATGGTTCCCAAATTTCACTGACAGGTATTTTTCTCTAGAAAAGATCCAGAATCTTGTCTAAGCATTTTGTCCACCTATATAAATACCCCCAAACTAAAAAAAAAAACGGAGTTCTGTTAGTTCCTACTACAAAGTTACGGTGTAGGTAATTTCCAAACCTGTGTATTAAGAGTTAAACGTAATAAATCCTTCTTTAAAAAGTCTTTTTCATCGGCACCGGCATAACATCTATAGGTATAAAAATGTGTTAAAAAATATTAGGTTTAATAAAAATATGTTTTTATAAGCAATATAAAACGTTATAATATATTTACACATAGCTACTAACCAAAATTCTAAGATACTTATTCTTGATTTCAAAATAATATCCATAACACTTAGTTGATCCTTTACAAAAATTTGGGTTTAATAAAAATGATTGATGGAAAAAACTTTCAATTATTATCTATTAATGTCAGTAAATATGCCGTCTAATGTATGTTTTCAGTCACAAAAGGGCATTTTTGGAACTTGAAAAACGATAATTTTGCATACATAGCAAATACAAATATATAACTACTGATTTTGTATTAAAAAGTATTCCAATATTCCAAAATATTATAATCTCAAGTACACCACTGAGCGAGTGGGAATTTTGGCAGGTGTTTTCTTAGTTGATAGTTGTTACAAATGTAAATGTTTGCTTCAAAACAAACTGAGGATGCCGTCTCTGTCTATATGATTATGAACTCGATGGATGTATACACAATATGGATGTGTAGAGTCTCATAAAAAAATGTCATAACATCAAGGTAGGCAAATAACCAGTTCTACAGGGTGCCCCAGAAATACCGAAGAAATACGAAGAACATTGATATCTTTGATTTTGATAAGTCAAAAGTATGACAGTTATGTTATTCCTTAGTCAACGAAGAGTGTAGGGTAACAAAACACACAAAACTAAGAGGTCTCCGAAAAAAGATATTTAAAAAGTTGTTTTCACTTATTTCTAAGACACCCTGTAGAGATTTGGTAAAGCATTATAGCTATAGAGTTATCCAACAAAATAAACCATCCCAGTAATTTCTTTATTTTTGGCTCTAAAAAATGTTTTAGGGTACCTAAGAGTTTGAGTGTATTCGAACGGCCGAAATAATTGTCGCTTAAAAGAAATATGAATATAGTTTGAATTATTTTAAATTGAACACTCTATAGGTTTTGCGATTTTTGGAATCTACAGCTCATTCTAATTACAATTATATACAGGGTGTTCCTGAATGATATACAAAAATTTTAATGGTTAATTCCTAGTTCAATTTTAAGTTAAAAAGGTCCTATAAACCTATGCCCTAAAAGACTCTGTTTTCGATATAAGTACAGAGTGGCAAGGTTTTATTTTTTTAGTTAGATTTTTCAAGACTTTAGAATATGGTTTGAGATATTGATCCTGATTAATGACCTATGAACACGCTTTTTCACTTAATAAGTTGTTTTAAAATTTAATCAGTGGAGTAGTTATAATATTGGTTAGCCCTACAGCAATTTTAACAAAAGAAATTAATACGCCACTGAGCTTTTTCGCGTAAATATATATATAAATAAAAAAAATAATGGAATGAATTTTATTGAAGAATGCCTACAATTTTGCAAAAATCTGATTGGCCTGGGATAATGTCAACAAAATCTAACAATATACAACATTAACATAGCATATAATAACTAACAACATAGGCACAACATTAATATAACATTACAACTATTATTACAAAATTTGCTGAAAATGGCCACCTCCAGCTAATATGCACGCTTCCACTCTCCTTCTCATGGAATTGCGCACTCGTTGAAATATTCCAGGATTGTATTTTGTTCTATAACATGCTGCAATTATTATTTCTTTTCATTCCTCTATGCAGTGTTGATGGGGATTGTGTATACTAGCATCTTAAGGTGGTCTAAACTATTGAGGTCGGGAGACCTTGGTGGCCATTCTTGCGCCCCACAGCTGCCAAAATTTGGATAAACAGATCGTAAATAATTGGGAACCGTTACACTGAAATGTGCTGGTTCACCATCCTGCACCTATCACGTTTGGTTTCTTGATTCTATCGGGGTTCTATGGGGTGTCCCGGTTTTAAGTGGGTCACACTGTATGTTATTTTTTCCATTGTCCCAATTTGTTCCAATTAGTCCCGACGTTTCACTGGCCAGACACCGTAAAAAGGACCTCGACACAGAGGTGTCTGGCATGCGTCTGGAAAGGAGGGGGGAGCGCCGGCCGCCGCCGGCTCGATTTGTATTAATGAAGAGGCGACGGTGCCAAATTTAACGGCCCGACAGGACTGGCGGCCGGCCAGGTAACACGGCCATCTATTAAATTATCCCGCGGCCGCATGCTCGGGGGGCCAATTCGTGGCGGGAGTCACGTGACCCGGATGGCGGCGTTTCAGGAATCCAACGGCCCTCCAGGCGCCGCCCGAGACCGCCGGTCGGAATTTTTATAACAGGAATTTTAGTGTTATCGTTGGGAGTATACGGGGAATTTACGTTTTAAGTTTTCGGGATTCTTTACGATAACGTCGACTTTTGACTGGAGTCGTATAGGGTTTGTTCCGGCAGGAAGTTCCCAACTGGTCAGGGCAAATAATGAAATGCCAAGAAAGGTGTCAAAAACAGTCAGAATTCAAATGCAACAAAACACTGAGCGGTTTGTGATATCTGTTGGATCAAGTTAGCCATGCCAAAATCAGAACAATGGGAAACTGTCACTAGCTGTCAGTTGCTTGTAAATGTGTGCATTGTTACAGTAAACGTACTTTTTTACTCAATTTTCTGTGTACTTAAGTACTTAGTAAGTTATAATGGCGCTTGAATTAAGTGAAACGGAAAGAATACAGGTTAACATACTTAGTACTTAAGTACACAAAAAATTGAGTAAAAAAGTACGTTTAGTGTAACAATGTACACAGTTACACAGCTAGTGACAGTTTCGCATTGTTCTGATTTTGGCATGGCTAACTTGATGTTAATAATTATTTTGATAAACATTGTCAATAGCATAATAGAAAACTTAATTTTTTTGTTTTTTTTCTTATGCGACCCCATTAAAATTGTATTGTATCGTATTCAGAAAGTTCCAATGTATCAATTTTCACCAAAAAAAGTATATGGTGCTATTTAAAAAAATTAAATCGGTTACCATGGCAACCACATTTTTTCTGTTACGAAAGATTGCTTGATATCACTAAACGGGAAATAATTTCCCCTAACACTTTTATTAAAACATGTTTTTGATATGAGGAATATTTTAAGAAATATAAGCAATATTCCATAATTTCTATCCACACTGTATATACTACAGGGTAAGTTTTTTTTATGATCACTATGGGGATTTCGGAAACTAGCATAGAGAGAAGGAAGGTTAATTGGGGAAGAATTGCAGTTTTGTAGGCTCAATTTAACGCGCCTTGTAGATTTTTGGAAAAAGTCATGGCTTACTAGATATTTTGAGAAAACTAAATTTTGGCGATTTATTCTAATCCATCTAGCTTCGTTGTTTCTAATTTTAGATAAAAAGTGTAAATACCAAAATTGGATGGATAATTATTGTGTCTTCAATGTCCTACTTTCAGTGACAGCTGCCATTTTCGAGATATGACACAAACTTGTGTTTTGTTTTTTAATAGATTTTGTGAAAATCTTTCATGTTGGTGCATATTTTGGGTACATTATATTGCACCAAAATAGGGTCGTGACGTCACAGCCTATGCCTGTCAATTATTGTTAGAAAAAAATCGGGTTTGACTTGGAAATACCGAAAAATGTATTAAGAAAATGTGTGTATGCATTGTATTATTCTGCCTCTATATGCCAATTTAGAAGTAAATACTTGCTTTTGTCATTGAGTAAAATTATTCCCTCACTCAACGCTTTTGTGCTGAGTTTATAAAAAATGTGGTGGTGGTGAGATTTCGGAAAACAAATTTTTCAACACAAAAAAATTTAAAATTCCCTAGAAGAATTTGAAGGATGTAATAGCGGGTTTGCTCTTAACAGAATAATATCTTTGGAGACAAATATAAACAAATATCAAGTGGGCAATAGTGCTTCATATTGATATTTCTTAATTATTTCTGTCCAAATTGATACTAGATTTTTTCCACCAAAAACCTATAAGACACTTATTTACTGGTTGCTCACTTACTAAATCATAGCACGTGCAAAGTTAGGTGGGCCTAGTTGTCAATGTGAGTAGGTAACCTACGAATGTGGAAACTTGCCCTCCACATAATATATAATTTTTTTTGAAAGATTTTAGTTGACGCTTTCTATAATATTATAAATGTTCGGTTCTCGCTAAGATGGTAGGTAGTAAATAAATTTTTGTAGAATAAATTGATTTTAATTATGATTATTATTTGAATACAATGGTAATGAAAAACTGCAAAATGCACAAATACAATTACAACCATTATTCAGAAACGCCTCTTCCGTGAGTTAGGTTCGCATTCTTCGAATCGTTTTCGTAGTTGTAACTTTTTCTGATTTCATGGAATGAACTCAACAGTTTCCAAAATCCCTTCTTTCAGCATTTCGGTGTCGAGACACCTTAGCGAAAACAGAAAATTAAAGTTAGTCTACTCTTGACTTAATTTGTAATTTTTGAACAACCCGTGCAACAAAACAATATTTTCCTTCATTTCGGAGGAACCAAAAATGTTTATAGAGGGTGACTTGTTTGCGAAAGGTTAAATAAATCGGCTGTTGTAAAGCCAATCCGGGGACATATTGCACCTATATTTTTCCTATATGCTGAGAGTTTAAACTAATATTTATATTACTTATATTATTTTATATTATACTTATTATATCAATATACCTACCTCTATTAAAAAAAAATTAAAAAAGAAACTGACAATTTATAGCAATTATATGCTTGGGATTAATAAAAACTTATAATACCTAGGTCTTGAAGTAAAAATTGTAAAAAAGCCCCGGTATCTCTTAATTCAATTCCAGACAGCCATTTTTGTTTATTCTTTATTCACCTAAACTTTAGAAAATTCAAGGCCTAAAATTCCAAATATAGGTAAGTATGTAGGTATAGATAAACATGGTATCTTAGTTTGTAGACATTTCGAATTGAATCGACGTACTTATTTTTTTGCTGTCTCAAATGCATTTTCTGTATATTTCGCAATTTGCCTGAGTAGACAGAAGCACGATCTGCACAGTTATGTAATTAAACGTAAATCAAAGTGTTTGCGCTGGCAACGACACATTAATACGAGCCATCGATAAGGTCCTGGCTAAATGTGGAAAAAAGACCCTGACAATTCCAGATTATCCAGGATACGGATCCCGACTCATTATTCGCGATTTTAATTGGATCGATTCCTATTTTCAACGTACGACGGTATAGCGATTAGAATCTAACCACGCCAAAACAAGTACAGGGCAGAAATTAATACTTAACAAAACATGCATAAACTCACAGAATATCCCACTACAGGTACAATAGACTGTGGCTGGAAGATAATGCACAAAGTTTATTAAAACTACAAAAGCAGGAAGGTAAATAAAACAGGAACTCGTCTATATGCACTAATTTCAAGCGATGAATGAAGCGATTTTTCATTCAGAAAGCAAATTTACACGGCAGGTGAAATAGACTTTTATAAACGTACAATTTCGCTCGCTTTCAGTAAGCCGAGAGGCAAACTTGAAACGTTCCAAAGTTTTTCTATTAAATTTTAAGCGCGTGTGAGCATGTTAGTAACTTTTTGGCAAACAAACTGGGCTGTATGAAATTCGTCTGGCACACATGAGACTGGAACTTTCTGTAGGAAATCAAAAGTTTTCAGATGCGTTTTTAAACTCGCATACACAAAAACATCGTAATGAACTTTCTTGGCAGATGGAAAAAACCAATATTTTTCTTTCGCCGCCGTTTTTTTCAACCATTGAAATGATTCTTGATTGCCAGAAAAAGGTTCGAAACACGAGATCAAAAAATTAGTTAAATAAATATAATGAAAAATTTTAACCAAGAAATATATAACAATTATATGTATAAACTATTACCTACTTAATAAATAATACAAATAAAAAAAATTAAATGTAAAAAATTTCATCTAACCCAACACAAGCAGCATTGCCCCTTTGAATTGCCAATCCGATCCTTTGCGTAATAAAGCTTTTAGATTTTAATTGTGGGAATTTAGAACATAAATCTGAAATAAAATGTTTAGCTTCACAACCCCAAGGACCGAAAGTTTCAACAGCAAAAGGAACAAAAATAAAGCGATCTTCCAACTCTTCATATTTTTTATGTTTTTGGTCTTCTGCTAAACGTGCAGCCTCCCCTGCTTTCTTAGATGTTAATTTAATGTATGTTTCAGCAAGGGTATCACGGCAAGTAGCATCCCATATTAAAGCCCTTCCTCCTCTCCAGGGCATCAAGGTCATTCCATCTATTCGCTTTCCATCATTTCGACATACTCCAGACAGCTAAAGTACAGCAGGAAAATCTGCTGTCACCGGAGAACGCCGGATGATGTCATTGATCAAACGGTGTCTTGAAGCACTTTTAACGCAGCTAAGCCAATGAAGGCCAAAAGTATCTACTATTTCGCCGCAAATGCAGATATGGCTCTCACAAACCTGAAGACTAAATCTTAAGGCAATGGAAATACGAAAGGTGGAATCGTCCAAAAGTTTCCCAAGAGAAGATAGTGGAAGGGCGTTTAACCATGCGTTGGATTCTGATGCCTGAAGAGCTAAAAGACGCGCTTTATTTTTTAAATTTGAGCAATTCAAAATTAATGAGTTACGGTGAACTTGGCACTCCTCTAAATCAAAGTCCTTTTGTCGTTTTGGCAATTCAGTGGGGACACAATTTAATTTACAAAGATATAACCAAGAACTTGGTGCATAATTTTAAGTTAGAATCGGAAGATAAAAGAATATTGGAGGGAAGAATAATTTCAAGCAAATTTTACGAGTCATTTAGAGCACCAAGAAATGCAGAAAAACAAAGAGAAGTTGAATCGCGTATACCGAGACCTCCAAGTTTTTCGGGTAATGTAAATTGTAGCCATGAAAAATTTTCAAAATTACAATTTGCAATATCTGAAATTGAGCGTTTCAAAAGAAAATCAAATTTTTCCAAAAATTCAAAATTATTCCAACAAGGGGCACATCTAAGAATATAAGCAATACGTGGGATTGCGAAGGATTGTCTTAACAAAAAATATGCTGTATGGGAACTTAACTGTTTTAAATTTTCAGTTAGACGTTTTAAAATATTAATTATTTATTATAAAAAATTAGTTCTACTTTTTGCGAATAATAAATCAATAAATAATCATAATCCTGCTATGACAACTATGGCAATAACTACGGCATAATTTCCAAGACATAGGTGATTTTTCGAAACTAAAATTTTGTCACAAATTAGTTTCAAACCAAGCAGGGCTGATCCCTAGAAGCTCAAATTTCAACTCGATTTTTTTTACACCTTATGTGAACTCAATCCGGGGACACTCCGTATGTTTAATAATTATTAAAAATTTAGCAATAAAATTAAGTTTCAGTCGTGACGAAGGTCACATTCGTGACCGAAAGCTTGGTTTATTACAAAGAAGTTATGCCAATAAATATATGATTGCCTGAAGAACCGTTATTTCCGTTATTTGTTACTATGACAGTTACGCATGGAGTCAAGATATGGGGTATTAGTTACATTATATTCATTTTGCTCTGGATAAAAGTAGAATATAGAATACAGTATCAGCCTGTAAAAAGAGCGAAATTTTTACGAAACTTAACATACTAACTACCTACTGCATACCTACTATGAACATCTCGCCAAGGACATTTCAACTTGACACGCGCCGCATTTCGCATTGTCGCAAAAACTTCGCTGCGAGCCCTTTGTTGCATTGTGTGTAGGAATCATTACACCCTTTAAAGCGGGAGGTGAATGTACCGGATTGGGTTCAGTGCAAATCTCCAGAAATCCATTCACCAGCGGCGAACAATTAGAGAACAAGACTTGACTCCGCTATTAATTAATTTTATATTCAGCGACAATTTGCGCCCTGTTCCAACGTAGATTGCCGGGAAGCAAGTAATGAGGTCTTTCCTGAACTATTGTCACGTTCTATAATGTACCTACGCAACCGTCTTGGTTAGAGTTGTTTAGTGGGGGTCAGAGGTAACACCAAACACAGTAGATGCAACGAATAAGAAAGCTCTAAAGAAAATAATTGTTTGCGTGGCTACATAAAAAAGGATCTTCAGGTCTCAAGAGAAACTTGCCACTTAAATTTTAGTGTTGCATCATTCCATCATTATTTTCTATCAGAGAAACTGTTAAACGTTTTTCTTCGAATAAAGGTAAAAATACGCTATGGAAAATATAAAAAAATAAGCACTTTCTCCACTTCTATACAATTGGATTGGTAAATCCTGTTCACAGTGAGAACTCTCGTGGTAAAGGAAATGGCGATTAAGAAGGTTTCAAAACCTGTTCGGAAACGAGGATAAAACCGAGATAGCTCCATTATTTATCAAGTACATTTTACGAAAAATGAACGTTTACGAGTTTTTATTTGCATTTTCAATCTATTTTGAGTTATTATATATTGCTACTGTATATTATACACTTGTTGTTATGATATCTCATGATAACACGATGAGGTCAAATTTAGACACTTGGCCTTTGCAAATTTCAAACAGATAGATGAATGCAAGGATTGTACAAAAGGGTCTTTTGAACCCCATACAGACCCTTCCAAAGGCATGGAGGATGCAATTGCACTCCCATAAAAAGAAACTTCCCAGGAAAGTTACGACCTAAATTTTCACGGGAATAACCCGTGTCTTGCGTCTTGATTTACCCCCCAGGGATTCACGTTTTGCTTTGAATAAAATATAAATAAAAAATATATATGCAAAGGGAGATGGAAAGGAATCCATTAGCGCATTAACTACTTCTATACAAAGGGACAACCGAGCGAAAGACGGATTCCTTTTCTCGCGAAAAAAGAATGAGGACCTCTGTAGAAATGATTTCGGAACCACATAAAAACCAGAGGAGTTCTCCTTTATCAAGTTTCTTTTATGGAAGTCGCCGAAATCCATAGTTAATATGTAAATAGGTAAAAGATTTACAAGCGGATCAGTAAACCATCTCCATTGGAGAAACAACGTCTTCGGAATAAAATAGCTAACAACAATTTTACATAGGTAACTCCAATAGGGGCCGCGGTGGCGTCGCTCGTACCGGCGCTGACTTTTTAGACTGCATGTTTTTCTGCCTTCGATCGACCTTGGTTCGAACCGATGTCGAGGCAAGGGCATGCATATGTCTTTAAAGAAAAACACCGCTATGGCCAAGAGCGCTGGACCGCTGGACAAATGTGGGTTCACGGTATTGCTCCTAAATAGCTTTATCCGTGTGATTTACTAATTGTCCTACACTCACTGGGATTACTACGGTTTTCTAGGGTTTTCCGTAGTACTTGAGCGAATGCTATCCTAGTTCTATCGGCAAAAAATTCGGCCCTAGCCGCAAATGGCAACAAAGACAAAATAATAGTAATTGCCCCCCTCCCCCGCACAACCATGTGGCTGCTTCTGGGGTACTCCTAGTTTGGAGTATTGTGAGGGTGAGAATTATTATTATTATAATAGTTTTTCCTAAGATGCTAGCTCCCTGTAAAGTCAACACTACTGAAACCTAATAAATATAAGAAGGTAGAAGCATAAAACTAGGTCACATAAAAGTTTCCTTTCCCTTTGCACCATGATTACAGGATAAATGCAAGAGGTGTACAAAAGGATCTTTTGAATTCCATTCAGATCCTCCCAGTGGCATGAACTGGATGCACTTATATAAAGAGCAATTTTCCAAGAGGAGGGCCACCTAAATGCGTGCCTTGTATGTACTTTTCCTCCAGCGGGGTTCTTAATAGTTTTCCTTTGTATAAAGCAATGAAAGTAAGACGGAAAAGTATCCATTAACTCTTCATCCTCCTCTGTACAAGTGGGTGTTGGCGCGAGTGGTGGATCCTTTTCGAAAGAGAGTTCACATGAAAAAAATGGCGACTAAGAATGGTTCACACTTCTTTTGAAACTGGAATGAGTAAAAACGAAAGACGTTTTTTCTGCCACGACTTTCATGTGAATATAATCCATAGGCTCTGAGTCAACGTTTAACGTAGAAACAGTTTATGTGGCACCTAAGGAAATTCATCGCTCTGCCTCATGGAAGTCATGATGTAGTGCGTTAACTGTCTGGATAACTATCCTCGTTAACATGTTGAGCGAAAGGTACACGAGTATGGCCGAAGTTAAACGGAAATTGCGGAATATTGGAATTGGGTTACCTCCACTTCAGCTGCAAAATCGATATTTATCTAGAGTTATAGGTAAAACATTCGGGATTTACAGGCGAACCAGAAAACGAACACATGACGAGGATAGATTTAGGCGCTTACCTTTGTAATTTTGCCTAGTAGCTAAATTTCGTTGGAAACAATACAGAAGGATTGGATTCTAGATAAATCTAGAACTGGGCTGAGGAATTTGACAAATTTTCTGTAAGAGGACACTACGAAATTTATACTATCAAGAACACGTCTGTGCTTGCATCACAAAGAAGTTTTATCTATTTAATATACAGGGTGATTCATTGGGAATGGGAAATCCCGAAACTGGGGGTAGGGGAGGCCAAAATATTGCGATTGAGTCCAACATTGCTTAAACAAATCTTGTTTGTTTGAGAGATACAGTGCGTTCAAGTTCTTATTTTTAAATTGAATTATGGCTATATCTACCAAAATAATCAAGCTGCTGACCTGAAATTTGGCACTGCTATGTTTTTGGGGATGGAGAATAAGCAGAAAATGTCAATTTCTACGTATCTCTCAGAGGGCGCCACTTGCGCGGTTTTTGGATCGTGCTTTTACTCGTAACTTTTTCGAGGTTATCTTTTTCTTCCTGCAGGTCCATAATTTTAGTGCACCTTTTCATTCTGCAACAAAAAGGTACTCTTGTTCCATAACGCCCAAATCAACCGTTTGCGTTTAAATTGCCAAAACGTGCCCCAAAACACCTGTTGACTTCAATATTCGAAAAATAAAATTTTCACCTACTACTTTCAAATGTTACAGATCAACTGTACATTGAAAATGAAGAAAAAAATGCCAAATGAATATTGGTCGAAACACATTTGTTTTCTTGAAATAGGGTGTCCAAAGTTTGTCGAGTTTCAATCTGTTCCATTTTGAAAGTGAACATTTTTTGGGACATTGTTCATATGGTTTTTTTCTGGCTTTAAATGGTACAGTCGTTGTGCAATATTTGAAAGCAGTAGGTGAATATTTTATTTTTCGAATATTGAAGTCGACAGGTGTTTTGGGGCACGTTTTGGCAATTTAAACGCAAACGGTTGATTTGGGCGTTATGGAACAGTACCTTTTTGTTGCAGAATGAAAAGGTGCACTAAAATGATGGACCTGCAGGACAAAAAAGATAACCTCTAAAAAGTGACGAGTAAAAGCACGATCCAAAAACCGCGCAAGTGGCGCCCTCTGTGAGATACGTAGAAATTGACATTTTCAGCTTATTCTCCATCCCCAAAAACATAGCAGTGCCAAATTTCAGGTAAGCAGCTTGATTATTTTGGTAGATATAGCCATAATTCAATTTAAAAATAAGAACTTGAACGCACTGTATCTTTCAAACAAGCAACATTTGTTTAAGCAATGTTGGGCTCAATCGCCATATTTTGGTCTCCCCTACCCCCAGTTTCGGGATTTCCCATTCCCAATGAATCACCCTGTATATTTTATACATTTTACCTATTTCAATGCTATCGGAAATGGATTAAGGAGGTATGAAAGTGGGTCACATAAAAGTTTTCTTTTCCTGACATCCTGACTACAAGGCTTTGTCCACTCGAGCGTCAGCACGGGTGACGGATCCTTCTCTGAAAGAGAATTCGGAAGGAAAAAAGAATGGGGACCAAGACAAGAGCTTTTAAAACTTCTTTAGAAGAGATTACCGAAGGGACCAAAAACCAAATCTGTAGTATATGTGCCAAAAGTGTTTTATCTGCATTTTACTAGCTATTTACATACCTAACATACGCGCTAGACCTTCTTTCCTACGTACTTCCTGCTGTAAGTATATCTTTTGGATATAAGGTGAATGTCCTAGAACTGTTCCAACAACACCAAATGCAATATGTGCAGCGAACAAGACAGCTCAAAAGAAAATACCTGTTTATGGAAAGTAAAAAATAATCTTCAGTTTTAATTCACATACACAATCTTCCTGGAAGCATTTTCATACAGAGAAATTTGCCAAGAAAGAGAGCACTTTACTTTTAATTTTACGAAAATAATGCATGTATTGCATCTTCTTTTCTACCCTGGGGTATTTTAAACGTTTTCCTTTGAATAAAGTGTAAAAAATACGTGAAGTAAAATAGAAAAAGAATCCATTAACGCTTTGTCCATTCCTATACATAAGTGGGCGTTGGCGCGAGGGGTAGATCCTTTTTTCAAAGAGAATTCTCTCGGAAAAAGGAATGGTGACTAAGAATGGCTTAAAACTTATTTAGAAGAGATATCGGAAACGGGGATAAAAACCAGGGATCTCATTTTTCAACTCCATTTCGTGGAAAAGAGTACGTAAGAGTTTCTCATCTGCATTCTATTCTGACGGTTACAGATATTGAAGTTTTCAATTCTATACTCCTACTGTATATACACTTGTTGCTATGTATCTCTTGAACGCAACATGAATGGAATGATATACGGACGAATCAAATCAGATTCCATGCCGAGACATAATGAGCTGCCACTGCCGACGTTTTCATACAAAACATAATACCAGATTATCAGCCAAAAACAGATTATGGGACATCTAAAGAAATTTATCGCTATAATCGTTATGTAATGCGCTAACTGTGTGGCTAACTATCCCTATTAACATGTTGAGCGAAATGTACACGAGTAAGGCCGAAGTTAAACGGAAATTGGGGAATATTGGACTTGGTTTACCTCCGCACTTCGGCTGCGAAATCGATATTCATCCAGAGTTGATAGGTAAAACATTTGGGATTTACTAGCGAAGCAGAAAGCCATCACACGATAAGAAGAGATTTAGACGCCCCCCTTCCATAGAAAATTTCATTGGATACAATACAGTAGAATTGAATTATAGATCTATCGGACTGGCATTGACATACCTTCTTTTCGAGAGTAATGACTATTTTTACGAGCACTAAAAGCAACGGCGATTTCGCTACACCCGCATATGTTGTTCTATAGATGGTTGTTCCCTTTGAGCTTCATATACAAATCCTCCCCGAGGCATGAACTGGATGTAGAAAAAAGCCACTTAAATTTTAATTTCGCGGGAAAAATACGTGCCTTGCATCAACTTTTCTCCCGAGAGGGATCCTTAAACGTTTTCCTTAGAGAAATATGCGAAGAAAAATGGGAAAAAAAATCCATTAACGGTTTATCCATTTCTAACCGCGCGAGTAGGGGATCCTTTTCTTAAGAGAGAGGAAGAAATAAGGGATTAAAACGGTAAGGACGAGATTCTACGCCTCAATGTAATGAACTGCCAAGGCTTTCATGTAAAACATAATACCAGGCTCTCAGCCAACGTTTCGACCAAGGGGAAACAGGCTATATGGGACACCTAAAGAAATTTATGGCTATGGGGCCCATGTAAATCGCTGTGCAGTGGGCTAACTATCTGGATAGCTAACCTCATTAACATGTTGAGCGGAAGACACACGAGTGCAAGGCCAAAATTTAACGGAAATTGGGGTATATATTGGGATTGGCTTATACCTCCACTTCGGTACTGAAATCGATTACTATATCCAGAGTTTGTAGGTGAAAGGTTTACGATTTATAGGCGATGCTGAAAACCATCAGAGAATAAAGACATTTTAAAATACCCGATGCTATAATAATATGGAAAGTAGTATTGAATTTGGGGGATAAGTGTGGGCAAAGACATCAAATCGTTGGACATCAAAACGTTGGTTTTGTATGTTTTTTTTGTTCGGCACATTTCATTACATAGTTTTCTAATATATGATACAGGTTAGTAATTGGACAAGTTGTTCTGATGAATAATTATTAGCGCTTTACTACTTTTAAACAGGATGTCGGACCATCTGTTAACAATAAATTTATCATAATTGACAATGAATTAACCCTAATAAACCAGTCAGCACTTTTAATAGGTCATATGTTTTGATAATTACTGAAATTAACCGTTCCACAGGCGGAAGCAAGTTTAGGCCCATAACATATAGGGTATTCCTAATTTGTTAAATGTGTAATTTTGTAAACTATGATAATATACTGGATTTAAGGAATATACCCACTAATTAGGGAATTTTGTATTTCAGAAGAAATTTAAGCAATTCTGAAATATACGCAAACTTGTTCCCAATAGCAGCTTTGTATCGGATGCCAATACAAACTCGATGAGAAATTTCTACAATGCCGGACTCCAATTTCAGCAAAAACCTTTTAAAAACTTCATTTCCGGTATCTCGTTTCGCAACAGAAGAGGGCACTGTGGTGGGGGGGGGGGGGGAGGGGGCGAGAAGCAAGGGGTGTTATGGTGTTGCGAACAGCCATCGGATGCAGGGGTGGTATACAGGGGATTGGGGAGTGAATTTGCAAGCTTTAATTTTACGGAAGCCATGACAATCAGGGGCGTATCCGGCTTTGGAACAAGGTTATTGTTTAAAATAATCAGTGTTCCCCGAAAAGTGTCCAATAATAAAAATAAAATGGAGTGAAACCTGATATATAGGGGAAGGCGGGGTAATACCGCGCACTTTGAAAATGTACCTATATATCTGTTATAGTATAGGATTGGAAACGTGGTAAACATTTCTCATATATTTTTAGTTTAAGAAAGTAAGTATATACTTACTTAATTATTTCAAGAAAATTAAAACATCATTTACAACTTTTAAAAACACCCAGCAGTTGCTATGCACGGTATTACCCCACCCACTGGGGCAATATCGCGCATCTGGTCGGGCAATATCGTGCATCGATAGGATAATAACGTCTTTGTTGTTTGAAGCCGGAAAGTAATAGAAAATGCTTAGGGATAGTTTGCTATATTAATCTATAATACAAAAATTAAGAAAAACTTAACAGAAGCACGTATTTATAAAAAATATGAAAAACTTAACAGCAGAACGTCATTTAGCGCCTGAATGAATTGCAGCTATAGCAATGCTAAAATGTTCAATCGACCAGCTCTGTCGTTGGGTCTTTCGGCTGTATTTTCTGACCATCTGGAATGAAAAGAAATTTTACTATTGAACTAGATGTGGGGCAATACCGCTCAGTTCCGCGCGATATTACCCCGCCACAACCTTGAATGTGTTTTCTAACCATAGTTCAGTTATTTATTACGCAAAATAAGGAAACCACGCATGAAAAGATTACTTAAGAATGTATGAAAATATATGTATCTACTACATTTGGATTCGCTCAAAATTGCAACTCACCTCGCTTATTTCCAAGCGGCACAAAATTAGTACGGGCAGAAGCACAAGTACACTTTGTATTACTGCATCCAACTGAATGCTCTGGAATGGCTGCCAACCTTCGTAGCATAGTTGCCGTACCTGCGCAATAACGTACACGTGGTCATACTCCGTGTTTTGAGCCTCACCACTTATATTTCTGGGTGCGCGATATTGCCACTGCGCGGTATTACCTCGCTTTCCCCTACAGGTTGACATTGCATCATAATAGTATGGTACATCCCCATCTCTCCTTTATTTTATCGATTATTACCCTCATATTCCTTGTATCAAATAAGGAAACTCTTCTTAAAGAAACAACCAATCATGTGCCCTTGCTATCACCAAAAAATGCTCTTAAGGATTTGCGCAAAGGGATAAATCTCAAGGGCATTTATCACTTCGCGTATCTGCTCAATACGTACACCAACTTGTCAAAATTGGTCTGAATTATGCAACCGAAAATTATGTTATTCAGAAAATAAATCAGTGTTAAAAAGGTGAAAAAATCACGACTGCCTTGAACATCCAACCGTAATATTGTTTGTTTTCTAAAACGCTCTAGTCGAAGCTGCCTATTTCGCGATTATTCAAAACAGTTAACTCTTTAAAAATGAATCGTTTAAGTGATACAAATAGACAAAAAAATAATATAGAAATCAACAGATTTTATCAGAAAATAAAGGAACCAATGGTTCGTGACCTTTCTAGGATTTAAATTTGTTGATACAATTTTCATCACCAGTGATTTTACATACAACAAACTCTAAATTGTTGTTATGAGGCTTTTATAAATTAAACTTCACTTCTAGGTGTTCCTATAAATGTTTTTTTTTTTTGTTAAATAGCGATGCGAATTTAGCATATTATGCCAGAGTTTACCAACCTTTGCTCAACTAAGAGGGGAGTAACCGTTCTTTCCCCCTTTACACGCCTGATAGGATGGAGGGGGAGCTAAGAGTGAATAATACAAGAAAAGTTGAATAATTACCTATTACCCCACCGGAGTATGGTACCGAACTCCTGGTTTTCTATGGCAGCCATAAACGATGATTAAATACCTACTGATATACCCGGAATCTGGTATACCTGAAAATTATCATCTTTATAGAAACTTGACGAGCTCGTTAGTTAATTCATGAACTGACGCAGCAGTAGATACTGTACAGTGTCGGAATAGAAATTACATTGTCGCTAAAAATTTATATTTAGTAATATTAAGGTTTCCTAATATTATATCTTAATAAATTAAACATTAGTTGTGCTTAACGATCCATAGTTTCCGCTTCTCGAGGACTTGGCCACAGCTGTCGCCCTATACCTGCCCTCCAGAGTCCCCCTACTGTTTGTAAACTCCAATGAGTACATAATTGATCGACTTTAACAGAACACAGAATAGTTGCGGGGTCCAGATCTGAAGTGACTAACTTCTAGAGAATTGCATGTTGTACAACGTATATAAGCTATACAACTGTTCTGCTATGGCAATAATGGATTTATATATTAGGTAACTGTCTGTATAATAAAACAAAAGTATTCGCTTAGGTACTCTTAGACTCTGAAGGTTAAAAACAAAACCAGGAAGAAATACCGATAAGAATAAACCCTGATATGGGATTTATTAAAGCCCGAGAAGTTTGAACAGAACTTGTTTGAGGATGAAAAAGGATTACCACTGGGATAAGTATATTTATTTTACGATCCTGGATAAAAAGAGGGCACTTCCATAATTCATACGAAATCTCTCCGAAATTAAAGAAAGCCTAATTTAGATTGGAGCATATTGAAATGCTGATGGGGACCAGATTTCCTGCTCTTTTAACGGGAAAATGAAAACAACTTGAACCGTAAAATTATACTCATTCCGTTGAATTTTTCTTCTACGGAAATCGATACGCTCGGAATTCAAGATTTTAAATTAAAAATTAAGAAATCGCAAACTTTGTTAATCTCTCCCTAGAATATAAATATAGTATTTTCTCTATTCACTATAATATTGGCACTTTCTGCAGAATAATGCAAATAATGCGATGTAAAAACTGCCAGACCTCTTTATAACAATATCAGATTACTTATTGCTAATCTTGAAGTGATACCAAGCAAATACGATCATGCGCTTTGGAATAGACAATATATTCGAAACCATTCCAGCCAATGAACAGCTTTCATTATTTTTGATTCCTAGAATTAAATAGACAAGTGCCTAAACATTTTTTAAATATGAAGATTTGTCCATAACTTTTCAACACACCCTGTCTATTCTAAAATTGTCATGCATGATCTGATGGTCAGCTTTACCGCTCTGTTTTTTAATTTAAAAAAATAACATTTTAGGTATTGTAGAGTTCTCTGTAGATAAATAAAAAAAATCATCTGAATAAAAAAATTAACAAACCCAAATAACACACCACACCAACCATATATGAAATAAACTCTGGATGTGGTGCGGATAATTCCGCTCCATATACACAATTTTTTCAGGCGTGCCAGGCTCGAAAATGAAACATTCATGGCGAATCAGATATATTAAGGCCATTTCGCTGGATTAAAAAGGATCCTTAATTAATAATTCAAACTGACAAAACAAACTGGCACAAAGGGGAACGCACAAATTAAAACAGGGTCTGCTGGTCCGGGCTGGATATGGCAAGTCCGGGTGGAACGAGATGAAACACGAGATATTCAAGGTGAGGGATTTGAAACAGCGACATTAAAGATAATATTATTGGAAGAGGAGATACCGTTGTCAAATTTTACAGTTTGTTGTTAAACTACAATAACACGCTGTTAAATCTTATAAAGAAACATCGACGTATAATACTATAGTTTCTTATTCCATTCTAGTTGGACGAAGTACCGAGCAACAAAAATACTCTGTATTCTTGATCAGGTGTTTGGTATAAATGGTTATAATATATCCCTCCATCATTTCTTAGGGATGGCAATATTTTTGGGTGTCCAATAAAAGGGACTCCCAGGGGACTCCCAGGGGACACTGAATCATCTACATACTTGAGGATATGGAGACATAAATCTCTATCATAGCAATAGTATGGATGTGCCTAAGCGTATTTGAGCTAGCAAAATATAAAATTTAAAGTGAAGTTATTTTATTCGTTTATTGATAGAAAACAAAGATGTAAGATTGTGAGTGTAAATCTAAACACAAGAAAAAGTGATAATCGGCATAATCACTCAAAGTTAGAAAACAAAAAAGAAACTAGTATAACCGCATACACGTGTTTCATGCTATTAGGCAATCATCAGTACGGTGTAACATCAAACAAATCAAAAAGATAGGAATGATTTGGAAAGCAACAAATGAAGTCCAGGCAGGAGCCAATAGTACATTTGCAGCTTCAGTCAGCACATCCCCAATTCGGGGCTTGTAGGTACTAACATCGCCACGGAGGCTGCACTGTACTGATGATTGCCTAATAGCATTAAGCAGGTGTATGCGGTTACTAGTTTCTTTTTTGTTTTCTAACTTTGAGTGATTATGCCCATTATCACTTTTTCTTGTATTTAGATTTACACTCACAATCTTACATCTTTGTTGTCATTGTATCTTGGGCTATGAAGATTTCCACGCAGGTCGCTTTAGCAGCCTACGTGGCGATGTTAGTACAAGCCCCGAATTGGGGATGTGCTGACTGAAGCTAAAAATGTGCTGTTGGCTCCTGCCTGGACTTCATTTGTTGCTTTCCAAATCATTCCTATCTTTTTGATTTGCTTGATGTTACACCGTACTGATGATTGCCTAATAGCATGAAACACGTGTATGCGGTTACTAGTTTCTTTTTTGTTTTCTAACTTTGAGTGATTATGCCCATTATCACTTTTTCTTTTATTGATAGAACGGCTTTATTTTAAAGTTCGAATAGTGTGATATTTTAAAGTGTATTTTATCCAGAAAACCACTGAGGGCGACAAAGAAGATACTATCCTGCTTTCATAGTAATCATGTAACTTGTACATCTAATGCCAAATATATTTGGAATAACAAATGGACAATTTTAATTGGAACAGAAATAATAAAAGTGTTGCGACTCGATAAGAACATAATTTATAGCACAATAAAAAAGTGTAGCATACGGCATGGAATAGAATTCCCTATACTATTTCCTTTATGGGAGGCTTGTGTCTATAAAAAAACATCTCTGCGGGGTCCAGAATTTTTACTGCGGTCATCAAAAAATATAAAAATAATGAGACCTGTAGTCAGACGAAGCCGCCTCCGCGAGATTAACTCTGGATTTTCCTCGTCCACAAAAAAACGTGACTGGCTTTCCACACTGGGAATTATTTATCACCGCATTTTTAAATAAACTATTGGAGTTACTGTTTGCCTACAACATCCAGAACCATCACAAAGAATTTATATAATAAACTGGGCAGATTGAAATTGCCAAAAATATATAAGTAAGTAGTAAAAAAGGAACATTAGAGATTTTCTTATCTACAAAAAAATTACCATTAAAATCAATATTTCCACTTTTAACAATAATGTTCTCAAGGAAACATTCAATGTTACTTTGCATGAGAATTTGCTTTGTTTTGGGTTTTCTTAAACAAAAATTTATGCCGTTGGTCCTACATTAGTCCAATAAGTACTTTTACTTTCTGAAAGTAAAGGAGCTAAAGTATCAAAATTTCCATAAAATGCAAATACTGTTGTGAGTTTCT
The DNA here is from genome assembly GCA_963920635.1 of Pseudeuparius sepicola. Lineage (NCBI taxonomy): Eukaryota > Metazoa > Arthropoda > Insecta > Coleoptera > Anthribidae > Pseudeuparius > Pseudeuparius sepicola. Next base: position 12,445,523 of record OY987303.1, read on the forward strand.
GATATCCACTTATAAAATAAATTAATAAAGGCGAAATTGTGAAGATATATATACATACATAAGTGGTTATAACAGTTACTTCTTCTTAACGACTTCAATAGGATATTTATAATGCTTTAGTAAATGTTTTCTAGTTTATTTACTACAAGTATATATTTATTTGGGAAATAAGTCTCGTAAAAAAATGGGCTCCAAAAGTTCCCTGCTATGAGAATACATCCATCGAAATTTGGCGGTTTGAAATATTTTAAATTCAACAGAATAGCTTCGCAACAAATGTGTTTTTACCGATTTTACGTGGTGGCAATAAATTTGGATTTTCAGTGGGAGCGCGTATAGAAGCGACATTGAATACGCAAAAAATGCCTGGTCGATGACGTCCGACAAACAAAAGCCTCGACGTTGCCATATATATTTTTCATTTCGACAAACGATTAACCCATCATGTTGTTTTAGCGTTTCTCTGAATATTTGGATTTCATTTCGAGGGAAAATCACTGGCATTAAAGGCAAATAGATTTTTTAAGATACTTTCTTCCTCCGTTGAAAATAAAACATGTAAGAAATGTAATATTATTAAAGCGAGAGAAAGATGCTTTACACGAATGTAAAGCCAATTTTGAAACACAAGTAAATGATAATATTCTACAGAAGGAAATAAAACATTCCTCCATTTTAATATTTTAATAATTTCACGTTGATACCAGTGGGACTCTAGGTCGTGTCGGTTTCATGTTAACAGTCGACAATAATTTAAATTCATAAATAATGTCACAACTCGATTATTTAAAATTCGGTGGGTTCTAAGGGCTTCCTAACAAAGTGCCTTAATAATGTTTAACTTAGATATGCCCAGCCCCCTTAATTTTGTTTAAAAAAAAAAAAAAACAAAAACGACAATTTTCAGTTTTTTGCATTATTTTCAAAACGAGAAGGGCCAGCCTAAATTTTTTTACCATGTTACTCGGCATCAAATTCCGCAACTTTGCCCCAATTTAACCGACTTCGTATCTCTTAAGATAACCAAGATCCAAATGCATAGACTCGAAATACGGTCACCATGCATACGTCAATTTTTGTTGTTTACCTTTTGTTAAAACAGAGAAGGCGCACTCGTATATCATGATTCTTTGGTAAAGGTATCAATTTACGGGAAGGGAGTGTCAATTTAGCGGGCGTTAAAAAGTGCCACTTAATGCCCGCAAAACTTAATCATAAAGTTAACTTTAAAGCTCGGCAAGAAATAAAAAATATAAGGTGTCCCTCGGCACTGAAGTTCCTTTTTATAACTCATGTGGTTTATTTGCCTCGGCCTTGGAGACCTCGGCAACTAATTTCCACATCCGTTATAAAGAGTTTACTTCAGTGCCTTGCTTGGTATACAAATAACTGTTATGCGGAAATTACATTCAGTGGGCCAGTTTTGTAAAAGAGACGTATTAGGATCAGTTTTATCTAGTTTTATCCCGCATTTTCTCTTGTCCACAGATGCTAGCGATGTCGGGAAATGTACGTGCTAATGAAACGGACCGATTAAGCCGTAACACGGCCATCTTTCGCCAACGAAAATATTTCACCCCGCCCCCCGGATTCCTTCATTATGCCCTGACGAAGGGAAGTTTTTTAAATTAACCCTCTTTATTTTGCTCGGACGCGTCCGGGGCGCTGAAAAATATTAATGACGGCGGGGAAACCCGGTTATCGCATCTCCCCGAGAAAGAAAACGGTTTTGCAACGGCGGAAGTTCCCGGGCGACGGCTAATTTATAAAGGGTGTTTAAAATTGCGTTTATCAAATAGTAGAAAGGCGGCGGCGATTAATAATAATTTCGCGTCATATTTTATAAAACGGGGATGTCTAACGCGGCGATTGGGAGAGTTTGGAATCGCGTTAAATTAATTCGAGTTAAATGCAGGTGTTTTCGTTGGTATTACGGCCTGTTGCATATAAATGCACCTATAAATCTGGATAAAAAATTAAATCATTGGTGACATTTATTTAGGTAAATTAAATTGAATGTTCCGCGTGGGTTTAATTTTCATTGGAGTTTACGTGTTTTCTCAAAAATAAACGGTAAAACCGACCTACCTGTTCCGTTTTGTTCATATAAATATATTTTATTATTAATTATTTAACTATTCATAATTTTATAATTTAATTATTATTTTTAAATTTTGAACATGTCCTGTTTGTATTTTGAAAAGTTTAAGCCTGGTTCATGCAGCAACTTTATCTTTTACTTTTACCTTATCTTTAAGAAATATCAGTTCAAATCAAGGGACAAATGTCATTGCTTATTTCTTAAAAATAAAGTAAAATTAAAAGATAAAGAAGCTGTATGAACCAGGCATTAGAAGTCACTGCTTTTATTTTTGGTTTTTGACACTTTTTTATTTATTTATTTGCATTGATACAATAACAAATTATTCATACAATGGTTTGTTATTTCCTGGGTATTCGACCAATATTTTTAATAAAACAATTTATGTTTTTTGTTGTGATTTTTTTTTGTCCATTCTTTTATTTATTACGTACGTTTCGGCATTTACACATTCAAAACGCCATCTTCAGATAAAATCAACACAATTTAAAAACGTCAAACAAACTTAACAAGTTAAAAGTCCTAAAACAATTGGTTATGTCAAGAAAATTGAACAATTGGTAATTTTTTGATTATAAAAGTTTTAACAATATTAAACAAAATAAATACTTACAACAAACTTGTGTTCATGACGGTTGAAATTTTTACATTTTTCAAAGAAATCTATATATTTTTTATTATTTAGATGTTATTTCTACGGCGGAAAAGAATGGAAAAAAAAGCACAACAAAAAACATAAATTGTTTTATTAAAAATATTGGTTGAATACCCAGGAAATAACTAACCATTGTAATTTTACACGACCAGTAAACATTATTACTAAATTATTCATAAGAAGAATCAAAAATGATATTAGAATCTTCAACATCCTTTCCTTTGGGTGATTTTCTTAAGCCCTTTGCTTTACATAAAACTTCTGTTTGTGATTTAAACAAAGCTTTCGTGAAAATGTCCTCAATTTGCTTCATTGTGCTTGTTTGAGACCATAAAAGCTTTTTTGGAGTCTACAAACTCTATTAGAATCATTTTCATAACCTTCATCTTTTGGTTGTTTGTTTTCGTCGAGTTTTCGATATAAGCGCATGGCTGTAGAGACATCCAATCGAGTCAATTCAATATTTTCACCAGCAGCTACGCTTAACATTGCTCTTATCATTCCAGTTTTCACTATACGGGGCTAAACGTTTGGTCGTATTCCTCACCTTTTCTTTGTGAACAACCTTCGATTACCAACCTCGCCTAATATTTTTCTATTGATCCATCAGAATTTATCATCTTCTCTTATATCCAATTACAAGATATCTACAGGTGCTATAATGCTTTCTTGCCTTCTGGAAGTTCCTGTAAAACTCATATGTTTGTTTTCTTCATGTGACTTATTTTCTTTATCCATTACAGCTAACCAGTAGCTTCGATCACCGGTCTTTACAGCTTCTTCATAGTTATTTGGATTTCTTCATGGTTTTCCTCCTGCTTCTTTTGACCTGCTGTACCGCCAACTTCTTCATTATATTCTTCTTCTGGATAACAATCATCTTCTGGCAATCTTCCCTCGCTTTTACATTTTTTGCATGACAACCATCTATTTTGTGGTCAACTTACTAACTTCAGCGTTGGGTGAAGATTAAACCTTCAGTCAACGGCTTCAGGCTATCATCCATAGCTGGCGGAATGTAACGAAACAAGAACTTTGCATCAGAGTAGCATGTAGCGGTAATTACTAACATTCTAATCAGTACGCATGGAGCTTACAGGTTAAATTCACAGCGGTCGGATAGGTATCTCTGCCTCGACCTCGAATCGAACCAAGGTCGATCGAAGGCATTCCAAAGAGCTCGCGACGCACGAACTTTGCCACCGCGGCCCATATCATAATTATTATTGATGGCCAAATCATTTTCGAAGCTTCCTCTTGTACACTTATTCTTTTGTGCGAAACCTATAGGTAGTCTACAAAGACGATCTAGATAACTCGGACTTTTTACTGCCCCAACCAAGAACATAAAACTCCAACAGACAAAGCCACGTACTGTAGGATCCACTCCGGATTTCGTAGTCCACAAAAAACCGAAGCAGGGTTTTCCAACCCATGCATTATTCAAACCTCGCCTTTAAATAAACTATCGAAGTTTGCCGGCTTTATTTAGACTCGTAACAAAATCTCGACGGACTCCAAACAAAATATAACTAACTAAACCAATAATAACAAATGTATTATAGTCATATCAACATAATATATATACCTATCGGTACAATATCAAATCAAAACAAATATTTGTCACAACTTTTTGTAGTTAAGACGTTTGCAATCACTTCGCACTTTAGAAAACAGTATAAATTCGAATGTGCACCCAGTCAAATAGAAGCACATGAAACGGTTAACGTCGCAGCTGCCGCGTCGTTGCCGGATGGTGCCACAGTCTAGGAAAATCAATATTTTACGAATTTCTACTATATGATAAAGACGCATATAGTTAAAGTCGATACAACAATATTATATAACGTAGGTATAAGTGTACACTCATTTACAATTTATATTTTTATTATTCAAATAAAAATACGACATAATTTATCGTATATCTCGCGAATAGTTGATTCAGGTGTATATATGGCAATACAGTCAAATTTCCAATTATTAAGCGCGTAGACAGGTCATAGCACTCTTAATGGATTATTTTTTCGTATTGAAGCAATATTATTATATTATACAGTGACCGGCAGAAAGTTTGACACAAATGGAAAACTCTTTTATTATTAATTGCATTAACGTATCCATTTGGGAGAATCAATTTATAGGTTTGTTTCAAAGAAGCCTTATTACGTCCCAAAAATATTTTATTTTAAAAAAGTGTGACCGGTTTCGTGAACCACAATGTTCACATCCTCAGACAAGCAAACACTAGAAAAACGGATCATCAAGAAGGAACACCTAATAATTTTTAAAAAATCTACAAATTACCTTTTGTTACACTAACGAGATTTGTCAAACACATTAAAATTTTGTTAAAAACATCTTTAAAGTTACATCAGCCTTCCACAAAAATAAGATCATTTCAACTTCGGTCGATCACATTTCTCATTATTAACCTACAAAATATAAAACTCATGCTGTCAGGAACTAAACCCGTGGCGCCATCTGTTGGTCAACTTCACAATCATAGCTTCTATGTCAGCAGAACACTGCATGAACTTTTAGCATTTCCACCGCAGCTACTGTTAGTGGTCAACAGGTGACCCATTTTACTTTTTAAACATTATTGTTTAAAATCTAAAATCATCCTCTAGTTCCTAACAATAATGTTTGAAAAGTAAAATGGGTCACCTGTTGACCACTAACAGTAGCTGCGGTGGAAATGCTAAAAGTTCATGCAGTGTTCTGCTGACATAGAGGCTATGATTGTGAAGTTGACCAACAGATGGCGCCACGGGTTTAGTTCCTGACAGCATGAGTTTTATATTTTGTAGGTTAATAATGAGAAATGTGATCGACCGAAGTTGAAATGATCTTATTTTTGTGGAAGGCTGATGTAACTTTAAAGATGTTTTTAACAAAATTTTAATGTGTTTGACAAATCTCGTTAGTGTAACAAAAGGTAATTTGTAGATTTTTTAAAAATTATTAGGTGTTCCTTCTTGATGATCCGTTTTTCTAGTGTTTGCTTGTCTGAGGATGTGAACATTGTGGTTCACGAAACCGGTCACACTTTTTTAAAATAAAATATTTTTGGGACGTAATAAGGCTTCTTTGAAACAAACCTATAAATTTTTTATTATTAATTTCTCAGAAAATTTTATTCTAGATAAAAGTTGGTGCATCATTTCAAACTCAAAACGAACATATCAAAATTTAAATATCTCTTTTTGGATACGAGGTAGATTCAAAAATGTCAAAATAGCTCAAGAGTAAAGTACCCTTATTTTTTAAAATACGGTAAAAAGTTACTTAAAAAGTTGTTTGCAATCAAAATTGGATGTCAGATTTAAAGTTGCAGCCACTTAGTAAAAAAAGAAATTTAACTTTTTTTATATTTTTTCGACTACCCTGTGTATTACAAAAAACAAAATACCGCAAGCGCATAAAAAATATATTCAATCCCTTATGTAAATTTTAATTGTAAACAAAAACGTCGTCTTGCAATTTTCTCATATGTGTCATGATTCCATGGCAAATTTGATTTTTTTGTATTATTGCGGGCTATTTCTGGAAAATTATCTAAAAAATTTGCTCTATAAGTAAGACTCAAAGTAGAAATAATGTGTTTACTACTTTAAATAAAGTACCTTTTTTAAATAAATTTAACTATTTAAGGCTATACTTTTGAAGATACAGGATATAAAACATTTAAGGAAGATACAATTAATGTTACGCTCTGTATGAAAAGTAAAACCTTGAATGGGTAAGTTTATCGGGAAAAGTTGCTGTGTTTAAAGTAAGAAACACATTTTTTCTAATTTGAGTCTTACCTATCAAGAAATTTTTTTAGTTAATTTTTTAGAAATACCGTGAAATAATACAATAAATCAAATTGCCATTAAACCATGACACATACGAAAAAATGCCAAGAGGATGTTTTTATTTACAATTTAAATTTACATAACAAATTGGATACAGTTTAGTGCTATACAAGGTGATTCTTTTTTTTTCTAAAAACAGCTGTATCTACGAAGAACCCACTTCTCCGCCACGGGTTGTTCAAGGTGCTTGATATTAACAGATTTTATGCTAACCCATACAGTTATAATGTGTCCCAAATATTACTTTAATATCTCAACTAGTTTTGTAAATATTCAATAAAAGCCACATATTTTTGACAATTTTAACACCCTGTAACTTTTATATAATGCCTTAAAAATACATATTTTATACAAGAAAGTTGCATCACCTGTTGAAGTGTCGTAGAATAAAACTGAATCACCCTGTACCTCAAATTGTCAAACAAAGACTTGTTCTTGTATTTCGTTGTGCAAATGTATTAATTATGGCTATCAAAATAAAAAAGATCGATAATTATAAATAATTAAAATGGTTCCAAAGTATTTCTTCAGCCCATTTACTTGATATCTAAGGGGATGGGGTGTAAAAAATAAATGGACCAACAAACCTCCTGGCAACATCCGGAATCATAATCTGCGCACTTTTCTGAGTTCAAAACTATGTACAGGGTGTTCCCGTATATTTTGACCTACCCCTAGAGCCTTTATTTTTCGAGTTAGAAAAAAATTACTTAAATGAAAGTTGTAGGGTACCAAGGATATTGTCCCAAAAATAATGGATTGATAGGAATGCTCTTGTCTAAGTTGAAATGTTTTTCCGTGGCAACCTTGATTAAATATAAAGATCGTATTTATCTGCAATTTGGAATATTATGCGAATGCTTAGAACAAATGCGAAGAAATGCGTGCAATTCAAAAATCCACTAATATACAGGGTGTTCCATTAAAAAGGTAAGTTTATATTTTTTCATAAATTTGTGACGCTTATTTGTTTTATCTAGTAACAGATCCTAGCGGTTCAGAAAAAACCCTACAACTTTCATTTAAGTAGTTTTTTTTTTAACTCGAAAAATGAAGGCACTAGGGGTGGGTCAAAATATACGGGAACACCCTGTACAGAATGCGGTCCTCATATTTTGCACACTTAACTCCATCCAGCTCCCGGTCTAATAGTTACATATATTTGTTTTGGTTTGCGTGGCCGACAATGTCAGAAGTCAATACTGGTATAATATAATCAACTTCCGCATCGGCCATTGTTATGTTTGAAGTGTCGATTAGGGGGGCCCCTTCCGGATTTTCTCGATTCAAATTGCGCGCCATTAGTTTTCCGGAGGTATAACCCGTATAATCCGGAGCGGCGAGCGGGGGATAAATTTTGATGGGTTTTGTGTGGATGATGTTGGGATTTGGTGTTAAATTATCAAAACGAAGAACATAACATGGAAAACATTCAGGGCTTTGAGAGAGGAGAAAGTACATAATAGCGTGTGACGTACAGAGGCGGAAAAACCGAAGCTTACATTACCGAGGCGCGTAGCGCCAAGGTTAGCGATATCACGAGTCTGTAATTGAAACTTCTGCCGCTTTAATTTGCGTTCAGTTTTTGATGGGTTTTGTGTGGATGATGTTGGGATTTGGTGTTAAATTATCAAAACGAAGAACATAACATGGAAAACATTCAGGGCTTTGAGAGAGGAGAGAGTACATAATAATGTGTGACGTACAGAGGCGGAAAAACCGAAGCTTACATTACCGAGGCGCGTAGCGCCAAGGTTAGCGATATCACGAGTCTGTAATTGAAACTTCTGCCGCTTTAATTTGCGTTCACAGTCATATCGATTTTGTAAAAATATTCACAAAGAAGGCGTTTATCAATTTTTATTGTAAACGTAATTTTTGCTTATAAAGGCCCAGAAAAAATATAATACCTGTAAATGTAATTTATGTAAACGTATATTTGAACAAAAACGTCAGAACATTAAACCTTGTTTTGCGTGATTTTATCAGGGCTTAATGGGATAAAATTGTGATATTTTAATCCTCTCGAAATTATAGAAGTTATACCGACAAAATTACCAAAATTTTTGTCGCATGATCAACGAAGTCGATGGGAATGTTTCTTGAATATAAACATACATTATACAGAGTGTTATTTAAGTACATAGCCAAACTTCAAGGGGTGATTCTTTGAGTGATTTTAAGACGAAAAGTTTACATAAACATAGGTCCGGTATCGCTTCGTTTTTATGATAAAAAAAATGTGCGACACTGACTTTTTTAAACTTTTATATTTTTCTCGCATTAACGAACTAAGAGTACAACTTTTTGGTCTCTTGAATTTTTTTCGTATCTGGCTTTGTTTTCCAGAGAAAAAATAAAAACCACTTTATTGCATGTCATTGCTTTGTTGTTGCATTTCTGCTTTCTCGAAAACGAAGAAAGATACGAACAAGATTCAAGATACCAAATTAATAAAAACCATCCACATTCGATACTATTGCCTTCGGCGTTATATCCCTTCCAAAATACCTACAGAACGGTCTATAAAATTCGAAGGGGAATTATCATTAATTGCCGCCCCCCGCGCTTTGATAAATGTAATTTTAAACATCCCTTTATAAATTGGCCATCGCCGGGTAACTTCTACCGCTATAAAACTGTTTAATTCTGCGGGAGATAACCCCTTTCCCGTCATTAATATTTTTTTGGCGTATATACAGAAGCGCTCGAGAGAAATAAAAAGGGTTCGTTTAAAAATACTTTTTCGAAACGGAACTGGAAGGAAGAAGCTTTCCCACAAAATTTTATTTTCAATTTTTCCTTTTGAAATGTTGATGTTACTCTTTAGAACGTTTGACAATGACTGACTAAATAATATCATAGGATGTACAGGGTGTCCCAATTAACTTGATAAACTCGATTTCCTCGGTAAATTTAAAGAAAAATTGACGGGTCAAAAACCAAACTTTTAGTTTTGAACCATCCATTTATCTTTAAAATTACAGAGAAAATCGGGTTTCTTACGTTAACTAGGTCACCCTGTACTTTAAACAAAACAAATTTCTCTTAAAAAATCGTGGAATAAATGAGCATGCTAGATTTATACCTATACGTCATATAATATTATTGTACCGAATTATTTGCGTCTTTATCTTTTGCGTATAATTCGTAAAATATTGATTATATCAGTCAAAAGCGCGGAAAGGAAATTAATCAATAAATCAAAAGTAATCAGCGGAAATCACTGAAATTCGAAGAGTGTGAGATAGTATACATTACCCAGGAATCATCAGAAAATATCACTGGAAATCTGTGGTAATCATAGGTAATCAGTGGAAATCCTTGGAAATCATACGGAGGTAATCAATCCAGTAGGAATCACAGGTATTATCAAAAAATGAAATCCGCTCCTTGGTTATTGTTGAGATTGGTTATTGTTGAGATAACTAAAACCTATAACGGTTGGAATTGGGAAAACAAAAGGAACCTATAGAAACCCAAAATATACAGGGTGTCTCAAAAATCTGACCAAGAGATTCCAGAACATTCCAAATCATCATTTTGTTTCTTAAATATTATGCCAATACCGAATTATTTCCCAACCCCAGAAACATAGAAAACGACATATCACTGGCCATTTTCAAAATTCACCTAATTTCATCCCTCTCAACCACCTACTTTTTTTTTATAATAATGTCAAAAATGCTCTTTACTAACAGTTATATCCCAATTTCATTTCTAAAATTTGCCGCATCTAGAAAAAGTAATTAATAAACATTTTTATCCCCGCGTTTCCACACCCTTTCGGAGAGAATTCACTCAAAGCGTTGACTGACGTATTAATAAGACTTCTCCCGTCCCGGCTATTGCTTCATATCCTGAAAAGTAGATGGCGCCTATAGTCAACAATGTATTTTGCATTGTATTTTGTCTCCGAGAAGCGCATGGTGAGCCAGAGAACTGTCAAACATGATAGCCGTGAGCAGTCTTTATTAATACGTCAGTCAACGCCCAAAGGCAATCCGAACTGTCCTATTTTAGGTAAAGGTCACGTGACACGCCTTCCAAATTTGAAGTTGTCATCTCAATCCGTAATTGTCGACGGTACACACAACGTATAGACACAAGATTTTTTTGTTAAAACTTTTGTTTTTAGAACGTTTTTCTATTGACATTAATATTATACAATGAGCACGCGATGTACAGAGAGCACGCGAAGGTTGGAACAAATATTCAATAAAATCTCTAGGCATGGGCATGGGAAAAAATAGCTCGGACACGTCAGCCTTAATTTTTTTAATGTGCAAATTTTGATCATGACATTTTTTTTGAGAAAATAATATTTGGTTTATTTTTTGTAATTTATTTACTTTCTTATGTATTTGTCACTTTACCTAACAAGAACAGTTAAAGTAAATACATGTATACGGAAACAAATGGTTGCAAATGAGAAAAGTAATCAAAGAAAATATTCGAAGTGCCTACCATTTACTGCAAATACGTAAGAAAGTAAATAAATTGTAAAAAATAAACGAAATATTTTCAAAAAGAAATGTTATGTAACCCAAATTTGCGTATTAAAAAATTAAGGTTAACGTGCCGGAGTGTTTTTTCCTTTCCCATAGAGATTTTATCGAATTTGTTGGAACTTGGAACTTGCAAAATGTATTCAAAATAAAAACGAGATTATTTTCATGAATATTGTAGAACAACTCTTTTCCGAAACACGTGGTGTTTTATATGTTTAATATTTACGTAAGAAGTACACAATTTAATCATTTAATCGAACACATCTTTTTTTATTTTTTCAGAGATTTTATATTTTTTCTATATTTCCAATAATTCTGACCATGTTTAAGAAAAAAACTCATGGTAATTAGAGGAAATTAGTCAAAATTTTGTAAATCGCAGGCAATCACCTGTAATTTTAGAAAATCAAAGAAAATCATGAGTATTGTTGTTGGATTTCTGGAAGTCGCGGGAAATCAAAGGTAAATAATTAGTAATCATAAGGTAGGTAATCATACTGTAAATCAGTGTACAAATTTGAGACAGTGAGACATTCCTCGCTTATAAATAACAAAGTCTACTTTTTACCCTATACTAAAGAACTTCTCCATCAGAAAGTGGCTAAATCCGAATTTTACGCCATGGCAGCTTCTTTAACTATTTTCGCAAGAACCTCTAACACTTTCTGGCCATCGCCATCCCATTCCGCCACCCTAATAGACATGTTCTATTAAAAGTTCCAAACTTGATTCCACTTTCGTCCTAGGAAGGCCGAATCTCGTCGAACGCCGTTAGTTAACGGCTTCGAATTAAGGCAGCGTAAATAAAAACCACGGATATAAGCGGAAGGGCGACATTAAAACTTTTTGCGGGGTTCCCACCGCCGAGGGTTTAATTTCGGACGCATTCAACCCCAATCAATCATGTTGAATCCGATTTCGTTGGGATTCCAGGGTGAAAATATTGAAAAAACTTTTTCTTCCCTTGCCACCATTCGCAACCGATTTGATATATCGCGCCGCATATTTTCGTATTATATTCCAGACTAAAATATGTCTACGTAAAAGAATGAGAGAATTGAAGGACTGCTGTCCAAAACTAAACGGCACCATTTTCAGTTTTAAGGATTTATTCTTCTCGTTACACAACTGCTACCAACTTTGGAATGGCACCGAATACGTATAATCATAGAAGGTTCACTTGGCGAATACGGCCCAGGCAGGCCGACCGCCGTTGACCCTTGCCTCTCGTCCCCGCAAGACACAGTTCATCTCTAATTCATTCGGCGGGAGATAATGGTGAAGACGATGGGAATGGAGTGCGTCCTGTGCGGCTAGCCTTCGACTCGTCGAGATTAAAGTGCCGACGCCAAGTGACTCTTCTATACCTATTTATCAATATTCGGTGGTAATAGGCTTCATTTGACATACGGCTATGTTACGCAACTCTGTACTAATTTTGTTGGCCAGAAAAAAAAAACAAAATTTAGTTGGATCTAATTATTTTTAACTGGGTCTTTATGATGTGCCGACGCCAAGTGACTCTTCTATACCTATTTATCAATATTCGGTGGTAATAAGCTTCATTTGACATACGGCTATGTTCCGCAACTCTGTACTAATTTTGTTGGCCAGAAAAAAAAAACAAAATTTAGTTGGATCTAATTATTTTTAACTGGGTCTTTATGATGGAAATCTCAAAGCGTTGTTGAAAAATTAAACACCATGATATTTTGAGTACATAAGGACCTACACCTGTTAGCCATAAAAATGAAACATAATAATATACACTGTGTCCCGGATAAGAATGAGCACCATGGGGATATTGCAAACGGTGAGAGATACGGCAACGGTTAAATAGGGAAAAAGTTGCGCATTTTTGAAATAAATAAAATGGCATAAACAGATTTCTAATATCTTTTTCGTTTTTGAGTTATTTTGAGAAAAGTTAAATTTTACGTTTTCGATTTTATTTTTTTTCTGAAGTTGTTATCACAGATAGAAAAAAAAAGAAAAGCACTTTCTTATTGCACTTTTTAACGGGCTTTAAGATGGAGTTTTTAGATTTGTTCTACAACGTTTCGTTTTTGAGAAACCATCTTCAACTTTATTTTTTTAAATACGGACCTGGATTTTTTTGCAGGTTTTAAAAGCACTTTTTATTGCAAATACCATGATGCATAACACGAAATATTTTTAAAATGTTTTGAGACAATTATACTGAAAATTCCTATTTTTCCATTCATTTTTTTCTATTGCGGCCCTTTATTTAATAATAAGAAGTCTAAAATTTAACTTACAGTTTATTTTAATTTCGAAAACTTAATATTTTTAAAACGGCCCTGTCTGGTAAGTGTTTTCCTCTGTTGTTGTACGGCAAACAGTGTCGCATTGTGTTTCGGAGTAAATTCTTCGCTTGTTCTAATAATTGTGAGAAGGAAGCTTTAAGCAAACTAAACCAGTAACTTTTGCCAATTATTAATTGCAACAATACATTCGTTCGGCCTCTACACTATTTCTGTGACACAAGATATATCTAACATGCCGACATGTTAAATTTGTCGTCATTTGAAAAAACACCCTCCATTTCTAATGATACAAATTGTTAATGTTGCCGACAGCGAAAGTGACGTTAGATTTCGTATTTTTTTAAGTTGTATAGCATAAAATCTAATAACATTTTACCTGGCAAAAATTTAGTACAAACATCTCTGTCTTCATTCTAATCATAAGATCTCAAAAGCATATGCACTGGAATTATTATTTTTCCCAAAGTTTTCATAACCTATAAAACAAAACGCTGCTTTTAAGATCTTATGATTAAAATGAAGACAGAAATGTTTGTACTAAATTTTTGCCAGGTAAAATGTTATTAGATTTTATGCTATACAACTTAAAAAAATACGAAATCTAACGTCACTTTCGCTGTCGGCAACCCCCTCTTATAAATGATACAGTGGGAGTTTGACAGATGACAAGGGGTCGGTTTCGTTGTTTCAAAGCCTTCTATGTGGAGGATTTTTATTAATTTTTTATTATCGTATGTGACTGTTATTAGTTTTGCCGTCCTTTTTTTGTTCTCCAATTGAAAGATAAGTTGAAAGTTAAATTGTTGAGAATACTGATTAATATTTAGACTTCTTATTATTAAATACAGGGCCGCATTAGAAAAAATGAATGGAGAAATAGTTATTTATGCAACAAATGCATAAAGTAGTACTTTTTTTCATGAATGGGAAAGTTGCGCGCACGAACCGCAGGTGAGTGCGCGCAATCCCATGAATGAAAAAAAGACACTTTATGCATGAGTTTCATACATTATTTTTTATACGATCGTGTTTCTAGAATTATTGAAAACCGCATGAAGAGATTTTAAGATTGATTTGAATCTCAAAATAAAATTTCTTATTTTCGGGATTTATCGCCACATTTACCATTTATGAAAACACCAAACTGCATTACACTGAATTCGATTCCAAACTCCATGTAAACGTAGTAAGGAAGTTTAGAGTGAAAAAAGTTAACTTTTTTTCACTCTAAACTGCTCAGAGTGAAAAAAAGTAAGTTTTTTTTAACTTGTTAAAAAAAGATATACTTTAGGCATTTAAAAAGGTTAAAAAAAGTAAAGTTTTTATAACGATCGTATAAAAAAGGAATTTTCAGTATAATTGTCTCAAAACATTTTAATAGTTATTTATGTACCAAGGCACTGAAGTTCAACTTTTTATGACTCGTGGAATTTAGTTGCCGAGGCCTCTGGCCGAGGCAAATAAACCACATGAGTATGAACTTTTTCCCCATCCAACCGTTGCTCTATCTCTCACCGTTTGCAATATCCCCATGCTGTTCATTCTTATCCGGGACACAGTGTATATTCTAAACATATTATATGTATATTCCCTTTAAATATGACAAATTTAAAACCTGTATTATGAAAAATAACAAATAAGACGTCTTATAAAATGGAGACTTGTGCCATCCTGAATAAAGTTGGAACGTTTTACATGAAACGAGAAAGGAAGCTTGTATTTAGGGAAAGTCGCCGGAATTGCAAACCCGATACATGAAAAGATTTCCTATGTAAAAGCACGTAATAAAGATCCCTACGTCATATATTGAATGTTCCTTTCGGGAACTTTCCAGGCGGAGGCCATTTTCCTCTAAAAAGTTCCAACGTTGAAACGCTACAGTTTTTGCTTTATAGCAGCCAAGAAACTCCGACTGGGACTTCGTACGGAATGAAAGGAACTACTTTTACAGCTCCTGTTGGATCTAGGATCAAAAGTCGGCAATAGGTCTTATACAGGATGATTTTTTTAGGACTACCACCGCGATTTTCTCGCTTATTTTGCGCCCTACAAATAAGAAACAATTTTGGACAGCATAAATGGGGCTGCAAAATAAATCGGCATCCATGGCCAACTTGTCGCGCAGTATTAAAAAAACCTGAAGAGAGCCGAAGACCCTGTGTAATTTTCTGAAACTATCTGAGTAACCAGTTGCATAAAGCTTCTTAGTGCCATCAATTTTCAATATAAAAGTTTTTCTCTGCCTCTTACAATAAACATTCTAGTGCTATTGATATTGCTATTGCTAGTTTTGATCAATTTGAGGTTTTTTAATATTGCGCGACAAAGCCATGGATGCCGATTTCTTTTGCAGCACCACTTAGCTGTCCCAAATTGCCACATTTTTGTTTCTTACCCTTTTTTTGTAGGGCGCAAAATAAGCGAGAAAATGGCGGTGGTAGTCCTAAAAAAATCATCCTGTATACAGCGTGCCTCAAGTTTAAGTTTATATAATATGAACTTGTATGTTTTAAGGCTTGGTTTTCGAGATACAGGGTGTTAAATTTTATTATTGGTTTTTAAACTTTACGATGGTGGAATTGTTTTGATTGCTTGAATTGCTGACCAGGAATTATTAAAATTTTAAAACGTTATTTTACCCGGCTTAATGGAAAAAAAATATATATTTTATTGTTTAACTTTATTAATTGAATTGACTTTAATTCTTCAAAATCGGACGGAAAAACAGGTTTTATTTTTTCTCGAGAACTAAGCAAGATAGACCAAAATTGCAGGAGACAACGTTGATAATATTTTTTATTAACTTTAACACCCTGTATCTAGAAAGGGAAGCTTTTAATCATACACGTTCATATTAACTTTTCTTTTTACATTTTACATTAAAATTCTTGTCGTTTCAGCTTCATTAAAACTTCCTCTTTTTATACCAGTATACCTAATTATTTCTGTTCGCAAACCTAAGTCCTCCTAATCAGTTAAGGATTTTTTTTTGTATATTCCCAGTCATATAGGATAGGTGAGTATTAACACTTATACTGTTAGTTTGGGTGTCTGGTCTGGTGGGGGTTAGAACTAGAACATATAGATAACTGGATTAGCATTACTTAGTTCTATTTTCGTTATATACAGGGTGTCCAACTTTAAAACTGTACAAATCGCCTAAACTTTTTTTTTGTTTGAAAGGCCTTCAAAAGCCGCTCCTTTTGACCTTCCTGCCATTTTCAAAATGCAAATCCAGGGCCGGCTGCAATTTTTTTATACCCCCGATTTTCACAAAAACTATTTAGCGATGTTTTTATTTAAAATCTGACCCAACAGCGTTAATTAGAACAACCCAAAACCCATATACCAAATTTGAGTAAAAAATATACAAGGAGTTCCATTCTGCAGGGAGTCAAAGTTGAGCAAAATAGGAAATTTAAAGGCATCTGGCGAGTCAAGCGTGCCATGGAATCCCTTCAAAACAGTTGAATGGTCAACAGGACCACTCAAAATGTTGGTGTGAAAATATTTATTACAAAAATATACAGGGTATTTTTCTGTGAGCCATCTCAAGATTCTGAAATTTTATGAAACTTATTCGGATCAAGAGTGCTCTGGAATCATTGAAAAAATATTGATAAACACAAAAGTAATGTATTTCTTTACAAAATGCCAGCTAACAAATAAAAAAATTTAAATTATTGGACCTTTCTCAACAAAGTCACTGTCTAAGATGATACATTTTCTTTGCGTTTCCTGTTGTGGCACACCAGCCACCTTAACAACTGATATTGACTAACTGACTGGCAGCCTTCTGTATTTTTTAGATTCAGTTTGTTTATAGTGTGTGGAGCAGTTTTGATGTACTCAATTTTTGACCCGTATAAAGTTCCAAAAATTTAGTAATTTGAGATGGCACAGATAAGAACACTCTGTATATTTTGTATTGGACCTTTGCACACCAACACCTTGATTGATCCTATTGTTTTGCGGGGATTCCATGCCACCCTTGACTTGGCCGATGCCTTTTAAATTCCTATTTTGCTCAATTTTGACACCTTGCAGAATGGAACTCACTGTATATTTTTTATTCAAATTTGGTATATAAGGGTTTTAGGGTGTTCTAATTAACGCTGTGGGGTCAGATTTTAAATAAAAAAATCGCTAAATGGTTTTTGTGAAAATCGGGGGTATAAAAAAATCGCAGTCGGCCCTGGATTAGCATTTTGAAAATGGCAGGAAGGTCAAAAGGAGCGGCTTTTGAAGGCCTTTCAAACAAAAAAAAGTTTAGGCGATTATCTCCAAAAAGAAAGATTTTACGGATTTCTACAGTTTTAAAATGGGACACCCTGTATAATAATTAAAATTATATAAATTAAAATTATTTGTAATACACTTAGAACGAGATAAGTGATGAAGTATTATTATATGGTGTACTCTGTCGGTAGGATGGATAGAACTGATAAATTAAAGATATAAATCTGTCTGGTTTATTCGATAAACGCTCACGGAGAGAAAGAAACCCCCCAACAATTTTTTAATATTTTAAATATCGTCATCACACCTATATAGTATGTGTACAGGAAAGTATTATTACAACTTTTGAAAATCTGATTTCAGGACATGTTCGTGCATGGTTAAATACCTAGGTATTCGACAAGGTTACGCCACGGTTGCCATTATCTGTCAAATTTGACATTTTATGGAAAATAGTTATTTTTGTTACAAGTACCTAAAATGAAGTTTTTTCAGGACGAATCATTGCTGTTTCCGGACAAGGCGTTAGCCGAGTCCGGAATAGCAGATAAGTCCTGAAAAACTTCATGTATAGGTGCATACGCATACGCTCCCAAAATTTTGTTATACGCTTTTTACAATTCTTCAGGACGCTTAAATTTGCACATGTAAATTGAAATCATAATGCTTGAAAAAGTTGGCTTAGAGAAATTAATATCGTAACAACAAGTTTGTTTATTTGATAATTTTGTCATGTCATTCATTCATTTAGGGACTAGGCCGAAAAAGAAGCATTTACGAAGTTAAATGAGTCCTGAAAATAGCTATTTTTGGAAGCATATGACAAAAAAATATTTTTTGTTCAATGTAAAGCCTGATTCTTCAAGGGACAAATGCTATTGCCGAGGCCATTGCTTATTTCTTAAAAATAAAGCAAAATTAAAAGATAAAGTTACTACATGAACCAGGCATTAATTTTAAATAAATTATAAGAAATTTATTAATTTAAAATTATGAAAAATAAACAAGGATATATAATAGCAAATAATTTTAAAATTACAATAACTTTGATTCAACTTTGCATTCTCCAGCTACATAAGTGCATATACTGTCAATATATTTTCTACATTAGGTACCTAGGTACTTACTGAGTAAGGTACTATAATTTTTACTAAAAATAGTTGAAGTAAATCCAGCATACTGAAAAAAATCAAATGAACTATTAATACTTGGAGTTTCTATATGCTAAACCAAGTGCTAAACATTGTAGCTGACTTCACTTTTCATGGGAATAATTGCTCCTCTTTTACATTTTTAGAATTCATTTTAATAACAATTCGAAATACCAAATCATAATATTTGAATTCTTCGACACATGTAATGACAGTGTCGAAGTAAAGAGGTGTCCACAAAAAATCATTGATATACCAACCTAAAAGAAAATTTCCTACGAGTTCCCACATCCTACTGAAATCAATTTTACAACATTTTTTAACACCTTTGTAAATCTGGAAGACATGTTTATTATTTAGATAACTCATCATTAATTTTATTCATTTTTCAATGGCTGCGACAACCATTGCAGAAGATAGGTACCTAACCTGCACCATTAGAAAATATAAAAATATAATTATTATTGCTAAAGCATGCCAATTACCTTGCCACGCTTGCTGCGATAAGCAGTATTAATAATTGCGATCAGACCATACGAGTCTTCGCAGCACCATTTTTTCGCCCAATGAAAATTTATCAACCTAGATTCAACGGGTGACACCTCGTCGTCTCCGGAATAAATCGATGTAGACATTAATTTTTCATATTTGCCCCCTCCCGTCTCAGGGTGTCGTTAGCAATTTATAAATCCGCCACTTATACGTCTATTTTTGGCCAGCACCACAGAATCCACCAGATGCTGTTGCCGATCGTGAATGGCACAGACAAGTCGATAAATTATTTTGCGCTCTTTTAATTATGTCGCAGGAAGATTTATAATGACCAAAACAAACTAGAATTCTTAGGTTAATTTGCTTCATAACATTTTCTTAATTACCTAGGTACATCATTGAGTAAAAGAATTAATTATATTCTTTTACTCAATGCCTACATCTAGTTAGGTGACTTTTGGTCGGGGATCTTTCTTGGAGTATGTTATCGTATAGTATATGTCATCTTCGGTATCACTGACTATAGAAGCATACTGAATTATTATTATTATTGTTTAGATTTTATTAATGTTTCATAGTTTATCCCAATTAAACAAAATTGTTAACATAAGCATAATCATTATGTATGTTTAAATGAAAACATCCTCAGCTTTGCCTCGCTTTAATCACTGCAGCCTTGAAGGCATTGAATTCATTATATTTAAGAGTTTGAATTGCACAATAAATATTTGTTTATATTCTAAAAATAAAAATGTAAATCCGAAAGGTGTGATCCTCTTTCGTACTCACAATAATCCTCTGGGCATTTACCCCGAAGTTTTAATGTCTTAAACACTAAGAATCTTTTCTCAGGCGATCGGTTGAAATTGGAATGATTCCAAAAGGGCGTATAACACAACCCATCGGACGTCTCCCGTCGGTCTTCGTTGGATTCGTACAAAGTGCACTGCAGACACTAATTTTTCTTTTTGTAGCAACTACTAGGTACTAACCACTCGACTAACTTAGGCTACAATCCTTTTTCTGAACTCCGAACAACTTTAAATGGCGAATCTATGCCTTGACACCCTGTATCAGCTGCGAGGGGGAAAACTTGTCACCACAAACCGCCAAGAATTGGGGAGCTGTAATAATGCACACGCGGCGGTGGCGAAAATCTCTTCCCTACCCTAATGTAATATGCCGATGCGTCACCGCTGCAATTTATGAATCCATATTTTATTGGTGCTCCGGGATAATCTTCATCGCGATTTCACGGAAACCAAACTGAATTTTAAAGTAGATTTGCGAAAGGGTCTGGCATGGGGAATTCATTTGTTCGTCTAGGAGCGGGGGTAGTTAAGTAAAGTGGCAATCTAGGGTGCAAAGCAAATGCGGGGTGCATGGTTCATTTGAGGAAGTATTATACATTCAAAGGCGCTTTCAATCCCTGATACGTTGATAACTCGGTTGATGGGTAGCAACCATGATACATTTGTATCATGGGTAATAACTATGTTTTAACTTTGATCTCAACTGTTGGTAAAACACTCCAAAAAAAAACTTGTCAATAAGGTTTGAAATAATTTGCATTATTATGCTCATACCTACAATGTTCATATCCAGCCCACATTAAAATTTGCGCCAGCTCCATGTAACTTTTTCTGTAAAGTCTTGGTCTCAGTCTTCTTGGATAAGATAGAATCCGAGATGTAAGCCAAGAGAAAACTAGTTTATGGACCATCCCAAAGACGTAAAGAGCAAACAGCACAATACGGCACTAGAACACAAACACAAAGTTCGTGTCTATATCAAATTCCAAGAGTCACTTCTCCATAGGCGCAACTTGCAGGAGTTACCTATTAAGAGTGCTAGTTTTCAATTTGGAAAATCTTCTCGTCTTCAGAACTAATCATCATCTTAGTTTTCTTTATGGTTGTGTGCCCTGGAGGTGTGAATTTCATGGCAGTACCTACACTTATAATGAAAAATGTGTCGTAAGTGCCGCTGTTCTTTATTGACCCTGAATTGGCCATCACCGTTATTGTATCTCATATTTTCTTCTTTCGCTGTAGGTAGGTACAAGTGTTAGTTGTCAATTTGACAAATTTTCCTGTCCTACGTCTTTGCAAAATCAAAACAATAATGTAGAGAACTAATCATAATACCTATTGGTTTTGCTCTTTATTCAATGCCCTGAAGTTGTCGGGTTTGTGATTTCCACTTTCATTTAGAATGAAAAGGGTGAATTTATTTTCAAAGTCATCAAATCTTATATACCTACTTGTCGCTGACCTTTGCTGGCTCTGAATTAGCCGCCACAACTTTATCTCATATTTTCTTCTTTGACTGTAGCAAAAAAGTTTTAATTGTTTATAATATGAAAGGTCTCTTCAGCAAAGGGGAGATTCTATCATTGGAAAATCTTCTTGTCCCATCTTTCCAAACCCAACGCAGAGAAGGTAAGTATGGCACAATAAGGGAAGAGTAAAACCTAAATAGAACTACCTACATAGAATCGTCACTTCTGTTATCTCCTTGGATCTATGCGTTTCCATTTTTCCTAATCCGAGTAGGTATCATGAGGATAATTTGGATTTATCTCTGGGTTGTAGGCCGATTCTTAAGTCCTGTAACATATCACTGTCTTTCTGTATTGTAGGTTTTAGCCATTAATTTCCATCGTGTAGCTTTTAAGGTGTGCGCTTTGACGTTTCCTTTCCAATCCTTCTGCAAATATTTCTCTTTACGTCTATTGGCGTGTTTGCTGATATGACCAAATATTCAAACTGCTCAAAATTATTACAGTCCACTATGATCGATAAAATCCTGGACACCGGGCGGAACGTCCTCTACGAATATATATATAAACAAGCCTGCACTTTCGTTTTCAATCTTGTACCACTATCAGGCAATATGAAAGTTACCTAATACCTGTAACCTTCAAGCACGCAATTTGAGCAGAAGCAGGTAGATAACTAAGCGCTTGGTTCGGAGGTATATAGATAACACACAATTACCGATTATGGTGTATTTTGTTCCACGTCAGAGATAGGGAAAATTGTATAGTTAGGCAAATATCCGTCTAAAAATATATAGGCGCACTGGCTTGTTTGTTTACGGTTGGGCCGCCGTCGGACGAGCCCGAGGTGTTGGTGGTTGCTTACCAGCTGGAGGACGGTGTTGACCACCTCTCTGTTGGAGACCTGGCCGACTTCGATGAGGCCTATGAGGACGGCGAACTTGAGGCTGTCGTTCATGGCCATCCTCACCACGTCTTCGGGGTGCTTGATGTCGGCCAACGGCGGCTCGGTTACGTCCGCCATGGTGGCGGCGCGCGGCGGTCGGCGGTCTAGTCGCGCATAGGGGACGTCGGCGGACGCGGCGGCACTAAGAGGAAAACGGGAAACGCCGGCACGGGGACGGACGTCGCGAGCCACTTTCTGCCATGTTGGGGAAATGACAGGTCGGGTCCGGCGACGGGCCGAGAGCGCCGCGCCGCGCGTCGCAATCCAGCGGGTTTCCACCAGCGGCGCAGGGAGGCTTATTTTGCCGGACGGAAAATCAGTAATATTTGTCCAATGAATAAAAATAAGTAACAGATTTCTTGTTAAGTGTCTTATAACATAGTTATCAGATAGGTTATTCTAAACTTCGATATTTCAAATGATATCAAATGCATTTTTCTTCATTAATCTCAACCTCACACTTGCGAGTCAAAAAAATATCATAATATCTAACCTATAATACCCACGATAAACTTATCCACGGTATGTCATTGCGCATCTTGTGACGCGTCAGTTGCGAATCAGAATTTAAATTGCTCCATATGTCTTGTCTGCGGCATGCAGCAATCCATTTTTGGCAAGATTATTGTCCTTTTGAAATCTATAATACTTAATTTCCGTTCCATTACTGTTTCTATTATTATTTGGACAAACGCTGACTGCACATCCCGGCATTTCTGGTCTATTTTAAAGCACTGTCGAGCTGGACTGACAGTTGTTTACACTTTTTTCTTGACACATTAAACTGTAAACTATAAAAAATCGTAAAACAGAACCGCATTTTGAATTCGTGATTCGCAACTGACGTAGATGCGCAGATTTGCCTTGTTTTCGGATTCGTTGCTGACATACCGTGGGTAAGTGTATCGTGATAATACCTATATGAGGTTATTATAAGTATTAGACCGGGAGATAGTGACAGATTTTTGGACGTGATTTTACTCAGAATGCCTTTCATAGGGCATTATGTTGAGTATATTCTCACAATAATAATAAGGTATGAATCAGAGAGTCATCCTGGGTTCTTCATATGGAAAAATGAGTTTTCATTTATTCTAAAAATATGCGTTTTGATATGATTTTAATCAGGCTACCATGTGTTTTATAATGAACTTTAAAATAGAAAATTCCTCAGAAATTATAGGCATACCGTTAGCGTGGGCCCAAAAGGGTATTATTGCAACGTGAACTTGTATTTTAATAATTAATTTTTCCATTTTTCTGAACAGGCTGCCAATGCGAAGAATGCAAGTTCTTGTTATGAAACGGCTGAAGAAAAGATGGCATACCGTTTGCGCATGTCCAAGTACATTTTAGATCGAATAACTCGTTTAAATGATTAAATAACATTCAATTTAAACAGTACTTGGACATGCGCAAAAGGTATGCCATCCATTTTCAGCATTTTCATAACAAGAACTCGCATACTTCTCATTGGTATCAGTCTGTTCAGAAACATGGAAAAATTAATTATTAAAATACAAGATCACGGGCAATAATAGCCTTTTGGACCCACCCTAACGGTATGCCTATGGTTTTCTGAAGAATTTTCTATTTTGAACTTCATTATAAAACACATGGCAGCCTGACTAAAATCATATCAAAACGCGTAGGTATTTTTCGAATAATTACAAACTCAGTTTTTCACATGAAGAACCCAGGATGACTACCTGATTCATACACCTTATTATTGTGAGAATATGTGCCACATAATGCCCTTTGCAAGGCATACTGAGGAAAATCACGTCCAAAAATCTGTCTCCTGTCACTATCTCCCGGTCTATATAAGTCGTTTCTCCGAATAGCGAAGAATCCATAGATTGCGTTTTTGCCAGGGTTTTTTGTTGGGTTTTAAAACCGTCTCCGAATATTACCATTATTATGATTAGATATTATTCAGTAAAAAATTATTAATAAAGTAAATAAAATTTAGAAAATGCATGGATTAAGTCTGGCATTTCTGAATTCATAATATTTCTTCTTTTTTCTGCCTATTTTACTGTTAACCTACTAAGTGTAGGTAGGTATGTACAAACAGCAGATCCATTACTTCCTTTGCTTAACTCTACACATACTAAAACTTTGTTTTTTTTTTGCACTCGACGCGCGTCTCTCTAACCATATTAGCATCATCAGGAGATGATTAGGATATGATTAAGTCAGACTTAATCATCTCTTGAGGATGCTAACATGGTTAGAGAAACGCACGTCGAGTGCAAAAAAACAAAGTTTTAGTCAAAAGAAGTATTTTCTAAGTGCCAAAGGTTCCTGATTCCCAACTCAGTAGATCCGTTATAAAATGTTAAATAATATAGGTACCTATCAAAATAAAATAAATTAAAATCAATAAAAAAAATTATCAAAGCATTTTCTTGGTCACCGGTGAGTTAAAAAATTCTCTGTTATAAGTTCTTTACTGCGGTTTATCCTAATATTACTAATTATTTTACTCAACATTAGGATATGCTGGCGTGGTGAATTTTCACTAATTCATACATTTTATTTATAGATCAGATACAATTTTAAGGCCCGCCAGCATGCTACGCCATTGCTCCAAAACCATCGCAACTGCGCAGTTCGTCTCTAATATCGTCAAACAGCTGATTCCTTGTCTACAACTACATCTGTCAAAAAAATGTTTAACCTCGCAATAACACTGCTGCATCAGTTCCAAAATATCCGCAAGCATGTCTTCTTCACCGACACAAAGGTAAACCGTTGCATTTTAAATTCGCACATCGTCATCCTGTTGTATTCCTAGAGACATAAACCGAAAACGTGAAGACTACATAGACTGGCCGGAATATTTCATGGCGACGGCTTTTTTGGCGGCCAAGCGAAGCAAAGACCCATGTTCTCAGGTAGGCGCTTGCATAGTAAATGACGAGAACGTAATAGTAGGGATCGGGTATAATGGGATGCCCAAAGGGTGCCATGATGACGAATTCCCATGGGGCAAAGAGTCGAGCGATGAACTGGAAAACAAGTACCTCTACGGTAAGTTCATTGCAATCAATATTTACGAGCATGTGCAGTGAAGGTAAATAATAATAGGCCCGGGGTCCAGGTATTGGATGTGAATTGTTGGTTGCATACACAAATATTTTGGCGCGTAAGCGGCAAGTCAAAGCTTGAATATGTTTTATTGAGTTTCTCTTTTTTTCAGTTTGCCATGCAGAGCTGAACGCCATCTTGAACAAAAATTCGGCAAACGTGAAGAACTGCACCCTCTACGTTGGACTTTTCCCCTGCAACGAATGCGCCAAAGTTATAATTCAATCAGGAATCAAGGAAGTTATTTTTATGTCTGACAAGCATGCGCACAAGCTTCATACGATAGCTTCTAAAAGGATGTTTAAAGCAGTAGGCATCAAATACCGGCAAGTTTGCAAAAATAAGTTGTTTCAAAACTATTTATTTTATTTTTTCAGGAAATTTGTTCCGAAACACGAAAAAATAACCATAGACTTTACTGAGATTGACTGGAACAATATGTCTCAGTTGCCTTCAACTCCATCGAAAGAGAATATACAGAAGAATATTAGTAATGACGTTCAAATAGATGCGATAACTAAAAAATTGAATAATTTATAAGAAATGTGATCCTAGGTAAAGAATTTCGATTTTTATTTACAGTAGCAATAATGCACATAAAATTTTACCCCCTCTTTATCTTGTTTATTTTTCGAGTTAAAGAAAATATTGTAGAAATAAAAGTTTTATGATTTGGGTGGGAACGCCCACCAAAAATCCTACAACTTTTATCTCTACAATTTTTTCTTTAACTCGAGAAATAAAGAAGTTAAGGGGGGGGGGTTAAATGTTATGTGGATCACCCTGTACCTGCTAGTAATTGCTAAGTCTATTTTAACTCTTTTATAGATTATATTTGAATATTTTTAAATAAAACAAGTTGCAAATTCTGAAGCATGTATTACAGTCTTAACGAAAACGCACACGAACTAGTAAAAATAGTCAACGAGCAATAACAAAAAAATAAAATTAAACAAACATCACAATATAGTTTTTTGGTATGTTCAACGGCTTTGCTTATCGGCATCAGCTGCAACAATAATAAAGCTCCTGCTAGATTCGGCAGTATCAACATTGGTCGGATGTTGATGTATTCCTTGAATTTTCTGAACCTTATGGAGATACCTTCTCTCGTTGAGAAGGGCTTCTTGTACGTCTCTGGGCAGCTCTGAAAATTTAACTTTCTTCCTCTTGCCGTCTTGGGGAAGTTTAGGCCTCCTACGCCTTCTCCTTTTATTCGTGGGATTAGGTTTCTTCTCGTCGTTGCAATCGCAGTCCTCTTCCTGAGGGTTCGCTTGTTTGAGGTTTTCGAGTTTGGCATAAGACGCAACGCCCTGACTGGCCAAGCCTTCTCTGTCAGGTTGAATTGGTGCTCTAATTCTAATTGGAAGCACCGCTTTCTTCGGTGTGCTTTCTTCTTGACTGTCGTCATCATCATCTTCTTCCGCTCCTTCGTAGTCTGCGTGTTCACGTTTTTCAGTTTCGGCAACTTCTTTTTCTTGTTCGAGAGTTTGCTCGTCGACAAGTTCATCAACGTCGATATCTCCACTCTCCGCTTCGATTTCCCCAGGGGCTTTATAGTCTCTTTGGTGTTCCTCAGGAATGTTTTCCTTCCTGCGTATTTGTTCCCGCCGCACATTTTCTTTTGGTTCTTCTTCCTCTTCTTCGGCTTCTTTCCTTTCACCGTGGTGTCTTTCTGAGGGCGCTTCTTCGAGAGGTAGTTCTTGCTTCGGTATGAAATCTTCCAGTTTGATTTCTGGAAGCTGCTGGTATTTAGATGGTTCATATTGAAAAACTGGTTCTTCTTGTTTGGTGGGTTCGCTGGAGTGGGCTTTGTGATCGGCGTCGTGCCCGTGATCGGATTCGTGGTGTACCTCAGAATCGTGTTCATAAGCGTGTTCGTGTTTATGAGCTCCACCGCCGCTTCCGTGACCTTTGTCATGACCTACAAAAAAAAGTGTTTAAAAGCATTAAGTATACCTCTGTAGTCGAAAGTGGGTTAGCTTTACCTTCTTTTCCATGATCGTGTCCATGTCCTTTTCCGTGACCGTGTCCGTGATCATCTCCTTTTCCATGATCATGCCCGTGGTCGCCACCCTTTCCATGATCATGTCCGTGGTCGCCACCCTTTCCATGATCATGTCCGTGGTCGCCATCTTTTCCATGATCATGTCCGTGGTCGCCATCTTTTCCATGATCATGTCCGTGGTCGCCATCTTTTCCATGATCATGTCCATGGCCGCCACCCCCCTTTCCATAATCGTGTCCATGATCACCTCCTTTACCGTGATCATGTCCTTTTCCGTGGTCATCTCCCTTTCCAGCGTCTTTTTTACCTTCATCAGGTACTTCATGTACTTTATAATTAAGATGACTGTGGCTTCCGTGGCCCCCATGACCTCCACCGCCGCTTTTATGACCTCCGCCTCCTCCTCCGCCTCCTCCGCCTCCTCCGCTGCCCTTCTTGTAGTGCCATTTTTCTCCGCGACTCTTGTCTTCCTTATGGGCATGCTTAACATCGTGATCGTGATGCTTGTCGCTTCCTTCGGCATGCTTGTGTCCCTTGTCTTCGTGGTGGTGTCCGCCTTTCTCGGATTCGTGCTTCTTTCCATGGTGCTCTTCGTGGTGTTCGCCGTGGCCGTGGCCTTCTTTCTTGTGGCCGCCCTAGAACATGTATATGGTTAAGTTTGCAACGAAATTCAACGGATATTAACTCGCCTTTTTATAGTCGCTTTCGTGGTGGAATTCTCCATGGATTTCGTGATCGCCTCCCTCTTCATCTTCATCGAAGAATTCGGTTTTCTTTTCGTATTCGTCTTTCTTGTGGATGCTGTGTGTGCCCTTTGTGTTGTGTCCTTTGCTGTGTTCTCCGTGTTCTTCAAACTGAAGAAAAACAATTCATACGTAAAAAATGTGAAAATTAAAATATTAACATTTTATTAGAAATTGTTTGCTCTTGAAAGCAAGCAATAATCATTTATGGTAGGTATAATTATCACACCTCACCTAACAAGAATTGCAATGACAAAAACACACGTATTCAACTACACCGGAAGTTTGATGTACCTACTACCTACATGAGACGAAATTTCAAGAAAACAGCATTTGTCTATTCAAAACAATCTATGTTACCTTGGCCCCCTTCTCTCCTTTTTCCCCTTTATGATGCTCTCCATGGTACCCATCTTGATGGTGATGGCTCTTCTTCACACCACCCTCATCTTTGTACTCCTTGCCATGTACTTCTTTATCGTGGTGTCCCTTTTCACCCTTGTGGTGCTCGTGGTGACCATCGTATCCCTTATGCCCCTTTTCGCCATGGTCACCATGGTGGTGGGAGTGGAAAGCTTTGCCGCCACCTTGTTCATACTCCCCTTGAAACATAAAGTTAAAGGTGCGCTAGTAATTTAATGGAAGAAGAAAAGTTACCATTGCCGCCGCCGCCGCCGCCTTTTTTGTGGTCCTTTCCGTGGCCGCCATGATGGCCATGATGACCGCTTTCAGCAGCTACGTGAGTTTCCGCGTGTTCGCTTTCTCCACCTTGAGAACCCGCTTCTTCCTTAATTGGTTCCTTAACTTCTTCTTTTTCAGAATTCTCTTCTTTTGCATCACCACTTTCTTCTTCTTCGGCATCTTCAGTGTCGGCAGCTTTTTCGTGTTTCGGGACTTCACCTTCTAGTTCTTTGTAGTGGGCATCGCTGTCTTCTACAAACTTGTAGTAGTCGATGGCAGCAACATCCTGGTCGGCTGCTTTAGGCTTGTGTTTTTTCGGTTGTCCGTGGTAAATTTTAGAAGACGCGTGCGGGACTTGATCACTCTCGGTGTTGTATGAAAAAGCGAGCGCGGGTTTCAGAACTTTTTCCACTTTTTCACTGGCATCACTAATAGGAGACGACTGGCTGCCGATCTCGTAGACCAAGGGTAAAGATTGCACCAGAGGTTGTTCGGGCTCGGCGATCACGGGTCTGGGTTGGGCCGCTGCTACTTCCAGGTCGAAGGCGTCCTCCATCCGCGTTTGGAATCCAGAGGATGTTGGCACAACATGTCGCGACGAAACACCGAAAATGGACGCGGCAAAGAGTACACACAGCGCAGAGGTGCACGTTTTTATTCTCGTTCTCATGTTATCTTTTGTTAGAACATTGGTGCACACTGGGTTTAGCGAAACCTGAAGCCGGACTACATCAAATTTTATGGTTCAAATCTTTATATACCGCCACCGCTGTCTTTGAATGTTTTGTCATAAGAATTAACGTTAAGTCATAAAGCGTGAAAATCTGATATAAATGGTCTGTAATCATTTCCTAAACACTGTGCTGCTCTACCTATATTTAAAGTAGAGTACTGTGGGAATATTCTCCTTCATTGGAGTTGTTACAACAGTTTTTAATGGGTATAAAGTGTGGTTCATCAAATTTTACGGTTGGTTTTGCCGCAGAAGATTATATTGCAGTGTAATTTGCATTTTGAAAGCTTTCACTGATAATCCGCTATAAAATTGTGCAACATCCTTACAACCTAATATGATTCTTTCCACCAATATTATTTTGGGTTTTGTAACCGTCAAATATCTTTCGGCGGTACGGATTTTTACAATGCACATGCCCGGTGCGCTCTGCAGGATCAGTCACGACCGGGAATAATTAAAACATTGGAGCAAGGAATTATGCAAATCTATAATTTTGCGACTATTGTTAATCTGCCACTTTGAAATGCATAGAGAATGAAACCACTCGAAAAAGTCCAGGAATGTGCCTGTATGTGAAATATATTGGGTTTTATGCCACCGGCTACTGAGCTCTTATTTGTTTATTGGACTTTTTGTTTTAAGAGAAATTTTCACGCCAGCTTATATTATATTAGCTTTTGGTTCGTTTCTCCACGATTGCACGATCCCAATCAATTCGAAATACACACACAATATAATCCGTCAAATTGCATATAGCTTTATTGTTTTGTTTTTGAATGAAATATATAAATATTTATTCCATTCACTGCTGCATTAAACACAGCCTTCACTTTTTCAGTGACCACCTAGACCAGCGTTTCTTCCTGCACCTGTACGAATCAAATGGTCTTTTTCACGCTATTTTTTTATAAATGCATCACTAAGTGCGTGTTTAGAATAAAGGCCAAAAATATTTTTCTATTCTTGTGAATAATATAAGTACCAGAATCTCTGGGTTGCATGCTCCCTTAGCAAATCAACAAAATATGTAGCAAGTTGTTTCTAAAAAGTTTGCCTTAACTTTAACCTTTGAAACTTAAATAAATTTTGATTTCTTGTCTTTGGAAGAAGTGGAAGTTAATATACCTACTTTTATCGCCGACCGTCTGTAAAACTATACATTACCATACAGATTACTGGAGGTAAACAAACTCTTTATTTTACAGTGAAATCAGAAATTTTACCTGCCGCATTTGCATTTTTTTACGGTCGCCGATAAAATTTTGTGTGCATCACGTCAGTAAAGTGTCTTTACCGAACTCGCCTGTTACTCGCCTCGCTCGCTCGGCTCATAATCTCATTCGATGAAGAATCACTTTACTGACTTTGTACATAAACAACTACATATTAAAACATATAAAAATCCATAAAATATATATTTTTGAAGATAATCGCCTGACCTTTTTTGTTTGAAAGGCCTTCTAAAACCGCTTCTTTTGACTTTCCTACGATTTTCAAAATGCAAATATCCATGGCTGGCTACTATTTTCTTTATACCCCCGATTTTCACGAACACAAAATCGGACATCACAGCGAAGAAAGTTTAGGCGATTATCTCCAAAAGTAAATATTTTATGGATTAGGGATTAGTATATGTTTAAAAGTAGACACCCTGTATACATATATAGAGGTGAGGCATCAGAAGCCACAGCTTTAACGAACATGTTTTGTTAAAACTCGTGGAAGTTTTTGTATTCCTACCCCCTATCTCCTACATTATCTGTAAGTATGACGTAAATACGAGACACTCTGTATAGATAAAAAAATATATTTGTTTTAAAAAAACCGTGTTTGTAAATACCTTCAGCGGGAATTTTTGTTTTAAAATCGGAATTAGCACTTAAGTAATATCTAAACTATTGCAAACATTGTGAAAACAATTAACCAGGTCGGTTTTGTTGCAAATTTGATTTGCACCAAAAGCGTATTCCGATAAATCAGGTATCTGTTCTGTAAGGTAGGTAATTACATCTTGAATAGGCTAATACCTAGGTATAGGCTAGGGACCTACCTACGACCCCTAAAAAGCCTGCTTTGTTATTAGCTTTGGATACTTAGAAAAGAATTATTTCAAAAACCATAAAATTCTGACTTACCTATAGATTACAATATTCTGTTTAAATTATTTCTTAAATGCAACGCCGAACCTGCGCTAGTGTATCGACGGTAACCGAAGGAAAATTTTTCACTCAGGGAAACTTTCGAAAATTAGGTAGGTACCTGAAAAAATAATTTGCAAAAAAAATTATCCACATCCTGAGTAGGCAGGCAGGTAGGTAAGTATATTTTAAAACATGGATCCTTCTAGATTCCTATAGCCTATAATACACACTCCCGAAAAAAACAGACGTAGAATTGTTTTTATACTAGGTACAATAAATGTGGCAAGGTGCTCAAATATCCTGTATGCAGTCAGATTTTATGTATTAGTGCCATACAACCACAGTGTGCGAAATTCACGTTTACGCACGGCTGAACATTTTTTTGCGTCGCGAACTCCAATGTGGTCATCGTGGTGCCAAGCCCAACAAACATAGTAGGCCTTGCCCCATCGGCAGCCATTACGGCGTCACGTCACGTCACGCCACCTCCAGCTTGACGCTTGCGCGTTAGCTCGGCATTCACACCTCGACCCGTTCCCCTGTCATGTATGTTTATTTTCGTTTGGTGAGAATGTCATTACAGACCTTAATTCCCTTGTGATTTCCTTACGGTTTGATTAGTTTAACGCCGTGACAGTGCTCGGTAATGCGTTGTTTTTGTGAACAGTTTAGAATCTCCGCGTGAAATGGATCATTTGGCCCAAGACCTAACAGTTGCTTTAGAAGAATCCGAGCCCTGTGGCAATGGTGATAGCAGTGCTAAATGGGGCATTAGAAGACGGACACGATCAGCTGGAAATCTTTGTAAGAAAACGATAATTTTTAATAAAAATCTTGATTATTTAGGTAAAATAACAGGTGGATATTTTATAGAATATTTCGAACATGTTGAACATACTTTCTAATTGTATTTCTTATTAAATTCTGTTTGCACGGGCCTTGGACCTTGGATTTTCATATAGGTATTGCATCTTCCTAACTCGCTCGTTTACAATAATTTCAAAAATAAACACTTGACAGCATTATGCTACCACAAGGGTAATAAAACAACTACAAAATCTGTTGCACAATCACATTAGGTAGGTACCTATTTGTAATAAATTAAAAGTAAAAAAATATTTTTAAAAAAAGCTTTTATTTAAATGCGCTAAAAAGAATAAAATAATCTTTTCTTTTAAAACTTTTACTATCAACTTATAACGTCATTCCACAATTTATATGATATAAAAGCTTGTCGCGAGATTTAAGTAGTGGTATTTACTTAGTTTGAAAACTTAAATCTCGCGACAAGCTTTTATATCATATAAATTGTGGAATGACGTTATAAGTTGATAGTAAAAGTTTTAAAAGAAAAGATTATTTTATTCTTTTTAGCGCATTTAAATAAAAGCTTTTTTTAAAAATATTTTTTTACTTTTAATTTATTTTGTAATTTTTAGTTTGGCCAGGTGTCTGAGTCTATTCATCTCAGTTAACGCATCATTGTTGCAAGGTCGTTTGCCGGTTAGTTTAGAACAGTCTAGCTCTTCAATGAGGAGACCTTCTAATGACCATCTTGGGTGTTCCGCCATGTTGGATTTAGAATGACGTCACACATATAATCATGCATTGTCATCCAAATTAAACGTGTGTACAAAATTTCAGCTCGATCGGTTGAAATTTAACTAGTCCGCCATCTTGAGTGTTCCGCCATGTTGGATTTAGAATGACGTCACACATATAATCATGCATTGTCATCCAAATTAAACGTGTGTACAAAATTTCAGCTCGATCGGTTGAAATTTAACTAGTCCGCCATCTTGAGTGTTCCGCCATGTTGGATTTAGAATGACGTCACACATATAATCATGCATTGTCATCCAAATTAAACATGTGTACAAAATTTCAGCTCGATCGGTTGAAATTTAACTAGTCCGCCATCTTGGGTGATCCGCCATGTTGGATTTAGAATGACGTCACACATATAATCATGCATTGTCATCCAAATTAAACGTGTGTACAAAATTTCAGCTCGATCGGTTGAAGATATCTGCTTCAAAATTGAGTTGCAAGATTCCACCCGAACAAATTACATACATACATACATACATACATACATACATACATACATACATTGCAAGTTAAATAAAAGCTTTTAAAATAGCGATATACCTACCTAAGGTTTTTGTTTTGTCTGGACCAACACTATAATATCAGTGACTATAGTCACTGATAATATTAAAGACCTGTGTGCATAGCGCACGGCCCTCGGACAGGATGGTTTAATGTTAAAAACACCATTGTTGCAGAATCTTTTATAAAAACAAAAACATTCCGTTGTCTGTTATTAGGTACAAAGAATTTAATATCCAAAATAAAATGCTTGTTTGTTATGTCCCTCTAATTTGAAATCGGCATACCGATTTCTATAATTTTTCTTTTAAGAAGGCAAGTCTAAAAAGCAAGCAAGAGTATTTTGGTAACTTTTTGATTTGAAATTAAGTCCATACAGCTAGTTGTAGTGTAAAGTATAGCACGCGCATTAGTTTCTTCTTCGTTTATTGGACCATTTAGTTTCGTTATTGTATACGTTACAAAATATACTAAGTACCTATCTAAAATTCTCGCTTCTTTAACTGGTTGAACTGATCATCCCGTAATTCCAAAATACTATTTATTCTTGTGCACTTCACGTAATAGTCTGTGCATACTATTTTCTTCAACAAATCTACCTACATATTATAAAAACACTATTAATGTGACAAAACTGCGAAATTCTGACCGCAATAAAGACAACTGGTTACCCCAAAAATAACGTAATTCGTAATAAGCTGGATATTAATTTAAAATAAGGGACATTCTAAACGTCAGAAACTAACCTAGGTACCTAACCACACATAACCCCCGCCTATAACTACATTAGCGCCACTCCAGTTCTCAAACAACAATGGAATTATGACGTCATGGTCGGGTCTTTATTATAATAGTATTGGTATAGGTTTTGTTTTCATAAAATACCTACCTATAGCAATCCTTACTTTCAGATCTGTACATAAACCAGTTGTATGACAACTCCGATGAAACTTCGAGCAGTCCCAGTGAACGTAGAGTGATGAAGCATCCTTCGAAGTTAGCGAGTTTCCACCAGTCAGATTCGGACGATATGTCTGGTATTAGTGCAGCTGTGGCAAGAGCATTGTCGAATAAGAACGCCATGAGAAATAAGGACCCTTTTCACGGGCTGATAAGAGGTAGTAAAGCCGACAATTGTTCAGATAAAAATATATTCTTTAAATCGTCATAAAGACTCATCAACATCGCCACTAAAAGCTCAGAATAATCGACACTAGTTGTCATTCTTGTACTATCAATGGACCTTGGCGAGATGTTGTTTCAGAGTTGTTTCCTACTTGTATAACAACCCAATCTTTCAGTATCAGTATTTTGGTTGGTTTGAACTACAACAATATTTATTTCTATGTTGATTGCAAGAGATTGAGCAAGGAACGTTCGAGGAACAATTTTGCACGATAGCCCATCGGGCTCGATCTAAGAGCAATATAGAAGGAAAGCAACGGCGCGCGCGGTCGGCTCATGGGTGGGTGACCCCTGGGGTGACCATCTTTAATAAAAAAAAACAGTGGGGAAGAAATTGAAATTATATTTTTAATTTTTTCTGTTTTTTCTGTAGAATCATTTTGTGCAGTTTATTGATTTGCAAAGTAGGTTCGGTACTGCTAAAAAGTACTTGGATATTACATAAAAACAATTTTGTATTTTTTAACCTCGAATTGGCAATTTGACAAAACGAAGCGTACGCAGTTCTAACTGTTTTCGGAATAATAAAGATTATAAAGAAAAAGTTGAAACTTCCCAACTTTTAAATAAAAGTAGAAGCAAAACATAAAGCAAAAGTGTTGCCTGAACGCTTCTATTATTTTGCAATATGTTCAACTTTTAAAATGTACCTAAAGCAAATGCAAAAAATAAAAATAAAGTTGCTGCATGACCCAGGCTTAAGTCTAGGTAAAAGTTCTTTTTATTAGCATTCTTAAAAAATATATACCTATATATTTATGCACTTTAGAAAAAATTTAATTGCAGATTCGTAACAAGCGCATTTTTACCTACCTGACCTTAAAATTAGTGTACTGATGACCTATACACTCTGTATAATATTTATGAAAATTAACATTAAAAAAATGAAATCTAATAATCTATTTAAATTCAGGTATAATTAGCAGGTATCAATCATTTGGTGTAGGCAACCTACAACTGACTATTAAAATCAGAAATAAAGAGGTGAAAATTTGTATACCTAGGTGCCTTTTAATAGTATCTTTTTATTACCCAAACCCTACATTCTGAGTGTCAAATAACCAAACTGGGATTCAAATACCTACTCTGAAAAGGTCAGTTACCTGGCACAAAATTCCCAAATACGGCCAACCTAAACATGCAAAGAAAGTTTGGACAATCAATGGCTTTTTAAGGCAAATTATTTTCTCATGGTTAAGCATAACAAGCTATATAAGGAATGGCTTATTTTTCTTGAATAAGATTATTCTGTGAACGCAATGTTGCAGAACATTGTCGCCTGTCACTTATGATCCATTTAATCGCTAATATTCTAAGAATAGTTCATTGTTATTGCGAACAAATCAAGTAGATTACCTTATCACATAGTCTGTGACTTTTTCCTATGTTGCCTGACTTTATTCACAATTCCTATAATCCGCTTAAGACCAATATTTCGGTCGCAACATCCACCACGATTTAACTGTTTTATATAACCCATAACCCATTGTTAGATTTACTCGAATTCCAGGAATCAGCCACAGCCTAGAAAGCGACTCCGTAAACGAGCACTCTCCTGCCAGACCAAATTTGCGCAGGAAGCGGAAGTTGAAAAGGATGAGCATTGATGAGACTCCGGTACCTCAGTGTGGCAAACGAAAAAGGTCGCAGCGAATGGAAATTATCGAGAACGGGAAAACCTTTCATAGGCATACGAAGATCAAGCCCTTGCATCAGAGCTTGGTGGATAAAATCGAAAAGTTTTGCCATCCGGCTGTCCCCGACGATGTAGGTGTTTCTAAAAATTTACATAACACATATTATCCAATATAATAGCGGGAACTAAAAATTTTGTCGCTATCGAAAACTGTTCAACTCGCGACACTTTCACTTGTTTCCAGCTTTTGTTTTAAGATTAGTCACAATCATTTTTTTAGCCCAATGTTATGGACATTCAGAACGTAGATGATAATTGTGAGGTGGCCAGCGAGAGCAGCATTAGCTGGAGTGGTGGGGAGGGACATGAAGGAGATGATGAGCTGACTGATTGGGGTCCTCCCATGGATAATTCTTCCGCTATGGATCAGTCGTCTTGGCACGATTCTGATCCTAGGGAAATTAGAGCAGGTATTGCTGAAAGACGGTTTAGTTTGTTGGTTTACCAGAAAATCACAATTCTTTGGTAATATTTTATTATCAAGTTTTTCTTTTGTTGTGCGGTACTTCATAATGCAGTCGAGAGCGAATGACAACTTATCTTCAGTTTTAAACAAAAAAAATTATCTAATTCTTACGTTTGGGGTTAGGTACCTACATCGAAAATTGATTGATAGGTAAGGAGGGCGTATGAGTGAAATATTCCGAATTAGCTTCAAAACATGACTACCCAAATAACAATGATTTTTATTCCTCTTCATGATTTAACTGCCTTAACACTCAACGCTTAAACCGTTGAGTGAAAACTGAACAAGGGGTCAAGGTATTTTATAACTTTCTTTAAAACAAATATTGAGCCAAATTCTTATTTGAAGTAGAAAATAACAAACCATTGTTGGCAAAAATTGAATATAGGTATCGTGGTTCTAACGAGAAAAAAATTTAAAAAGTTCATGTATGATTCTAAATTGTTAGATTTCTTACAAATCTAATTTAAAAATCCGTACAGAATAAAGCATTTCGGATTATTCAGAGTTAGGATAATAATAGAGTATAGTATCATTTTATTGTAGGTATTAAAAATAGTTATTTATACAACAAGTGCATAAAGTAGTACTTTTTTTCATGAACCTGCGGTTCGTGCGCGCAATCCCATGAATGAAAAAAAGACACTTTATGCATGAGTTTCATACATTATTTTTTATACGATCGTGCTTAAACATTGAAATATTTGGGATGGGATTTTTGTGTTATATACTAGAGGGCATATAAATGCACTATGGTTTTCAATTACGAGGATTATAATATTTAGATCGCGGTCTCACTACGTTTACACAGTATTGAAATCGATTTGAATATGTTTCTAGAATTATTGAAAACCGCATGAAGAGATTTTGAGATTGATTTGAATCTTAAAATAAATTTTCTTATTTTCGGGATTTAACGCCACATTTACCATTTATGAAAACACCAAACTGCATTACACTGAATTCGATTCCAAACTCCATGTAAACGTAGTAAGGAAGTTTAGAGTGAAAAAAAGTTAACTTTTTTTTTTAACTTGTTAAAAAAAGATATACTTTAGGCATTTAAAAAGGTTAAAAAAGTAAAGTTTTTATAACGATCGTATAAAAAAGAACTTTCTATAATTTGTATACATAACAATATTTTTTTATCAAAACTGTTTGATAGGGAAATCAAATTGCCTTGAGATATAAAAAAAAACACAAAAATTTGTGACTGATTAAAGATCTCAAGCCATGCAGGAAACTCCTCTTTGATAAACAAACTCTTAAAAAACTCTCAAAAATCAAAACATTACGGAAAACCGTTACATAAAAATCGTCACTTTTCGTACGATCTGGCAGCATCGCGAAACTGTCAGCTCCTAATAATTGAAGGCCGCACTTAGGAGGGGTACATTTTACACTAGATATAAATTTGTTTGTCAATAAAAAAATGCCCTTAATCCTAAAATATATGCATTTAGATAATTACAGTACCCTTCTTTCTTATATCATTTTTTGTTGTTTTTTGTTTCCATGTTAATATAAAAGGAGACAATAGTGCAGCGGCGAAATATGCATGTATCCACTGTTACCACGGGTGACAGTAATTCCAATTTCCGACAAATCAAATTATAAAAATATCATAAATGATGTTTAGTGGCAAATCAGGTAAAGGATACCAATTGAAAAAAAAAATGCACTCCAGCCGGTACTCGAACCCAGGACTCCTACTGTAGCCGTAGGCACTTAACCAACTAAGCTACCGGAGATACGGGTTCCATCGGCTAGGTGTTATTTATTCCAATTGATATTAGTTAGTAGCGGTGAGATGTAGGAGACTTCGGCGTCTTCTACAGCTACTAGAAGGGGTTAGAGGGTGTAGGGAACCATTCATTATTGATGGTTATGTGAACTTCCTATTTGTCTAATATCAATTGGAATAAATAACACCTAGCCGATGGAACCCGTATCTCCGGTAGCTTAGTTGGTTAAGTGCCGAGTCCCGGCTGGAGTGAATTTTTTTCAATTGATATCCTTTACCTGATATGCCACTAATCATCATTTATTATTTATAATTACAGGTACTAAAAATCTTTCTATATAAAAATATCATTACGATTTTCTTGAAGAAACGGTGCAAAGTGCAAACCAAACATATTAACAAAAAATTATATTCATAGTCATCAAATCGAAGAGTGGTTACGTCGCCCGCGTATCCGGACACTGTTGCAATTTTTCCTCCTCTTGGTTACGTTGTGTTCGACCTGGCAGGTGCCGCCCGGTGCGTGAAATTAATTAGGTATTGCTCGCGTTTAAGATTGAATGTACAGCACGTGCGTGGTGATTCAATATTTTGACCCATAAAATGGCTTTTTTTCGATCTGTAGCGAGAAACACGCATAATTTTAAACTTTTGGTCAATACAAATTTTATTCTAAGTAATTACTCACATTTTGAGACAAGAATTACTTAAAAATATTTATCACAATGGCCGTTATTAGCATTTGCGCAAAAAGCCTAATAACGGCCATTGTGATAAATATTTTTTAAAAATTTTTGCCTCAAAATGTGAGTAATTACTTAGATTAAAATTTGTATTGACCAAAAGTTTAAAATTATGCGTGTTGCTCGCTACTAGGGCTGTTCGATCTCCGAATTTCAGTATCGGAAAACGATACTGAAAAAATATCGATAAAATCGATAAATCGATAAAATCGATCTTATCGATATAATCGATCTTATCGACAAAATCGATCTTATCGGTAAAATCGATCTTATCGATAAAATCGATCTTATCGATAAAATCGATCTTATCGATAAAATCGTTCTTATCGATATAATCGATCTTATCGATAAAATCGACCTTATCGATCATATTGATAAAATCGATCTTATCGATAAAATCGATCTTATCGGTAAAATCGATCTTATCGATCTTATCGATATAATTGATCTTATTGATAAAATCGATATACCTAATCAATTTTATTTAAGAAGCTAAACAAAAAAAGGCCGATCGGCTTGCTGCGGGCGCGGTATGGACGCAATGGGTGCAGCAGTTTCCTTTATTTTTGCAAACAATTTCAAAAGATAGATATAATTGGAAAGATCGATAAAATCAAAAATATCCATAAAATCGACAAGATCGAAAAAATCGAAAAGATCGATAAAATCGATAGTATCGATACTTTCGATTTTATCGATATTTTGTCTCAGGCCTACTCGCTACAGATCGAAAAAAACCAATTTATGGGTCAAAATGTCGAATCACCGCGCACGTGGTGTACATTGAGTCTTATTGTAGCATTATTTATAATGCTGTTTATTTTTAGTTTTTGATGATCCAAAAGGCATATTCTCGACGATATTTTACATCATTAATTATTTATTACCTAATTTTGTCGAGATTTTTGTCAATCGCATCAAAAAGAAGGATAATGTACCTATGTAACGAAACCTATTTTTGTAAGGAAATATTTATGCTGGGCGAATTTCTAATTCATCATTTTAAGCCGTTTGACCTTAAATGTTGTAAAACATTCTCCCACTTTTTAAAAAGTCACGCGTTGCTACCAATTAGGTATCCCAGGTAAATGAAGTTCCAACCTTTGAATAAAGAATCCCAGGAAGGAGTCAAAGCTCTATGTGCATTATAAAATACAGAGTGGCCCATCGAAAACAGTCCACCCTTAAAAATTAAGCGGGTGTTCATTTTTAAAAAACGCTCGGACCCGTTGATTTTGTTCGGGAGGGGGAGACATTTTAATGTTTATTGCATTGCTACAAAATGAACCCCCTGTCCCCCAAATATACCCCTTAGGTTTTTTTAAACAGCACCATACCACGTGTGATACGTCGTTGGAAAGGTCCTTCGGTTGGTTATACGGCGGTAAAAAAGAAAAAGAAATCGGATAAAAAGAAAGTTATAAACGAAAAACATTTATTCTCTGGATTTAAAAATAAATTTGAAAATAGCATTAATTAAGTAACTGTTCAAATTGTCCACCTCCTACCTCCATAAAGTATCTATTCAAAATCACGCCATACACATTTGGGACAGCCAGTAATAGTACCGTGTTAAAGAAAAAAAAAAGCTGCACACCAATAAAAAAAAGAGAACTTCAACAAACTCTAAACTGAACTTTATGACTGAGCATAGGCTACTAAATTTGCGACTAAAAGCAATCAGTTTTTTTTATAAATGCGTTCTTCTCAAAAAAATTGTTTTTCTGGGTGTGCAGCTGTTTTTTTCTTTAACACGGTACTATTACTGGCTGTCCCAAATGTGTATGGCGTGATTTTGAATAGATACTATATGGAGGTAGGAGGTGGACAATTTAAATAGTTAATTAACGCTATTTTCAGATTTATTTTTAAATCCAGAGAATAAATGTTTTTCGTTTATAACTTTCTTATTTTGTATCCGATTTCTTTTTCTTTTTTACCTCCGTATAACTAACCGAAGGACCTTTCCAACGACGTATCAAACGTGGTATGGTGCTGTTTAA
Organism: Pseudeuparius sepicola; assembly: GCA_963920635.1. Classification (NCBI taxonomy): domain Eukaryota; kingdom Metazoa; phylum Arthropoda; class Insecta; order Coleoptera; family Anthribidae; genus Pseudeuparius; species Pseudeuparius sepicola. The sequence continues at coordinate 12,487,398 of OY987303.1, forward strand.
AAAAACCAAGGGGTATATTTGGGGACAGGAAGTTGATTATGTAGTAATGCAATAAACATTAAAATGTGTCCCCCTCCCGAACAAAATCGACGGGTCCGAGCGTTTTTTCGAAAAATGAACACCCGCGGATTTTTTTAGGGTGGACTGTTTTCGATGGGCCACCCTGTATATGAGACGGAAATCGTTCTGAGTAGTAACCAAGTTTTGACACAATATTTTAGTATCTGACAAGGTGATTGGTGTCAGTATGTGGTATATTTAGGTACATTTTCGAGTTGTTATGCTTAGCTGTGCGGTTTTTGGCACTTCCCTGACTGCCAAAACTAAAATGTTTCAGGATAATAATCCATTGGTAAGTAATTTTGTAATTTAAATCAACTTTTGAGGCCATGCATCAAAATGGCATAGGCGTTTGTGTAGGTAGGTACTTACCTACTTCTTCATAATTGAAAATTTAAAATTATAATTGTTGTATTATCAAGGATTCCTAAACTTAAAAACATAAACGTGCCTTGTAATGTTTTGCCTGCATTGTAGGTGCTGATTTAACGAAAAATGAGGATTTCTGTCTCGATTAGTTTATCGAAACAACTCAAAGGTGCGCGCCAGTGTAAAAACGGAAACGGCATCCCGCCATATGCAGAAACTCCCCTCCCGGTCGAGCGATTAGCACCCCACGGTCGAAAAGGTGGCCACGATTGTAACTAGTACTGTCACGTAGTTTATATAGGCGGCCGTAGATGGCGCCACAACAGCGTATATTCAAAATAGTTGGCTTCTTCTGTTTTCACTCCTTCTATCTGCGGCTATTATTATGCCTGGCATGTGGTGGAGTTGTGGAGAAGATTCGTTTCTGGGGACAATACGGCAACGTCGCAACGTCACCTGACGAGAACGACGGTGGCGCCATCCACTGAACTAATGATTTGACGCATGTGACGTAACAAAACAATAATGGGCGTGATAATAATCAAGGACGGTCTTTGTGGATTCAGGGGCCAATATTTTCTAAAGCTTCGCTCGAATTTCTGTTTTTCTTGGTTTATATGAAAGATAGTGAATTGCTTATAAAGTGGGCTGTCTATATTAGTGAGAAGTACTAGGTATAGTTTGTTAGAAAATAAATGATTCTGATTCGAGCCTAAACACACGCCCTTAAAAACTACATAGTTATTCAATCAGGTAACGATATCGTATAGTTTGACTAGCGGTTATCATTCTACAAGGATGTTTCTGTCTTCCTGTATCAAAAAGTTTGTCCGAAGTTCCTTTGGAGAGGACAAACTTGGTACCTAAAAAAAAACTGTCAAAATCACATTTAATTGGGCATTTTTTAACATGGCGCCGGCCCGATAATGCCACTCCAAATTTATTCCTTCCTTTGAATTCTTTATACAAAGGTTCCAACTGTCTTTCTATCAAAAATGTAGGCTATGTGCGGATTAATACTTTTAATTCGCATTTTATGCCTATAATTAAATATAATTATAGTATTATACAGTATAATTATGTAGTGTAATACAATAAAGTATTATCCCTTTTATTCATATTAACCATTAAAAAAATATTAAACAATTTAGCCGGATATCATGAAAAAACTTTGGTACGGGTAATAGCTGACGTCAGCACGTACCTGATGTTAAGGAGGAAAATAATCAATTTGTGTCCTATTCTTGACACATTAATAATATCGATAATAATTATCGCCCTCACAATACTCCAAAGAGTTCTCCAGAATTTACTGAATGATTGTGCGGGGGGCAACTACTATTATTTTGTCTTCATTGCCAATTGCGTCTAGGGGCGACCTTACCCGATAGAACTAGGATAGCATTTGCTCAAGCACTACGGAACACCCTAGAAAACGATACTAATCCCAATGAGTGTAGGACAATTAATACGTGTTAATTATTAGTTAGGAACACACGCTAATAACTGTATAAGCTATCTTGAAAATGGCTAATACCTAGTTATTATACATGCCATCCATTGTCACTCATAATAATTATAAATCGATCTAAGTCTTTATACATCCCATTAGTGGGTTACTGATATAACATCCGTCAGATAGGTACCTACCATATAGAAGTTTATTGCTCAAGATTCGACATGTTTTTGCCGACGACAAAAATTCTGATTTATCTGGTACATCTTTTTTGTGGAAGGAAACATACTTATTTTTTCTATAGGGTGTCGCAGATTAAGTGACGAGCGACGTCCAGGCTTCAGTATCAACACCGGTGCAAATGAAATAGTGTCAAAATTTCTCCAAGACTCTTCCAAATCAGAAATAAGAATATTCGGGGTGGAACGCAAGCAGATAAGGCGGCTAGCAACACTATATTCTTTGGACTTGCTCTCTGAAACTCCAAGTTCCATAATTTTGAGGAAGACGAACAAAACACCGTGCATGCAACCGACTCCTAGGCATCACTCTGGATGGAATGCCATACACAAGAGGATCAGAACACACCACATGATATCGTGACTCGTTGAATAATTTTTTTTATATAGTGGATAAGGTTTAATTAATAAAATGTTGCAACAGTTTTTGCGTTACGGTTTATTTAAAAAGCAGTCCCTGGCGAAGTTGAATGTATCAGCGCAGCAATGACGTCAATCCATTCGAGGAACCATCTGCACCTAGAGACTGGCGGTCTATTGTGGTGTCGTCAAATTTTGTTAGCAAAATCGCTGCAATCTGCGAAGCGGAAGGTTATTTCGATACAACGGCAAAAATTTGCGAACCAATTTTACGTTGGATTGTGGTTACTCAGTACTGACGCACGGCCGGGTTTTCTTTTGCGTACATTGCGGGTTTTGCAATCGCGCGCCACAAAGAAACCAGATAAGTAGCAGACGTAACGTCGCCCCGTCGAGATATGCTTCACATGCAGTTATAGTACAGTAAAATTGGGCCAAAACCCAAACATAAAAAAGTTCTTTCTAGCGCGAAATAATTCCATACTCTCCTAAGAGTTAGTACTAAAAAGTTACACCAACACCAGCGTCGGGTTTCGTGGGGAGGGGGTGAGAAGGGCAGGAAATTCTTATTTTTCATAGTTTTGCGTGAATATCTAGTAAACTATGAGGTTTAGCGCAAACGTCATCCTATACGCAAATGATATACATTAAATTCCCATATTCCCAAATCATTCCCATATCTAATTTGTCCTTAGCTTGTAAAAATGAGAAAGTCATGAATAGGAAGCTCATGTGAAAAACAAGAAAATATATTAAACAATCTATATATTGAAAAAATGGGAGGGAAATCAAAATGATACAAAAGGTTGTAAGTTTTAGGTGAATCATTAATTGCGTTATCAGTCAGCACCAAATAGTTCACTCGGGCTGGTGAGAGGAAACAAATCTTCGTGTTCTTCGTCCACTTGAGAATCATCATTTAAATCGTTGTCGATGATTACAGTATCTCTATTGAGACATGCAAGTCCTAAGCAATTGCTGCACATACTTGAACAATTGAGACCACTTCTTCGACACTCGCAGTTTTGGACGCATCGATCTCTGCAGAAGCATACGATGAGGATTGTTTAATATATTATTTTCTTGTTTTTCACATGAGCTTCCTATTCATGACTTTCTCATTTTTACAAGCTAAGGACAAATTAGATATGAGACTGATTTGACATAAAAGAACGAATGGAAATCAGAACGCTATAATGAATGAGGTCAAAAAGTGAGTACAAATTAACTAAGGCTACTAGCTTGTATTGGACATATCTACAGTCATATATTTATGACGTTATGTTGTGACAAAAAATAACAATCTATGGGTATAATATGTATCTATATATGCATAGATATATCTATATATATTCTACATACATTATTTAGTTACTAATTTATACTGTAATCATTTTAAGTTTTTTCAACAAAAACTACGTGAAATAAAAACAAAGAAATCTTTACCCCTCCATATCATGGAAACCGTTCACATTACCTTAATTCTGTATATAACAATTCTTGTTCGGAATTTAATGTATATCATTTGCGTATAGGATGATGTTTGCGCTAAATCTCATAGTTTACTAGATATTCACGCAAAACTGTGAAAAATAAGAATTTCCTGCCCTTTTCACCCCCTCCCCCCGAAACCCGACGCTGGTGGTGGTGTAACTTTTTAGTACTAACTCTTAGGAGGGTATGGAAGTATTTCGCGCCAGAAAGAACTTTTTTTTATGTTTGGGTTTAGCCTAATTTTGTGTTAGTTTTACTGTACTAGTTAAGGACGCGATTCAATCTGCCACAGAATGATTGTGCAAAGTGGAATCGGGTATTTTTCTCAAAATTTACAAATTTTTGCATAATAACCGCTAAACAGCGTGCCCAAGCGCTTTAATGGAATTAGAGGAAACCGTAAAACGCTTTAGCGATGGTTGGAGTTACCACAAATTAGTGGTTTCTATATTTTTCTGCCTTGGACTACATTTTCACTTCTTTGGAAACGAAAATTCGACCCATTTGCATTTTGAAAACAAGCCTGCCCAAGCAACAATTATCGAAACACTGTAATTATGTAAAAATTAATTAATACAAATTTTGTCACTGCACCAGGTGATGTAAGACAATACCGAAAACAAATCGAGCATTTAATGGTTGCTGCAACGAAAATTCCCGATTTTGCTTATTCGAAATTGGATTCTATAATAATGTGTCCACAGTTTCGTCAAGCTCTTTTTTGTTTGATTAAATATGGAGAAGAAAAGGTCTCTCACTGCATACAGACATTCTCATAGAAACAAAACTGAATATCACGCTTCACAAATTTAGGATCGATGCATAAAAAATTCAACACGAATCACGAACACTATAAAACCACGCAATTGTCGTGGACAACTTGACTTTGTACTTTTTTATGCTTTACTGAGTCAAGATTTTAAATTACCTACCTACATTAAATAATTGAATTAAACCCACCTAAGCAAAAAAACTTATTAATATTATTATGCAGAAGCATAAAAAACTCCTGTATACCAATTAAGAGCAGGATTCCTTCCTCTTCTTTTTGAATCAGTATCCACTTCGGAAAGAATCTTTGAACGTCAAAGAAAATGGAAAGTTGAAAACAAAAGCAGACTTTATTTCTTTGCTCTTGTTTATTGTTGTGAAATACCATGTTTCAGAAACACATGCATGTGAGCCAATACTAGCAATTTTAATTTCCAAAATGTGTCCCATATTCATATATTTATGCAGGCAATTTGAATGTTGATTAGTATCTCTCGGAATATACTTTATTAGGTAGTGCCTATAGGTTTGGAAACATTCTCAAAAAACAGGTGTTAATAGGAATTATTAATTAAGAAAATATTTTGTTTTTTAATTATTAGGTATTGCCCAGCATTTTTCACTCTTTTTAAGTACCTACCTACATAATTTATGAGCGAAATTTTAATTTGCTAAGACTTTTGGATGCAACAGTTGATTCAATGTACCACTATTTCACTTTTAACTATACATTATATTAAAAATTATTTGTAATAATGGCTTACCTAAACTTAAGAGTTGTCATATTTTCTAATAATAATTTTTTCTTGAAATCGGCATTAAAATGTCCCAAAATCGTCATTAAAAGCACAGAAATCGTACAATAATGTAGCCCATTATTGTACGATTTTTTCAATAAGTAGGCCTTGGCGAGATGTAAACATCAAACGTCAGACGCGGAGAAATCGCCCGTCAAAAGTGACCAAATATTCAAAACCCGGCCGATAAAGGCTCATTTAACTTTTCGTACACATTGCGAAATTGTTTCCTATAGAAGCGCAATCCTTCAGTGTACATATTTTAGTAAATTTGAAAATCAATAGATTTGTTGTGTAGGCTGCACAAGAAGCAGCAGTTTGGTTTTTATGTCAGAAGGTGCCGTACATCGTTATACTTGTCCTAGGTAGAGCGATCGGTAAAGTCAAGCAACGCCGCGCGTAGTCGGTTCGTGGACGGGTGATCCCTTATTATTGTTTTCTTGCCTAATAAAACCTTTTTTTTCGATTTCAAGAAAAATATAATATGTACCTCGGCACTGAAGTTCTTTTTATGACTAAGTGGTTTATTTGCCTCGGCCAGAGGCCTCAGCAACTAAACTCCACATAAAAGTCATAAAAAGTTGAACTTCAGTGCCTTGGTACATAAATAACTATTTCGTAACTATTACCGTTTACTTAATAAATATTGACGAATGTTTCATTCATTTCTCACTACCTTTATTAGGTATTACAGAAGTTACAAAAAAATCTGTACCTCTTATACAGTGCGACCGGCAGAAAGTTGGACAGAAATGGTAAACTTTTTTATTATTAATTTCTCAAAAAATTTTATTCTTGATAAAAGTTGGTGGATCATTTCAAACTCAAAACGCACATATCAAAATTTAAATATCTCTTTTTGGATACGAGGAAGATTCAAAAATGTCAAAATAACTCAAGAGTAAAGTGCCCTTAGTTTTTAAAATACGGTAAAAATTACTTACAATAGTTGTTTGGAATCAAAGGTGTATGTCAGATTAAGATAAAGTCACAGTCACCGAGTAAAAAAAAAGAAATTTTACTTTTTTTGTATTTTTTTCGACCACCCTGTGTATTAAAAAAAAAACAAAATACCGCAAGCACAACTTATCATCGGATAATACATGAATTTGCTACTAAACTTTAATTTTGTTCGATTAGCAGCTAGAAATTCCAATTAATCGAAATCAGAGTTTAAAAATATTACATTTTTGTGTTCAACTTTCTGCCGGTCACTGCATTACCTAATTCCGTTGAGTGAGGAATATTAAGAGGCGCAACCTTACGAGACAAAGCGTAGCCGAAAACGCGGCCCGAAAAGCGTCCGAGATAAAAAGCGCCCGAGACAAAAAAATACATATCCCGATGTAGAGGGATTGGTGTTCTCGAAAACATAAACAAGTTGTAAAAATCCGTGGTCGCAAAGCGACTATAGCAAGTGGGGGCAACGGGGTGCTTCAGGGTAAGCACACGAAAACCGGCTCGCAATTTTATACTCGTATGGGCGTTGCGCCTCTTATTATTCCTCACTCAACGCTAATTCTTTATTCAGCATAGGTTTTCCCTATACCTATAATTATCTACCTACTCAGTTTCTTATAATTCTGCCCAGCTGTGGATTTAAAGAATTTCTTACTATTTACAACGTTTAACCACTTCCTAATCAACTTCATTTGTTTCAAGTTAACTGTGCTCTAAAATTCTTATTTAGTAGGTTGCCTTCCCTCCTGTACAACAGGCATTACCCTTCTGTTGATCGAAGGAGAACATATTATTATGTTCACGACCCAGCGGCCACTCCGTCCAAGATTAACAGTTCGAGCGGAACCCCCCGCCCCTCCATCCCCAAACCTACCGAATCTCAACCCAAAGCTACAGTCTCAACTAATTAGCGTCCACTTCCTGCTTCCTCCAAGCCCTCCTCTCGGTACACGCGAACCCCCCCAGCAAAATGATCGGATTAATAATAGGCGGAGCGTGGCGCAGATCGCGGGCGGCGCTGCTCGCCGACGGCGTGCGTTCGTATTGACGTCATACGCCGCCGCCGACCAGCGAGCGGCCCCCGAAGGCTGAACAGCTGACAGTCGCTCGCGGGCTGCTAGATCGCGCACAACAGGGCCCGAAAATAACAACATGACAATACACTGAGGCTTGGGCAGCGAGCCGATGGGGACGGACGGCGACCGTCTCGACCCCACACGTTCCTAGTGGTGTCCCCCCCCCCCACCCCAAATCAACCCCGGCCGCGCGACCATGGGGGAGCGCGAGCGCGTCAGCAAGACCCCCATCCGGGTAGGGTTCTACGACATCGAGCGGACCATCGGCAAGGGCAACTTCGCGGTGGTGAAGCTGGCCAAGCACAGGATCACCAAGACGGAGGTACTTGATAGTGCGTTAGAGGATTTAGCGGGACCCGTATGAAAGCAGCCCGAATCGTCCGTGGCGCGGGCTTTAGGGAACCGCTGGTTAATTCTACTAGGACCTTTAGTCATGAATTGGCCAGCAGACGTGGTGAAAGTGGCGGCCAAACGGGGCCTGTTGTCGCGGTTTAGCACTAAGGCGGGGGCGGCCATAGTGGGGATTTCTATGAAGTTGTCGGCGAGGAACTACATTAGCAATCTCTAACTCTACCTTTCTAAATAGCACACAACCAAAAATATGAACTTTTATTTAGAACATACCGTATATGAAAGACACAGCTAATACAATAAGCCTATAAGTCGTAAAGTATGTGCGTTAAGAGCAAATCCAAGTGCCTATATGATAACATTTCGATGGGGCCAGATTAACTCACTCTCAGCTTTCTAGTCAAGTCATACTAATACTAAAGGTACTAACTTCAATTTTCTCCCTTATCTAGAGCTTTACTAGTGCATTCTGGTGGAACTTTTAATGATAATATTATAATACATTAGACGAGATTCTAACAGATAATGTTAATTGTCTGGCTTAAAAGAAAATCTGCCAATGGATAACTTTTAAATTAAACAGAAATGTAATTGTGGTCTTGAGGCGTCGTCGTCGTCGTCGTCGTCGTCGTAGTAGTAGTAGTAGCAGTAGTAGTAGTTATTGTTATACTATTGTCGTTTAGAGACTATAGAGATAGATATACAGTGTGTCCCAATTTGATACTGGACACCTCAGAACTATATGAAGGACAAGGAAAACAAATGGTCTCAATTTCTCAAAAGCGGTGGAATTTGGATGGGGTAATTATTTCATGGCCTGCTATGATTTTTTAAAATAGCTAATTTTCAAGAAACCCTATTAGGGATTTTTTTACGACAAAATTTTATTGAGAAAACAGAATGAAAAACTGAGTAGATTTGCAAAATTTCAAAAGTCTAGGCCAACTTTGATTTTTTGCTTTTTCGCCTTTTTCTCCCACTTTTTCTTAGAAATATGTCCTTTCTGGAGCTTTCACGTCAAAATATTATTAAGGAAACTTGATCATCCTAAAAAAATAAAATTTTGACGTGAAATCTCCAGAAAGGACACTTTTCGAAGAAAACAGTGGGAGATAAATCTAAAAATCAAAGTAGACCTAGCCTTTTGAAACTTTGCGAATGTACTTAGTTTTTCATTCTGAACAAGTTTTCTTAATAACATTTTGTCGTAAAAAAATTCCTAATGGTGTTTCTTGAAAATTTGCTATTTTAAAAAATCATAGCAGACCATGAAATAATTACCCCATCCAAATACCACCGCCTATAAGATACTCTCCCTTGGTACTACCAATAAAAAAATAAAGACCGTTTGTTTTCCTTGCCCTTCATATATTTCTGAGGTGTCCAGTAACAAATTGGGACACACTGTATAATAATTGAAAATTAATGCATAGTTGCTAGATTTTTGCGGAATAAAATTTGTTGTGGAAATCTCTTGCCAAGAGGTGTAGGGTCAGGGAGTGTGAGCTTAAAATATTTGGTTATAAAAATAAATCCCCCATTGATAGTCGTTTCATGGTAGAATATATTTAGGACGAGTTAATAGGTACCAAAATTTAAAAAAATTATCTCCACAAAAGTATTGAACTAATTTTGCAGCGGAACCACCCAACCAGTTTATTCATGAATTGATTAGTACCAATCGTCAAGAAAACTGTCTATATTATCAAGATATAAATCTTACTAGGACTGAGCAAAAATATCATACGCACTTACTAATTTCTAGATGTAAATCTTTTGAATAATAATGGGATCAACTTGATGACATGTACTTTCATGGTTATAGTTTTAAATCGATTCAACTGAAATTAATTGATTCTGTCAGTAGTTAAGAGTTATTTAATCTCATACTGAGCAAAATGCTGGAAATCAATAATTAGAATATATGTAATTCAAAATAAGTGATTGTAGGACCTAAGTAGCTACATTAAGAAATAAAACGTTCTGGATTTTATGGAGAACTAGGGACTAGGGACTATGAACAGGGGTAAAAAGTAACCCCTATTCCTGCAAGTTTGAATAATACAAGAGGTAGGCTGAGTAGGGCACAGTTGGTTGAGGAAGAAACGTGTAAATAAATAAAATGCGAATTTCTTAGCTCAAGTGCGCTAGGTATTACATAATTTGAAATTAAACTTTCAGCCTAATAATATGATCAATTTGTATCAATAGTTTATCATTTTATGATTATTTAAAATAAATACATTCAAGAAAAAATAAAACCTTGTATAAGAAGAAATATTTGTGGTTCTAGACTAACAACTTACAACAATTCGCAATAAAATATTTATTACAGGTATCATTACCAAACCTGACGTCAAACACTGGCTAATAAAACCGAAAGGCTATAATATAGCACTAGGTATATTACAGTGCTATATATCCGTGAAATACTCCAGAATACATACCTCTATTCTTAATTAAGCAATTCGATATTACATAGCTACTCTAGAATATATAAAAAAAATAGTTAATAAATACCAAAAATCGATCCCCTCATGCCAGCATTTGAACCAGCAGTTATGTGCAATATATATGCCTCTTGGCAATGTTTTCCTTAATTCTATAAATCAATCCAACAAATAGACGGGCATAAATTGCCCGTCTTCTTAAGTTGCTCGCATTTTTCAGCTGGTGCTTTCCCCTCCTTTCCCCCAGTAAAAATATTTTATTGCTATGAAGTTTTGAACAAATGATAAATTCAGTAGGGCTGTTCACAAAAATAAATTTTTGTTTAAACTTGAAATTAAAAAAACTTCAAATTAAATCTATGAAATACAAAAAAATCACGCAATATTTTCTGTACAGAAAAATATTACAATTATTGGAAATTAGTGAATACGCCTATTGTATAGAAATCAAATGATAATTATTAGGTAATCTAAGTAGTATAATATATGGGTGCGTTCTCCTATACAAAGAATATAAAATTTGCGTCATTTAGATGGGACACAATGGGAAAATATGCGATAAATATGCCAGAAAGACGAAAACGATTCTACGTTAAAATATAACAAAGCCACCTGCCAAGAAATAAAAACAGAGTGAATTTGGCTGGTCTTCATCTTCGTCTCAGACAAACTATAACTTCTATAACTGCATTTCTAAGTAAACAAGCAAAATATAATTGTAAAAGGCCCGAAAATAAATTTCATTTCTGATACAAAGCATGATTTAAAAACTATGGATTTTGATAATTTAATTATTTTATTTTTTAAAAATTAAATTATCCAGTAATTTTGTGTACCTACGTCCTACAGTGTACACATAAAGTCTGCACCATATAATGTTGCCAGTTGTTTTATATAAAATGTCTTTATTTATTTTTTCTGACAATGGAATTGTTTCTTACTATACCTATAGAAAAAAAATATTGTATAGAAATGTTATTCTTCAATTTTATACTGGTATAGGTATACTAGATTTTATACTTCTAAAAAATTCTCTTATTTTTTATGTTTATTCAATTCTAAAATATTCTGAGTCTGTCTTAAAATATTTTTCGACTATCAAAAAATCACAAAAACGTATAGCTATAGCTAGGTAGGTACTCCACACTAAAGCAGGTAGGCATTTGTTTGCATCCATATTTATAATAAAAAATTTGATTTACCTAAACCATTACCGCAAAAATATATTTTGCCTAATATTTTGAAAACCTTACATATATTTATTTCTTAAATATACAATATAGCAATATAGGTAACACCAACCTAATAGATATTAAGTAATGATTTTTCTAAGATTTAAAATTTATAACCAGTTTTAAAGAAATTACAGGAAAGATACTCAAATCAAAAGGCTTGTATTTTACACCGACATAAGAATAAGTACCTATAGCAAAACGTAACAGATGACACCAGTGGGAAGATATTGATAATTAGCACCACAATTTTCGGTTTTTCGATGTCTAGACGAGAAACATGGCAACTGTATCATTATGTAGTAGGTAATAGTGTCGGAACTCTTGGCACGGTCCACACAAGAGATTAGTTGTAGCCCTCCTACTCAAAGCTGAGTAATCTCCAGGCTTTCCCAAATTTTATTGGCCTGCAAATGCGCCTACGTCACGAACTTGGGATGATTTACCAGCCACAATGAAGGATCGTTAATCTTTAGTAATCAGTCGGATCACCCAGGATTAGAGTAGGCTAGTTGAGTTTTGGGTTAGTCGTGGAATTAACGAGCTAAATCATCGGAAAAATATGATTATTGGCCAAGAACATAATTTGAATTCAATGACCTACCTAAATCTATCTCTATAGGTAGGTACCTACCTACTATTTTTCTCCTATTTAGAAAATCAATATTAGCCAGATGAGAAACTATGATTGTTGCGATTTGGGTTGATTGTAAAACGAATGGGCAATTAATATAATAAAGAAATTTTAACAAAAAAATTAAAACCGACTTCAAAATTTTGCCCGTAGGCCTCCACTACAAATTTAAAAAAAAAAAAAAAAAAATAACACCGACTTCACAAATTTGCCCGTGTGCCACATTTCAACTAAAATTTTAGAAATATTTTTCTCTTTCTAAATTGAGTTATCCTTGGATTTGATGACAGTCAAGGCAAGGAATTTCAATCTATTTAGATATGAATACAATATTATATCCATATCCACATGTCCACATACATCATAACTTACTGTTACCGACTCCAAAGATGAGAACTCAATTTAGAAAGAGAAAAATATTTCTAAAATTTTAGTTGAAATGTGCAATGTGCATACGGGCAAATTTGTGAAGTCGCTGTTTTTTTGTTTTTGTTTTGTTTTTTTAATTTTTAGTGTAGTGTGCATGCGGGCAAATTTTTGAAGTTGGTTTTAATTTTTTTGTTAAAATATTTTATTTCTTATTTTTTAGCGAATGATTAAGAATTATGGAAATCGGTCCAATATTAAATTTCATCCCCTATTTGTCCACCCTTAGGATAGAAATTTTTCTCTTCAAATTTAAATATGGCCGAAATTATCGTATATAATGTTAAATATTGATGTTATGAAAGTTACATTAAAACTAATCGGCCTATACTCTGATTTTAATAGTTCTCGCGAGAAGACAACAAGAACACCTAGAATATTAAATATGATCTAATTTGTTTTTTTTTGTCATTTACACCTATTCAGACACTTATCTGGGAACACGCCAATAATTTTTTTATTGTTGAACTCTGAAATAACAAATAACTCTTCGCAGATAAATGCCATTTATTTCTGCAGTCTATTTGAGAGAAGTAGTACAAAGCTGGTAGGTACTACCGCATTTTTTGACAAGAAAAAACTCTTATTATTTTTTCAGAAACATATACTCATTTTACAAGCTTTTTTATTTTAGATTTACGAAATATATATTATCATTAAGACGTTTATTTTTTTTATATGCATGGTGCTGATTATCTCTCCAAATTTTTTTTGCAACGGATTTGTTGTGGTAACCTTGATCGAGCATTGACATACGCCTTTTTTGTTATCTAATATTTATACAAACTTGAAGGACAGCTATCGCGACGTACGTAACCTTCTGTGCCCTATATATCTCAGATATATTTGGAATTGTTTGCAAAACGAAACCACACAAAAAGTAGTAGATATTATGCGTGATAATGGTAATCTTCTTTTCTATGTAATATGAAAGTCAATGAGGCTTCCGCCAGGTCAGTAATGACGCACTCGGGCACCCAACAACACATATTTACTGTGGTTACGTTTGTATTTCAATAGAAGGCACTTGTGGCTATCTTCCAAGTTAACGATCATCATTTGCCAGAGTATCAGGTCGAAGAAAATTGATACGGAAAGTTGGTAGCATGCTAAAATTACAGGCACGTACGCGGTTCGAGTAATAGATCATGCATCTCGGGTATTAGTTAAAAGTTTTGCGAAAGTTTTTGTGGAGGGCTAATTTCCAACGAGTTTACAGAAAACAGTCTGTTCGATGCGCGCAAGTTTGCCAAGTTGGAGGGAGTTATCTTGTGTTTTTGCAAGTGCAAATATTCTTAGATAGGATGCATTAAATATATTCTAAGATTTATGTTTTTTGCAAAATTATTTAATCAGAAAAAAGACAGTCAATGCAATTGTTTCATCAAAGTTGTTTGAATCTTTGCCTTTTGATACCCATGCTCAGACCGGGCAGGGTGGATTTATTATACAGAGTGTTACAAAAAAGTAGATTAATGTATCTACCAGCCACTAATTGCCAAAATAATTATTTTTCGCAATGTTGAACTACGTATCTGTAGGTATACTAGATAAGCCATGAGGAAGACAAATAAACTTGTTCTCTCTTGTTCTTGTCTTGCTCTTTCTTGTTCTTGTCTTGTTCTTGCTGCAAGAACAAGACAAGAAGTAGTGGAGCAAGAAGCAAGGCAAGACAAGAGTAGCTCCAGCAAGAAGACAATATTTTTGTCATGAAATTTGCAAGAAACAAGATTTCTTGCTTTCTACCGATGCGATGGCAAGTAAATGAGACACATAAACAAGGGAAACGTGATTTATTTAAATCATATTAATAAGAAACAAAGTGGGTAATTCTTTTATACACAAAAAAACTGAAACTACAGTTTGTTCAGCGAATGTTCGGCCCTACGTCACAACTCCCGTCCTTGTCTTACTCATGAATATACGATGGATATCGGTCGTATATTCACGAGTTAGACAAGGACGAGAGTTGTGACTAGGGCCGAACATTCGCTGAACAAACTATAGGTACCAAGGTAGGTACCTACTTAAATCTTAAACGTGAACATGACATTACTGACATTACTAGTAACTAGTTATCTGTATTTCTTACACTGCCCCATGAATTTAGACAGAGAAGGCATGATTCAGAATTTAGCCTATTTCGGTGTTTTCTTATAACCAATGATGCCTTCGAAAAAAGTCTTTCGGCAGGAACTGACGTTGCCATAGTACTTAGAATAGCCCTGGCCATTTTAGATAAAATAGGGTGGCGCGCTCGGCGCCGGCGAGCGCGCAGAAGGCGTAAAATAAAGGGAATCCCCGAAAAAGAGTTGGGGAATCCCCTAAAAAGCAAGAACAAGAAGTAAGCAAGAGTCTTGCTAGCAAGACAAGAAATAACTGTGCAAGAAATTTGCAAGACAAGAAGTAGTTTTACATCTTGCCTTGCTTAGCAAGACAAGACAAGAAGTTGCCGAGCAAGACAAGAAATCTTGTTTTTTACATCACTAGTTCTTATCCCGCTGTCTTCCATTCAACAGTAATTTTTATTTTTTATTAAACAATCTCCTAATTTGCCCAACCTAAAATGAATAATAATAAAAAAATTCTAGGCCTCTGAAATAAACAAAATAATGTTAATGGATAGCCAAATAAGTGTAAATATCCTGTAAACCAAATCCAAAATCAAAATTATACAAAATTCTAAAAATTGAAGAAAATGATTGATGGATTTAAAAATGATTCATTTAAGCCATAGGCGCACCCAGAAAAAAGTTGGGATGGGGCCAAACTGTACAACAACCCCATTTTGTTACGTTTGTTCCTTCGTTGTTATTTTTGAAAAGAATTTCCCAAAAAATTTGTGCCAAATTCCAATTAATATCGTTAAACACACAATAGTTAACAATAAAATTAGTTTTTAACCTCAATTTGAACACCATGTATTTGTAAGCAGAGGTGTCTAAATAAGAAATTTAATAAAGGTACATTAGTTTGGCCCAAAGATTGCACTGTAGATTGCTAACGATGTGAGATAGATACAGTTGTTGGTTAAGGTCGTGTAAAGTATTTGGTTTCAAACTTTTGAGACACCCTGTAGTTGTTGCCCTGAAATGTTTTCAGTTACTTTCTGCGTAGACACACAAAATGTATTATATTCTTAATAGAAATATAGAAAATTTAAATCGAGGTAAATTATAGCATGCTTTTCTTTGATGTTTAAATCAATATGTACGTAAATGGGGGTTCATCGTTCCCGAAAGTTAATCTCATTAATAGGTACCTCAAAAACAAAATAAGTCGCCTCTGAATCTCTAAGTGGCAACTCCAAAGAAAAGACCTGCCTATCACAAGGGATTATAAATAATCCCCCCCCCCCCCCGTTACCCTGTTATCGATAAGGTATTTTCCATGTTCGGTTGAAATTAGATGTAAGCCGGGAACGGACACGCCATATAGCTTGAATGGGAGGTAATGGGAAAGTTGAGGCGAACAGCGATCACTGACCTTATGGGGGTCTCCCCGGTTTCCCGCGTCCTCTATTCTCTATTGTGCCTCGCGCAGCTCGCGTGCGCGTTTGTGTGAGTGCGCTACGCGACGCCCACATGCCGCGACCACTAAATCCCAGCACTACCAATTCTCACCGCAATCGCCACACAATAACATCGCCCTGAAAATAAGGAACATTTTGTATTCTCGTGCGTAAATAATCCGTAGAATGCAACGTTGTCATAATATTGAACGTAGGCCTGGCGAGACAGCGCTGTAACGCGTTCTGGGATTTATGTTTCGCGGAAAGTGGGGCTCCGCGATGCTCATGTGTGTTTGCTACGTCGCAAGGCGATGTAAATATTTGCTCTACTTTAAGGGCACATAGTAAAGCACACCCGGAAATGGGCACTCCTTTTATAAGGAAATGTCTCGCACGGTTTTTAACGCGCATATTCCACCTGGCTTTAGCCGCAAGCGTGTAAAGATGATAATCGGCGATTTCAATTTATATTTTTGTTCTTAATGCCAAAAATATTGCCTTGCAAAAACCGGCTTTGTTGCTCTGCGGCCATGTAGGTACAAAAAATGTCTTATGTCACGTTAACCACGATGGGATATTTCCGTGAGATTGTTATTTCTCGTTTAAATCTTTGAAATGAAACAATATTTTCTTTAGAACAAATAGGGACAAGTACCCGCATTCGTTTGAATTTGCGGAACGCTCTCATTAGCTTGACATCACTGCCCCAGTTGGGAAGCGCGCGCGTGTGTCCTTTGTGCATATTACCACGGTAGAAACTTAAGTATCGAAGAATAAATAATGCCATATTTTCTGTGTTCCCATAACAGCCGTTTCATTCGCTTAGCCGTTTCATACGCAAAATGGACTGGTTCTATTTTGCATTTATTCCAGAATTTTATTTAACGAGGTTTTGTGATTCGAACCTACATCTTTCTATAAATTTAGATCTATCGACTTATGTTACAATTATTAGAGTTTATGTTAAGTAATTTGTTTGATTAAAAGGGAGGAACATATTCGGTACTTATTACAAATTTTTCAATAACGTAACTACCATAAAATATTTTAGGCAAACAATTGTAACAAAAAATTAAATTTAATATCCCCCCATATTTTAAATCAATAAGAGTATCTACATAAAAATTTGCCGATATGCCTGTATAGATATTATGATCGACATTTCCAATATTATTAAATTCGTTTTTTTGCCATTCATTGAAAATAGGTATTAAGTTTTTGAGATTGCCCAAAAACGTAAGAAACCAATAATAGGTATAATTCAAAGTAGAGGCAAAACGGATAAAACCTAAATTTGTTTTGAGGTTAATTTTAAAGCTTAATTTTTAAAATACTTCACGACTTCACTATTTATAAAAAAATGTGAAAATGGTCTATTATAATATTTAAGCATACCCCCCACATTCTAGGAGAATCAGATCTTTTATCGGCTACTTATAGTATCTGTATTTCCGAACAAACTGGCAATTTTTTTATTACAAGATTCAAGGGCCTTCTAGAAAATTTTGTATAAAAATACTTTCAGATCCAACAAAAGAGAATTTTCGTCAATATGTTGCATTTGAAGGAAGTTTTTGTACCTACTTAAATTTCCAGTTGACTATGAGTGTAGGTACCTACTTATTTGAAGTTTAGGGAAGCATTCTGACTACTATTGATAATACCTAAGTAGTATAGGTACCTACATAACATGATATAGCAATATCTAGTTACAATAAACATCTGAAATTATAAAAACTGGCTATTTTGAGGAAAGTGAGTGAAAGTAAAGAAGTGGTAATATGTCGGATTCTGCATTAGGTATGTTGTTTTAAGATTTGTTGCAAATATTTTAATATCAGATAATGTAGGTACAATTTAAACTAAAGCAAGTTAGATCATTTTAGAAAATATAAAGCAAGTTATGTTAAGTCTAGATTAGATTTAGTCTATTTCAAGGTTTCAACTACTGCGGGAACACGAAAGCTGAAAACAAAATTTCGAATGGGAGTTCTTAAATGGGACAAAGTAAGGTCCAAATTTGCTTTTTTCTGTTTGGGAAAATAGCCACTGTGACGTCATCGATATTTTTTCCCAAGAAACATGTTGAAAATCCTTATTATTCTCAACAACTTTTGTAGGAAAAGGTTTTTTGTATTTGTTATTGTTCAAAATCTACAGGATCAAATATGAGAAAATTTAATTTTTCTAATCATTTTCCGAAATCTCTAGCTAGCCATGGAAATAATCGATAGTCAGAAATTATTTAAAAGAATGTTAGGGTGCTTTGAGCATCCTTAAATTTATTAAACTGGAATTTTAAAAAAAAATGTGCTTGTTACTAATTTGTTTGCTATTATTGTTTGTTAAAAAAAAATTAAAATTTTCTTGTTGAATAAATTTAAGGGTGCACAACACACCCTAACATACTCTAAAATAATTTCTGGCTATCAAATTGTTTCCATGGCTAGCTAGATTTTGAAAAATGATTAGAGAAATTCCATGTTTTTTTACATATTTGACCCTGTAGATTTTGAACAAGAACACATTCAAAAAATGTGTTTTCTACAAAAGTTGTTGAGAATGATAAGGACTGGGGCGGCGAGTTTGGATCACCCTGTACACTTTAATAATAATAATAATAATTCTCACCCTCACAATACTCCAAACTCCCAGAAGCAACTGAATGCTTGTGCAAGGGAGGGGCAATTACTACTATTTGTTTTCGATGCCATTTGCGGAATGGGCGGATAGAACTAGGATAATTTTATTCAGTGCTCTTGGCCTTCAGCGGTGTTTTTCTATAGGAGTATGCAGTCTGCCTCGACCGTGATACGAACCAAGATCTACCCAAGGCAGAAAAACATGCAGTCTAAATAGTCATCAATGCTCCGAACATCGTCGTGGTTGGACCCAAGAACGGTAGACGCACAGGATTGCTCGATCTCATAAGCGTAATGTTCGCCAGTCGGCAGATGGGTGTGACGTCAGCGCTAGACCAACGGATAATTTGTATATCGTGCGGTGCGGGTTTTGGTGTGTTTCATGTATTTTATTTAATCTGTTCTTAGTTTTCAAACTATTATTGAATCTTTATACTAAATTAGTGCATCTTACTTAGTACGTAAGACGTAAGAAGTAATATACAAGATGATTTTTTAGGACTACCACCGCGATTTTCTCGCTTATTTTGCGCCCTACAAAAATATAAATAAAAAAATGTGACAATTTTGAACAATATAAAAAAAACTTCAAATTGAGCAAAACTATTAATAGCTGTAGCATGTTTATTTTTAAGAAATAAAGGAAAACTTTCAAATTGAAAATTGATGGCACAAAGCCGCTTTATGCAACTGGGTACTTAGATAGTTTTTTGTTTATTTCTTATTAAGCGATTTTCTCGCTTACCTTGCGCCGCACAGAAAATTCGCAAGTAAACAAAATATTATGACGATTTTGAAGCATCTAAGAGACCCGGAAAGAAACAAAAATTTGCATGGCTTCAAGAGAGCTGAAGACCCTGTGTAATTTTCTGAACTTACCTGAATACCATAAATGTTTAATATAAAAGTTTCCTTCTACCTCTTAAAATAAACGATTATATAATAATTTCGCTCAATTTGAGTTTTTTTATTTTCAGTTTCATTCTCAGGGAAACCTAGCTGTCCAACATTGCCACAATTTTGTTTCTTACGTTTTTTTTGTAGGCCGCGAAATAGGGCGAGAAAATCATTCTATTTTTTTGTCAAATTATCTCTCCAATATGTTGTGCCATTATATCTTAGACCTCGTCAGTCGTCATTGTCTTTGATTTTTTTGTACTGAGTGATTTAATACTTAGTAATGGGCACTGGGTGAGTTAATACTTAGTCTTAATACATTCTAAGTAAAAAATAAAAGTTCTCTGTACTCTCAATACTATGTAAAAACCAAAGGATTGGCAAAATTAGTTCAATAATACCGAATGTCCACACTATATTTTAAAATTCTAAAGGGTACCGCCCGGCGCGCTTGGCAGGTAGAGGTCTAACGGTGACGTCACGCGTGCGGAGAATTTTGTCGGATCGAGCAATCCTGTGCATCTACCGTTCTTGGGTTGACACGAAAAAGCTGTCCGTCGCGCTTGCCGCTTTCCCAAAAATCCCGCGAATCCTTGCGTTACTCCCGGGGCGTTTATTTGTAAATAAAGCGGAATAATTATCGTCTTGGCGCGGCGTCGCGACGCGCGCGCCTCGTGCGTCAACCATCACTCCGGGACCGCATGGGCCGTCTCTTCCCCAGATTAAAAATGCCGCGCCAGGTTAATTGCCGTCTATGGGTGAACATGAGACACGGACAACGGGTACTGGCCGCGGCATGCCTGCGTCACCATTGACGTCAATTGCCGTCCGAAAGGTTTTTAGCTGGGGCATTTTTCCGCAGCAGTAATATACGACAGAAGTTTCGGCGCATCGATCGTGATTTTTCGTGGCCCAATTAATCGGGAGAAAGACGAAGATGACGGGACTGTGATTAAAAAGCGATAATCATCGCCTTGGAGTGGTTTGTGTAAATGCACTCCTCTCGATATTCTGGCGATTTAGAACGCAGGAAAGAATTTGTGACGTCATACTTAGCAAACAAACTCGAAATATTGTTGCTAATCGAAAAACTAGTTTAAAAAATTATTTAGTTTGAACGCTCCATGTTGTTCAAGACAATCCGTTCTCTGGGCTAAAATAGTGGGGCCCTCAACAGCGGCGACATATCAGTAAAATGAAACTGTTTTTCAGTACTTTTTTTGCACAAAGTCTTCGTTTCAAAAATATTAGATTTTAACTCTTTTATTTTTGAACCGGTTGATATAATTTGACAAAATTTGGCAGCTAACATCTAACCGAAAAAACACCATATTACTTGTAAAATGTTTTGATTCATTACCTGTGATTACACTGGCCACTGCATAACGTATTATCACAGGAGATTTATAGAGAGTTGAGATTTATTTATTACAATTACATTTTTGTGTAAGTTTAGCAAAAAAAATTGAAACAAAATTTTCTTCTGCTGCGTCTATGGTTTCGTTTCCTTTTTTTTACTAAATATTTTTGTTTACTATTATTTGGTTTACTCGATTGTGCTGCTTATTTTGTTTTATCTTATTTGGCATCTCTAATAAATAGTGCCATTGAAATATTAGTTATACCTAAGTTTATACAGGGTGAGTTTTTTTCGATGACCACTATGGGGATCTCGGAAACTAGCGGAGCTAGAACAAAGGTTAAATGGAGAAAGAATTGCGGTTTTGAATGCTCAATCTAATGCCCCTTTTGGATTTTTAGAAAGTTCATAGCTCGCTAGATATTTTGAAAAGAGTGATTTTTTGCTATTTCATCAGATCTCTGTAGCTCCGTTATTTCTCATTATACAGAAAAACTGTAGAGACAAAAATTGTAGATAATTTTGGGCTTAATAAGATAATCTCATCCAATTTTTTGTGTTGTTTGTGATTTTTGAGATATGACATAAACTTGGGTTTTTTAAATGTAAATCATAGTTGGCTATGGCCTTATCAAATCGGCAATTTTTTGAGCTTTCGAAAGATATAATACTCGGCATAGTTATTATAAAAAATAAAAAAGCTATGGCTAATATTCTATTTTTTTTAATTTTTACTATGAGCCATGGATTATTTTCATAATTACGTTCTATTTTATACTTAGACATACTTCAAACTTTCTAATATTTTGTTTTTCGCTGGTAACAAAAGGTAACAAAATAAAACAAAAATTAAAAAACTCAAATTCAAATTATTATTATTTTAAAAGGTGTTCAAACAATCCAGCATTATTATTTATGCAAATATTGCATCTTTTTAAAACTGAATTTGTCGCCTTTCTTAGAGAGCGCCTGTCAAATCTGGCAATTGCTTTTAAAACAGCTGCTCTTAATTCAACAATTGTCTCATACTTTATTCTGTACTGGTCCCCACAAAAAGAAATCCAAAACAGACAAATCGGGGAATCGGGGCGGCCAGGAAATAGGTCTATTTCTCACTATCCAACTATTTGGATAGAGCTGATCTAGGTAATTTCTCATGGGCAAATAATTATGTGGTGGAGCTCCATCATGATACATTTTGCTTTATTTTGTTACATTTTGTTACCAGCTAAAAATAAAATATTTGAAAGTTTGAAGTATGTCTTATTTTAAAATGGAACATAATTATTACGAAAAAAAACATGGCTGACTATGTGAAAATTTAAAAAATCAGAAAATTAGCCAAAGCTCTTTAATTTTTTATAATAACTATGCCAAGTATTATATCTTTGGCTCAAAAATGGGCGATTTGATAAAGCCATATCCAACTATGATTTGCATTTAAAAAAACACAAGTTTGTCATATCTCAAAAATCACAAACAACATAAAAAATTGGATTAGATTATCTTATTAAGCCCAAATTATCTACAATTTTTGGTTCTACAATTTTTCTGTATAATCAGAAATAACGGAGCTACAGAGATCTGATGAAATAGCAAAAAATCACTTTTCAAAATATCTAGTGAGCCATGAACTTTTCTAAAAATCCAAAAGGGGCATTAGATTGAGCATTTAAAACTGCCATTCTTTTCCCATTTAACCTTTGTTCTAGCTTTGCTAGTTCCCGAGGTCCCCATAGTGATCACCGAAAAAACTCACCCTGTATATAGTAAGGAGCTGGCAGCAGAACCTTTCAACTACAGGGTGACACAAAAAATAGTTGCATTCCCATTTTTCCCAACAGTATATACGAAGGAGGGTAAAAAATTAGAAATACACCAGAGAAAAGTGCCTTTCCTTTAAAGTTAGGAAAATATCTTACGAAGAAAAGTTATTTTAATAATTAAAAATTTTCAAATAAAATGTTACATTTCTCCTCCTCTGAATATAGCCAAATTCGTAGATACTGGGATCATAAGACCTACCTACATACATGTAATCATTTTAATTTCCAATAAGACCAGAACAAAAAATAAACTTTGATAAATGACAAAAATAAAAGACAAAAGGAGCAAATTCGTTGATTACATAAAAAATGTGATGATTCGGAGTTACCAACATTTACAACATTGGTTGTTCGACAACGACAACTTTTGTCAAATTGAATAGCAATCAATAATTAATTGTGACGATTTGAATGGTTTTCAAAGTAATAATCATTATTTATTTTCATTAGTTAATTTGTCCCAAAATTATATTCCTTGCCGAAAAATAAAACAAGATTATACCCTTGAAAATCTAATTTCTAACGGTACACCAGCGCTAAAGATATTAATTAACTCTAGTGAGCCTAATTAGCTAAGTATTTAGCAGTTCTAAATCGATTTCGTTGTATTTCCTGAATTAATTGAGGACAAGAACGCTTTGGCGCGCTCTCAGAACATATTATTCGACCGATCCAGACTCTCTTTTGTTATATTTATAAAATTTGGTACGATATTTTTTAAATCGCCATTATTATACGTAACACCAGAGATATAAGTAACAAGAATAGACAATTTGATGTTATCAAGAGTCGTGACAAAAGCAATAGTACTTTTTAAAATAACTTACGTATTTTATAAACCAGAATATCACTACTATATTTATACAAATATAACAATTCTCCATTACATTATATCGGTTTACATAAATACCCGGAATTTTTTCGGCTGTAATTTAAACAATACCTAACGCATGTTTTGCGTAGGTTTATTTTTTCCAAATCATAGAATCTGCGTCAAATGTGTAATAGAGGCTATTCAAACGTTTACTTTGTTACAGGTTGCCATCAAAATAATAGATAAGTCTCAACTAGATGCCAGCAACCTTCAGAAAGTGTACAGAGAGGTAGACATTATGAAAAGGTTGGACCATCCTCACATTATAAAACTGTACCAGGTAAGACCCAAGACCTCTTCCCCTTCTCAGGTATTATAGCGGGCTGCCAAAAGGTCGTAAACCCCAAAACAAAACTAACAATATATAAGTGCAAGTCAGGAAAATTATTTTTATGGTTTGACTTTGAATCACAAGTAAGAAGGTAGGTAGGAACACTTGGAAAGATTCGCTTTGTGTTCATATAGGTACTTGGTGATTGATTTGGAATGAGAATTTCCGAAACTGGAGATACTTATTCAAATGTTGTTTGTTTAAGAGATACGGGATGTTTAAGTTCTTTTTTGAAATTTAATTAGGTATATCTACCAAAATAATCAAGCTGCTGAACTGAAATTTGGCACTGGTGTATCTTTTTTTGATGGAAAATCAGCCGAAGATATCAGTATCTAAGTATCTAACAGAGGGCGATACTTGCGCTGTTTTAGAATCGTGCTTTTACTTGTTACTATTTTGGGGTTCTCTTTTTGGTCTTGCTGGGTTATAATTTTACTGCACTCTTCATTTTTCAACAAAAAGGTACTCTTTGAAATTTGAAAAATATGATTATCACCAACCTTTTTAAGATTTTTCTGATTAATTGTACATTCGAAATGAAGAAAAAAGCACCAAATGTTCCATTTTGAAAGCCAACAATTTTTGTTACATTGTTCATAGATTTTTTTTCCAATTTAAAGTAAACATTTTCGCTGTGTTTTGAGCCACATTTTTCCCGATGTCATCGCAAACGGTTGATTTTATCATTATGAAACAAGAGTACCCTTTTAAAAAGATGCACTAAAATTATAACCCAGGAGCAACGAAAAGATAACCCCAAAATAGTAACGAGTAAAAGCACGATCCAAAAAATACAGCAGTGCCAAATAAACTGTGGTGCTAAATTTCAGTTCAACAGGTTGCTTATTTTGGTAGATATAGCCATAATTCAATTCCAAATAAAGAACTTCAACGCGCTGTATCTCTTAAACAAACAGCATATGTATACCAGTTTGTCATATTTTGATTCATTGGGATTTCCCATTTTCAATGGATAACCCTGTATTTAAAAATACCTACCAGCAGTTTTTTATTAGTAGATAGTATTTTCACATTTCAAATTTGAAATAAGCCTTTCTGGAAGTCGCAATAGAGACATTATTTGTTAATAAAGTACCATTTTGTAATAACAGTAATTTTGTAGTAACAATTTCACTTTTATTGACGTAATTACATGAAAGCCAGGAAAAACTGAAAAGAGAGTTTCACAATTTGTGGGACTTCTAATTAATTCATTTGGCAACCGTATTCGTCGATTACTATGGGCTTTTGTTGTTAAATGCCTTGCAAACAGAGTAATGAATGAAATAGGTGCATTGATTCGCTGGTATAGTGACTATTTTTGGACTCGCTGGAAACGTGAATTGCATTTAATTCCTGATTACTAGCACGTATTTTTTATATTTACATGGATAATTTTTTTCTTTTTCTTTGTTAAAGTTGAAATTATCTCCATACTGATACCCGTGACGCGATTTTAATAGTATCTCCTTGTAAAAGTATTACCAAGCCTTTTATAATCTATAGAACTTTTTACATTTGCGTTTTATATCTGCGATCCCGAGTTTCTTTGTTAATCCCCCTTTATATTTTTTAATCCATTGTCCCTCTTAAAGCCCTACAAATCTAGTATTATTCCTTTTCATTCTTTTCACTGTATTCTGTCTCTCTATATACAAAGCTGTACTAGATTAAATTTTTCGATTTGTCTACATTCCAACATCAATTTTCTGGATATATGATTGCATCATATATCAGAGAATTTACCGCTGTACCTCTAAAAAGAAAGAAACAGGGGACATATTCCGAGACTTGCCAAAAGGGGCCTCATATTATGAGCTTTGTTCGTTTTTTTGGTCTCCTAAGATTATTTTTTTAGTTTTGTCCACATTTCAGCAAATGGAGATGAATGTTTTGGCACAATAACACATTGCTTCGTTTTGTCTAAACGTATTTGCGGAATCTACTAACTAGAAACATAATTTTAAGTTGAAACTATAAATTCCCAAGCAAAAAGTCATAGAGCATACCTTCCTAATTTTAAACCTTTTTTCAATAACTTAACCTTATAGTTCTGACTTGGCAGCATAATAATTTCTCAAAGTTTTAGATAGCTAATATTTAAAGTGTTTGATACCTAATAGCTTATAATATGATACTTTGGCGTCCCAAAAACACGACAAAACTTGTCTAGTAAATTATGGGATAGAACTATTTTTAGTAACTGACAGAGTGAAACAGCCTCCGCTGACTGACGTAGTCTTTCATTCTGATCATTCTTTTTTGGTCACATCTGAAATTTCCTATCCAGACTATCCACCCGTAGACCGTCCATAGCACACTAGACTCCACGTTGCGTACTACGGGCGCCTAGCGTCGTTCAAATTGGGCGCCGGCGGGCGACGCCGACGGATGGGCGGGGGGGTGAGGGGGGGGCGTCGGTTGCCAGGCGACGCCATGACGTCATCACAACCCGCCGCCGGTGCTGGCGGGCGTCAGGGCCATTCAAGTTGAAGGTGGTGTTAACGAACTTATGGATCGCGACTGGCACGAAGGAGTGGAGGCTCCTTCGGACCGACTCTCTTAAGGGATTGGTTTATAAATGGAGGGAGGGGAGAAAATGATCGTTTCCTTTAAATTTGTGATATTGAGGGAGTAGAGACGCACTGAAAGCTTTTGAATTTACTCTCTAGTCAGAAGGGGTACAGTACTCTTAGCTATGGGACATTAATGGTAACCAGTGCTATACACAACAAAATCATATACCTAAACGCAAAATAATTTTCAAAAGGCGCCGGAAGCATAGTCCATGAGAACCCTTGATATTCTCTGAAAGATGATCGAATTACTTATAGTGGCACAATTTCTCTATACAAACCATTATAGCATAGCATTCAAAATCATCTCCAAAGATTTAGCCTGTTTGATAATACCCAGCTTTCCCAGCTTTTTATGTTTGGAGAATTGAGTTTATTCTGATCAGCTTCCATCCTTTGGAACACAAATTCTGTACCTTCAGAAAAAATCTTTGGTTTACTCTAACTCCAATCATTTATTAATACAATCTGGCAATATTAAAAAAAAAAACAGTTGGAAAACAAATTTCAACAAAGTTGCGCCAAGTAAATTTCGGACAGAGTCCATGAGAACCGAACTAGATAAATTAATATTTCATAAATAGGTAAATAAAAATGTGAGAAGTAAGCAAGAACTTGTGATACTTTGTTTCGATTTCATGAACCCTTTTACTGCGAAACAGTCTCAAACCTATCGGACAAGGATCTGCACTCAGCGTGCAACTCTTTTTTTCTCCGCAAAGCAAAAACTATAGCAGATACCTATCTACGAATATAGCGCGTTCCCAATCCTCTCAAAATCTCACGTGTGTGCCCTGAGGATATAAATGGGGAAACTTTTTGCTACGTGCACTCGCCAGAGCGAAATACCGAGGAGATATTTGGAAAATATCGATCTGCCAAGAACGTGGATGCTGAGTTGCCAAGCGCTGGCACCGAGCAAGAAAACTTCCGCAGTTGGAAAATTAGATTTAAGTCGGCCCCTTATTTAAATGTAAGGGAATAATTCTTTGAAATTTCTGCCGACGAAATTAAGCAATTCCGGCATGAGGGGCAGCTGCCAAAGTGGAAGAAAATTGGAAGGTCTCTTTTGAAATGCAGGATGGAATAAGTGCACTTTTTAGAAGGATAACCTCATGACCTTTTCCACGAGATTCTGGAATAATTTTATTTGTATTTGTGACTAAAAGTTGCCCTTAGTTGTGGTAGGCCTTGATGTCTCCTTTGTTCCTATAAACAAGCCATACATTCATTGTATTTTGCTCGGCCTTATTGCAAATACAAATCATCAACGATCAACGATGAATTTCATGGGCAAAGATAAAAATATTTGTTTTGCGCCAGCTCCATTGATGAAGATCTATCGGATCAAATCCGGTTGAAACAATATTATGTCATCCGATGGCGAAATTCGGAGCGTTCAACAAAGGATGCAGCGATTACATTTGATGTAACCGCCTATGGGATGGGGCTATAAATAATGTGTAAAGTGGTTTATCTGCAACTGACATTCCACCGCCGTGAATAACTGTTGACATTGCGACTCGGCTCTTCTCGATAAAATAAACGAAATCGACGTTTCAGCCATTTGTGTGTAATGCAATTCAAAGGCCACGAGTTTTACGCCCGTTGACATCTGACTGACGCTCGCGCGGCGCGCGCTGACGTCACGGATGACTATTTTAGGTATTTTTTGTTTGGGCAATTACACCTTTTTATTGATTTAGGCGTTCTGTAATAGAGGCGATGCTAAATTTAAGGAGGCGGTGTTATTTCAGTTTTGTTTTGCGAATTATCTTTAGATATTTTCTATATTTAACCTGGATACGCGTATTTTTATTAAACTTACTCTAATCAGATATTAACGGGAAAAATTCAAGCTGATTTACGGTTTTCCAGTGTTTACACCTGCTCAGCCGATTGCCATTAACCGTTTTAAAATATACAAAGGACGAAAATTGCTAAAACGTTGAAAATTTTCTAAAAAGTAATACATTTTTTGGTACATTCTGGTTTTCCGAGAATACCTTACTCCATTTTTATACTATTCGATAAATACATTAAATTTGTTTTGTTAACATTACTTTCCCATACCTACATGTATTAGAAATATTGAAAAATGGATCTATCCTCAGAATTCAATAAGTACCTAACTTACCTACTTTGAGATATTTAAATAATAATAACTAGAAAATTAGAGTAGATTCATTCCCAACTGGAAAATATGCTTCCTGGAAGAAATATTCTATTTATAATACTGAGTTGGTCAAGAACTAGAAAGAACTAAAAAAACAAACACAGGAAGATTAAGAAGCAACTTGAATTTTCCGAAATTTCATCGCAGCGTTCGTGTGCAGTTTCCTAGTAATATTTTTGAATCTATCACGGCTTCGAGGCAAATATACCTACCTTTTTTTCCATATTTTCGCTTTCTGCTTTACACACAAAATTTTTGTTGTTATTTTGAAATTTAACTTTGTGGTTCCTATAAAAAAAAAATTTTAAAAACAAGCTTTTATTTAAATGCTCTGAAAAGAAGAAAATAAACTTTATAATAAATCAAACCAAGGCAAACCCATAATTTTGTTACATTATACAACTATATATGATAATAAAAGCTTGAGGCGAGATTTTCGTGTGTAAATTTCTTTTATAGAAAAAAAAATACATTAATTACTTGAAATTACTTTCAAGATATATATATATATATATATATATATATATATATATATATATTCTCGCGAGAAGCTTTTATACAGTTGTATAATGTAACAATGTTATGGGTTCGCCTTGGTTTCATTTATTATAAAGTTTATTTTCTTCTTTTCAGAGCATTTAAATAAAAGCTTGTTCTTAAAAATATTTTTTTATTCATAATTTTATTTTCAAATTTTTAGTTCTACTCTACTCTTCAAGCCCTTTCATTTGAGACCCATATTAAGGGGGTTGACAAAAAATACATCATCCGCCATCTTGGAGCGACGGCCATATTGAATTTAATGTGATGTCACTAACTCTATCGTTTTCTGCTCTTCAAGCCCTTTCTATTGATACCCATATTAAGGGGGTTGACAAAAAAAATACATTATCCGCCATCTTAGAGGGGCGGCCATATTGAATTTAGTGTGATGTCACTAACTTTAATATTTTCTACTCTTCAAGCCCTTTCATTTGGTACTCATATTAAGGGGGTTTACAAAAAAATACATTATCCGCCATCTTGGAGCGGCGACCATATTGAATTTAGTGTGATGTCACTAACTTTAACGTTTTCTACTCTTCAAGCCCTTTCATTTGGTACTCATATTAAGGGGGTTTACAAAAAAATACATTATCCGCCATCTTGGAGCGGCGACCATATTGAATTTAGTGTGATGTCACTAACTTTAACGTTTTCTACTCTTCAAGCCCTTTCATTTGGTGCTCATATTAAGGGGGTTTACAAAAAAATACATTATCCGCCATCTTGGAGCGGCGACCATATTGAATTTAGTGTGATGTCACTAACTCTATCGTTTTCTATTCTTCAAGCCCTTTCTATTGATACCCATATTAAGGGGGTTGACAAAAAAATACATTATCCGCCATCTTGGAGCGGCGACCATATTGAATTTAGTGTGATGTCACTAACTTTAACGTTTTCTACTCTTCAAGCCCTTTCATTTGGTACTCATATTAAGGGGGTTTACAAAAAAATACATTATCCGCCATCTTGGAGCGGCGACCATATTGAATTTAGTGTGATGTCACTAACTTTAACGTTTTCTACTCTTCAAGCCCTTTCATTTGGTACTCATATTAAGGGGGTTTACAAAAAAATACATTATCCGCCATCTTGGAGCGGCGACCATATTGAATTTAGTGTGATGTCACTAACTTTAACGTTTTCTACTCTTCAAGCCCTTTCATTTGGTGCTCATATTAAGGGGGTTTACAAAAAAATACATTATCCGCCATCTTGGAGCGGCGACCATATTGAATTTAGTGTGATGTCACTAACTCTATCGTTTTCTATTCTTCAAGCCCTTTCTATTGATACCCATATTAAGGGGGTTGACAAAAAAATACATTATCCGCCATCTTGGAGCGGCGACCATATTGAATTTAGTGTGATGTCACTAACTTTAACGTTTTCTACTCTTCAAGTCCTTTCATTTGGTACTCATATTAAGGGGGTTTACAAAAAAATACATTATCCGCCATCTTGGAGCGGCGACCATATTGAATTTAGTGTGATGTCACTAACTCTATCGTTTTCTATTCTTCAAGCCCTTTCTATTGATACCCATATTAAGGGGGTTGACAAAAAAATACATTATCCGCCATCTTGGAGCGGCGACCATATTGAATTTAGTGTGATGTCACTAACTTTAACGTTTTCTACTCTTCAAGCCCTTTCATTTGGTACTCATATTAAGGGGGTTTACAAAAAAATACATTATCCGCCATCTTGGAGCGGCGACCATATTGAATTTAGTGTGATGTCACTAACTCTATCGTTTTCTGCTCTTCAAGCCCTTTCTATTGATACCCATATTAAGGGGGTTGACAAAAAAAATACATTATCCGCCATCTTAGAGGGGCGGCCATATTGAATTTAGTGTGATGTCACTAACTTTAACGTTTTCTACTCTTCAAGCCCTTTCATTTGGTGCTCATATTAAGGGGGTTTACAAAAAAATACATTATCCGCCATCTTGGAGCGGCGACCATATTGAATTTAGTGTGATGTCACTAACTCTATCGTTTTCTATTCTTCAAGCCCTTTCTATTGATACCCATATTAAGGGGGTTGACAAAAAAATACATTATCCGCCATCTTGGAGCGGCGACCATATTGAATTTAGTGTGATGTCACTAACTTTAACGTTTTCTACTCTTCAAGCCCTTTCATTTGGTACTCATATTAAGGGGGTTTACAAAAAAATACATTATCCGCCATCTTGGAGCGGCGACCATATTGAATTTAGTGTGATGTCACTAACTTTAACGTTTTCTACTCTTCAAGCCCTTTCATTTGGTACTCATATTAAGGGGGTTTACAAAAAAATACATTATCCGCCATCTTGGAGCGGCGACCATATTGAATTTAGTGTGATGTCACTAACTTTAACGTTTTCTACTCTTCAAGCCCTTTCATTTGGTGCTCATATTAAGGGGGTTTACAAAAAAATACATTATCCGCCATCTTGGAGCGGCGACCATATTGAATTTAGTGTGATGTCACTAACTCTATCGTTTTCTATTCTTCAAGCCCTTTCTATTGATACCCATATTAAGGGGGTTGACAAAAAAATACATTATCCGCCATCTTGGAGCGGCGACCATATTGAATTTAGTGTGATGTCACTAACTTTAACGTTTTCTACTCTTCAAGCCCTTTCATTTGGTACTCATATTAAGGGGGTTTACAAAAAAATACATTATCCGCCATCTTGGAGCGGCGACCATATTGAATTTAGTGTGATGTCACTAACTTTAACGTTTTCTACTCTTCAAGCCCTTTCATTTGGTACTCATATTAAGGGGGTTTACAAAAAAATACATTATCCGCCATCTTGGAGCGGCGACCATATTGAATTTAGTGTGATGTCACTAACTTTAACGTTTTCTACTCTTCAAGCCCTTTCATTTGGTACTCATATTAAGGGGGTTTACAAAAAAATACATTATCCGCCATCTTGGAGCGGCGACCATATTGAATTTAGTGTGATGTCACTAAATCTATCGTTTTCTATTCTTCAAGCCCCTTAAATTTGATACCCATATTAAGGGGGTTGACAAAAAATACATCAAGTAAAAAAAAAGCTTGTAAAAAGATAAAAAATTAGCCACTCAAGCTTGGTCACTGGCTTTCCTTATCTGTCAAAAATTAAATTTAAAAAATAAAATCTCTGAAAATGGACTTCCTATGTGCTAAGATTTCAAAAAGTCTTACTTAAAAAATTTTTTCTTTTTTAATATTGATGACATTTCACTAGCTTTAACATTCTATTAACTTTTTGTTACTTGATAAATATCAATAAGGATGTCTTCAACGATGTCTTTAACGATTTTATTTTTTAAATGTCATTTTTTACAGAGCGAAAGTCACAGGATACGTTTTTAGTGAGTCATTTTTCATCGTTTTGAAAGCAACAGGTAAATTAGATAAATTTCAAAATAGATAATTAATAAAAAAAATCCACTATGATCAAAGTAAGTAGGTATATTATACATAAATATAACATACTCTGGTCAAACCCGATATTTGTTTGTTGTGATAATTGATTATAATTTTAATGAATCATGAAGGTCCGAACCGAAGCGCTTTTATAAATTTCGCAAGTAGGACAAAGTCCAATTTCGCATCCTTGCATGTGTCAATCAACAATTTCACATTCCCAAAACATATGTGTAAGCTTAGAGCACGTCACAACCTTTTATTTTGATTGAAGTTTCAATTGTACGCGAAATGCCCTCGAGGGGTAAACGAGATTTTAAGCGCTCCGAATTTTCAGGTAATGGAAACGAAGAACATGATCTACCTGGTCTCCGAGTATGCTAGCCAGGGGGAGATATTTGGTAAGTGGGCTACTGAATATTGCAGGAATGGGGCGGTAGCATACCTTCCTTCCAGGGGCGGGTTAGGAAAATTTTCTTTATATGCCCAAAAAAATATTCCAGAAGATTCCATGAGTGACAAGTGTTTAAAAAAGAAGTGACCTTTTTGCTTTTTTATAACAATAAATACCGCTGATTTCTGAAATAATGTACAACTAGGGTATGTCTAGATATTATGTTCACAGCCAAATAAAACCTTGACATTGATCTAGAGTACTTATACTACGATTGAGTAAGGTATTAGGTATACCAAAAGAAAAAC
Organism: Pseudeuparius sepicola; assembly: GCA_963920635.1. NCBI lineage: Eukaryota > Metazoa > Arthropoda > Insecta > Coleoptera > Anthribidae > Pseudeuparius > Pseudeuparius sepicola. The sequence continues at coordinate 12,520,937 of OY987303.1, forward strand.
AATATCTATCAAAAGATAGAACCAACAGAAACAACTACTCCGAGGGCTAATACCCCTACCGGCATTGAACTACACCATTGGTTCTCGATTTTCGTTGGGAATAAACATTGCACAGATCAACAAAGATAGCAATATCTTTGACGTTACGTTGGTGAAGGAGAAAACTTTGATCTGTGCAATATCTATCAAGTTTGACAATTCATTATTCGTGTATGTCGCCACCTATTGGAGATTAAATGAGAAATATGTGTTAAAACACATTTCAAAGTTTTAGCAACATTTTCTCTTTACTTTATATTTTACTCAATTGTACCTAATATTTGGGTTTGAAAATAGAGTTTCTTTGAGGTAGCTCTCTGGCCTTGTCGCTATAAGGTTTAAGGTCGTGCTTTCCTGACAAAATATATTTAGTACTAATGTTTACTCGTCATTTAAAATTACAATGGTTAGTTATTTCCTGTGTATTCGACCAATATTTTTAATAAACAAAATTATGTTTTTGTTGTGATTTTTTTTGTCCCTTCTTTTATTTATTACGTACGTTTCGGCAAATACATTTTCACATTTTTATTTATATAACAATAATAAGAAAGAAATAATAATTAAAATTAAATTTGTTACCTAGCACATATATAATATGTAAATTTTAGAGTATTATTATTATTATTTTGTTGGTGCTAAGACTCTTCTTTTGCGTTTCAAACTACGTTTTTTTGTACCACGATATAAGTCTTTTGCTGGCTTGTACTGATAAAATTTTTAATTCCACACTCCTTGTCCACCCGCCGTAAAAATAACATCTAAAAAAATATTTCTTTGAAAATGTAAAAATTTCAACCGTCATGATCACACATTTGTTGTAAGTATTTATTTTGTTTAATATTGTTAAAACTTTTATAATTAAAAAAAATTACCAATTTTTCAATTTTCTTGACATAACCAATTGTTTTAGGACTTTTAACTTGTGAAGTTTGTTTGACGTTTTTAAACTGTGTTGATTTTATCTGAAGATGGCGTTTTAAATGTGTAAATGCCGAAATGTACGTAATAAATAAAAGAATGGACAAAAAAATCATAACAAAAAACATTATTTGTTTTAATAAAAATATTGGTCGAATACCCAGGAAATAACTAACCATTGACAAAGTACAGGGTGTCCCGAAACAAGTAAGTAAATGGAGATTATGACTGTTCAAAATAAGAAATATAGGATTTCTTAGCCCTATGCCCGGACATCCTGTGTACATTCCTTCTAAACATATACCAAAATTCCCTAAAAGAGCACGCGTGGGTTCACAATTTTACGATGAACGAGTTTATTCCAATTTATATCCCAGCGCCTTTTTGTTGGTTAGCACTCGCCGAAATACGGCCTGCAAATGTCCTGAAATTAACCCTTGGCCTTTTGGGCGAAGCTCAGTGAGTCCGGCCCTGACGGATAATGGCCGCCCCCGCTCCAGGAACCTTGACGCTCCTCTGACGTCATAGCGTCGGGACCCCGGATTGTGCACGCGGGCGCAACGAGGTTGGGGTTACGTGCCGATTAGAACGATAGAGACTTTTTTATGTACCTACTAATGATCTAATAATGTTAAAGATATGCAGTTTTCGCAAAACTACCTACTGCTTACTATATACTTACCTGTCTAATATGACAGTTGTTACACTGTTTTACAAAAAAATATTAAATACTATTAATAATTGAAAATTTAAAACTCACATTATCAAATTTATCAAGTACAAGTAGGTAGAACAAAGCGTTAAAGTTATATGAAAATATTACAAGCGTAATGTATGAGTTACATATACAGGATGTCTCTGGAATTAGTGCCATAAATCAGTTTCGTTACGTATCATTTGTATCTCCAGAAATAAAAAAGTTATGGCGATTTAAAATTTTTGTATTTTATCAATTTTTCGCTATAAATTTCACGAGTTAGATCGCAAAGTTGGTAACAAAAGTAGGGAAAGGTCACGGTCACCCAAGAGAACGCAATTAATATTTAAAGTTAAATAAATCGACAACAATAAGTAATACAGATTTATTCGACACAGTATAAATTCCTTATTACATATTTAAGAATAGGGAGGTATTACATCTTTAATAAAAAAAACACATTTTGCGTACTCTTAGGAACGCGAGATCGAAAGAGTACGCAGTGCTGGATTTAAGAGTACGTACCAAAAAAAATTCAAATATCATCAATATATTATTCTTGACATAAGATAAAGACGTGGTAGTCGGCACAGTCTTCGTGCCACCATGCACCTCATGAATCACAATTTCAATCCATTCTGAAATGCTCTAGTGTTTCCTGCAGAGAGAACAAAGAATATCGTTTTGAGATTTTCTAGTTTTTTCAACAAGTGGCAACGCCTTTTTTAATTCCTTTTTTAATAGACCTGTTTGTGGGAGCGTACCTACTCTTTACATGCGTACTCTTGCGGACATGTCAACGATATTGAATCATATATTTAACTAAAACAGGCGAAACATGCCTATCTAAAGCCGTTTCAGGATGCTCAGTCGAACAATATACTTAGTTAAACATTCACAGAGTAAGACAGTCCCTATAGCAAAGTTGCCAAAAATTATAAAATTGGTTAATGGCCTGTAATTCGTCGAATCTTTTACGGAGCACCACGCGACTACACTCAAAACTTGTTGTCAATTGAAGGCGTTTACATTGAATAGCGACCTCTATCCGAGTAGCATTGGAACTAATAAAAAATGCCAGTGCGCGTACTCTTAGGGGCTGCGTACACTTATGTGCTCTTACCCTAGGCTGTTCAGTCCATAATAGCGATTTTTTCTAACAAAAAATATTAACAGAGATATTTTGTCAGCTGCTAAATGGACACCAATATTTGTTTCAAACAATAATAATATTTAGATAGTTTTATCACTCTAGTTGGGTTTTAAAGCTCGTTGACATGCGTCCCTGTGCCGAGCCGGATAGAGCTAAAATAAACTGTCAAAAATAAAACAAGAACTCGTCTCAAAATTCAAGGTTAATTTTCGAAATCCTCTGAAACTTCGTATTTTCAACACCAAAATATTCACCTACCAATAAATCCGCTAACCTATTTTCGCCTGCAATTTGAAATTCTTCGGCGCGGCAAAACTTGTCCCTCCCCTTCTGGAATATTGAATTAGGCCGGAGATATACAGAAAATTTCCATATTCGGGTAGGGAGACCTGTCTGGGTTTGGAATGTATTTAGAATACATTATGGTGTTCCTGTTGCAGACTACATCGCCCGGTATGGTCGCATGTCCGAGGACCAGGCCAGGACGAAGTTCTGGCAGATCCTGTCTGCCGTTGAATACTGCCACAACCGTAATATAGTACATCGAGATTTAAAGGTATGCGAGTAATTGAGAACTTCCTGTACCTCTTCCTGTTTCCGCTCTAGAAGATAGTAATTATTATTAACGCAAACGTTACTTATCTGCAATTCAATTCTCTGGTCCCATGCGTAGAGCAGTAATGTATACAAATGGGTTAGAGCAAAGACAATCCCGTTAGAGGTGCTTTACTATAGGTTATAAGGTATCCTCCAAAAAGTTCGCATCAAATTCGCAGGACATTTTCTGTAAAAAATAGATAATTTCGGTTAGTTTGATGATGTTTTAATTTGTTATTATTTTCTTTACATTAAATTAATGTTCCAGTACCTAATAAACTATCAAAAATAAAAATAAAAAAAATATTTTATAAAATCCAACTTTCGCCCACAAAAAATTGTATTTTGGAGCAAAATTCAAGGGCTTTATTTCAATTTTGTAGGCCTACAAATTTTTTGTCTCACAAAAAAAACGAAAATATTATTTAGCGATTTTTTTACCTCAAACTGAGCGTATACCGTATAAGCTTTGTTACCAAGTTTCGTAACAAAATAACAATAATTGTAAAATTGCTGCGATATATTGGATATTGACACTAAAATTTATGTAGAAATCACAGTGGAAATTTGATTTTTCGTAGGATTGCCTCCAATTTTTATTTCTGCTTGTTACACCCAAAACTGTAGTTATTCAAAACATCAAATACGATTTTTAGTAAGTTTTTCAAATAAAATAATTTATGTAATCTGTGGCTCCATGTAGATACAGGGTGTTCCCGAATATTTAGTGCCCCTCCCCTGTAATGTTTGCGAGAGATAAATCTTTCAAATAAAAATTGTAGTACTTTTTTCTGAACCGCCAACAAAGAACTTTAGAAATAAACTTTGTTTTTTAAATAGAACACCCAATATATTTTTTGATTTTTGAAATCTTGTGGTCATTACGATGATATAAAGCTGTATACCGTTTTACAAATATAATATTTACAAATTTCATCCTAAATTTGTTTAACTTGAATTTGTGGATCTTATAAAAAAGACAGGTGTGTTCGATAAAAGAACAAAAATGTTTTCTTTAACCGAGAGAATATTATATCAAGATTCTAAAATGTTAAGAGATATTTGAGGTAGATATAACCAAAATTATTGAAATAATAAGTAAATATTTTAACCCAAAATTTCAGTAAAATCGTAAAATCCAAAAAGGCCAATTACATTTTGGGATTTTAATGTCATATATCCTTTGGCCAAAACAAATATTTTTGTTCTCTTACCGATTACCTGGTTTTTCACGAGATCCACAAAATCAAAGTTAAATTTGGCATAAAATTTGAAAATATAGTATAAAGTTTCAATCATTTCAATCAATAACGAATAGATTTCAAAAATCAAAAAATATATCGTGTGTTCCATTTAAAAAACCTAAGTATACTGGGTCTTCCAAAAAACATTCTCTTCCAGACGGCAATATACTCAGTGGCCAAAAATAAAACGAAAATCGCCTATGAAGAAATGTCGAATAACGCTTCGTAATAAATTTGTTTTATGATCTATAATATTATTAATAATTAATATTTATTAATATTTTATAATAATTAATATTAATTAATATTTATAACTATAATAAACGACATATTAATTTCTAATATCTGTCAAACTGATGTTAAATAGATATTAAACGATAATAAATTAAGAAGAAACATTTGCGGTGCTTTTCTTTGATGTCATTTCGTAATTTTTTATTATAAAAAAAGTCGTAGTAGGCCTTGAAAATTGAAATTAAGAGGGGGTTGCCGACAGCGAAAGTGACGTTAGATTTCGTCCTGGCAAAAATTTAGTACAAACATCTCTGTCTTCATTTTAATCATAAGATGTTACAAGCAGTGTTTTGTTTTATAGGTTATGAAAACCTTGGGAAAAATAATAATTCCAGTGCATATGCTTTTAAGATCTTATGATTAAAATGAAGACAGAGATGTTTGTACTAAATTTTTGCCAGGTAAAATGTTATTAGATTTTATGCTATACAACTTAAAAAAATAGGAAATCTAACGTCACTTTCGCTGTCGACAACCCCCTCTTAAGACCTGAAATACACAAAAATATAGTTTTTGTGATCTTTAGAAAACGGACAAAATCGGATGAAAATGATTTACCTAATAAAAGTACAATAATTATTTTTCGGAAAACTGTACAACCATTTGAAAAATATGGAAATAATTTTCTCTCAAAAAAAAAATTCTCTAAAAGTTCCGAAATTTTCGAAAAACTAATACTTTTATAGGCCTGTGGCCTATCTTTAACCGAGCCGGAGATAACCAAAAAGCGGACTTGTTTTTTTTTTCAGCTTACTTCTTTTTCGACTCTTTCTAGTCTTTTTATAAATATGACCTCCTACCTCGGGTTAATCGAGATCTACAAGATATATTAGGGCCTATGGATTATTCCAGTTCCAGAAAAAAACATAAATGTCCGATCGTCCCACCTTTTCTCAAAAACATTAAAATAATGACCTGAAACTCATAATAGCGCCAATATGACCCTATCCTAATGAGCTTCCAAATGAAGAGATGAAAAATTGTAAATGGCCACCAGCGCAGTATTTAAGACAAGACCATATAAATGCCCCTAAACCTCCAAAGCCGAGAGGTCAAATTTTCAAAAAAGGTATTCATCACCTCACGAACCTAAAAAAATGTTACTGAAACCACGTGGATGTCCGTTACCTACCCTTCCGTGGCTTCCGCGTTGGGACCTGGTGTGACGTTTTTATTAAAATTCCTTAGCTTCGCCCGGCATGCCTCGATATTAGCCTTTTTGTAGATTAAATATTTTCCTATCCGCCATCGCCCCTTTTCAAACCCGTTGCGGGGTGGCCTTATAAAAGAGCCCTCCGACCAACCACTCTTGGTTCCCTTTATATTCCGGAGTATTATGTTTGCGGAAGGGTATACGCGAAAAGGAAGCAGCAAAGCTTCGGCCGCAGGTATTAAAAAACGTGGTCTGTTGCGGATAGACGCACGACTCAACGTTATTCTACACTTGGACTTCTTGGTAAGGACGATTTGCTTGTGCCAGAATCAGAAATAAGTGCGAAACTAGTGATGTAAAAAACAAGATTTCTTGTCTTGCTCGGCAACTTCTTGTCTTGTCTTGCTAAGCAAGGCAAGATGTAAAACTACTTCTTGTCTTGCAAATTTCTTGCACAGTTATTTCTTGTCTTGCTAGCAAGACTCTTGCTTACTTCTTGTTCTTGCTTTTTAGGGGATTCCCCAACTCTTTTTCGGGGATTCCCTTTATTTTACGCCTTCTGCGCGCTCGCCGGCGCCGAGCGCGCCACTCTATTTTATCTAAAATGCCTTCTCTGTCTAAATTCATGGGGCAGTGTAAGAAATACAGATAACTAGTTACTAGTAATGTCAGTAATGTCATGTTCACGTTTAAGATTTAAGTAGGTACCTACCTTGGTACCTATAGTTTGTTCAGCGAATGTTCGACCCTACGTCACAACTCTCGTCCTTGTCTAACTCGTGAATATACGACCGATATCCATCGTATATTCATGAGTAAGACAAGGACGGGAGTTGTGACGTAGGGCCGAACATTCGCTGAACAAACTGTAATTTCAGTTTTTTTTTTGTATAAAAGAATTACCTACTTTGTTTCTTATTAATATGATTTAAATAAATCACGTTTCCCTCGTTTATTTGTCTCATTTACTTGCCATCGCATCGGTAGAAAGCAAGAAATCTTGTTTCTTGCAAATTTCTTGACAAAAATATTGTCTTCTTGCTGGAGCTACTCTTGTCTTGTCTTGCTTCTTGCTCCACTACTTCTTGTCTTGTTCTTGCAGCAAGAACAAGACAAGTCTTGTTCTTGCAGCAAGAATAAGACAAGACCAAGAAAGAGCAAGACAAGAACAAGAAATTTTTACATCACTATTCGAAACGTACACTTTCAACAGACGAAACTAAAGCCATTTTCTTGATACTTTTGGAGTAATAATAGTTCTCAAACTGTTGACGTCGAGATTTGGCGACCGTTGGAAATCTTTATGTTGCTCCCCTCAACGATCACTTTGCTCATTAACTAAATATGTTATACAGTGGCCGGCAGAAAGTTGGACACAAAAATTTAATATTTTGAAACTCTGATTTCGATTAATTTAAATTTCTAGCTGCTAATCGAACAAAATTAAAGTTTAGTTTTTGTCTTTTTGTAATTCACAGGGTGGTCGAAAAAAATACAAAAAAGTTAAATTTCTTTGTTTACGAGGTGGCTGTGACTTTAAATCTGACATCCACCTTTGAGTCCAAACAACTTTTGTAAGTAACTTTTTACCGTATTTTAAAAAATAAGGGTACTTTACTCTTGAGTTATTTTGACATTTTTGAATCTACCTCGTATCCAAAAAGAGATATTTAAATTTTGATATGTGCGTTTTGAGTCTCAAATGATGCACCAACTTTTATAAACAATAAAATTTTCCGAGAAATTAATAATAAATAAGTTTTCCATTTGTGTCCAACTTTCTGCCGGTTACTGTATGTATATTAACTAAAGGACATCGGTATCAGTAAAGATAGATACATTCGGTAAATAATAAGATTCGAATTTGATTATAAATTGCCTTCCTTTGAGCAGCTATATACCCCTTGTTATCTACCCCTTGCTAGCATTTTGTCACAAGTCCCAATATGACGTGATCCCTACATCAACGCTAAATTGGTCGCCGAAATAGATTCTGCCAGAGCCCATTTGCCAAAGTTAATAACTAATCTCGACAAATTTATTCGGAAACTCACCCGCACGAATCCAAGCGCTACGCCATAATTTCAATTAAAATTAGTATTCCCCACTTCTCTAGTAGATTGCTTCATAATTTGTATACATATACTAGGTGTAAACTCAAGCTCTATAGCAGACAGTATACGGGGTGACTCTTTACCAACAGGGTGGCCTATTTGAAGTGGAAGCAACCCCGTAATTTTTTTTATTTTTCATCCGATTTTAGCCGGATTTTTTCTGAAGATAGGTCGCAAAAACTCTTTTTCTTTATTTTGGTGCAAAATTTCAGGTCTTAATCTAAATTTTAAAGGCCTACTACGAATTTTTTTTTTGTAAAAATAACGAAAACCATTTACCGTTTTTTTTTATTTAAAATCTGACACCACAGCGTCAATTAGGACTAAAATCCCCATATACCAAATTTGAACAAAAAAATATACCAGTTCCATTCTGCAGGGTGTCAAAGTTTGCCATAGAATCCCGTCAAAAGAGATGACAGGTCAACAGGACTACTCAAAGTGTTGGTGTGCAAAGATTCAATACAAAAATGTATGTACAGGGGCTTTTTCTCTGGGTCGTCTCAAAATGCTGAATTTTTATTAAACTTTATACTGGTCAGGAGTGCTCTGGAATTATTAAAAAAATATTAATAAAGTAATTGTTGGACCTTTATCAATAAAGTCACTGTCTTAGATGATACATTTTCTGTGCGTTTCCTATTATGGCACACCAGCCACCCTAACTCATATGGGCTAACTGACTCTCAGGCTTCTGTATTTTTAAACTTAGTTTCTAGTTCGTTTATAGTGTCAGGGCGGTTTTGATATAGCTACTATATTTTCTATTGGATCTTTACACACCAACACATTGAGTGGTCCTGTTGACCATTCAACTGTTTTAAGGGGATTCCATGGCACACTTGACTTGCCGCATGCCTTTAAAATTCCCATTTTGCTCAACTTTGACACCCTGCAGAATGGAACTTCCTGTATATTTTTGTTCAAATTTGGTATGTGGGGGTTATAGGGTGTCCTAATTAACATTGAGGTGTCAGATTTTAAATAAAAAAATCGCTAAATGGTTTTCGTCATTTTTTATTGGCAAAAAAATTCGTAGACCTAAAATTTTGCACCAAAGTAGAGGTTTTTGTAACCTATCTTTAGAAAAAAACCGGCTAATATCGGATGAAAAATAAAAAAATTAGGGGTGCTTTTATTTCAAATGGGTCACCCTGTATATACGCATAAATTTGGGAAATTGTAGCTTTTGGCAAGTAGCGACTAGGATAGTCACTGCTAGTATGTGCTGATTGTAACAAATGAAATGAAGCAAATCAAATTAACTGAAAAATTACTGATTTAAAACAAGAATCATCCTTTACGCGTTCGTCTATAATAATTTTTATTTCTGGTTGAAATGAGTTCATTTAAACTGACGTAGGTACTTGTTAATAATTATTGTTTTACAGTTTTTTTTATTAAAGTTTGTGCGTTGCGTGCAAGGTTGTGGTTATTTTTTCCGTATGCAAAGTTGCGTGCAAATTTAGTACCTAATTTTGAAATTTCTAGAAACAATAAGCCGAAAGAATCGGACTATAGATTGCTGGGATATTCTCGAGGCAAACAACCAAATCGCTTGAAATATATCCCACGATAACGATTTTTAAAGCGGCAAATTCGGAATTTATTTGTTTTCAGTGCCGAATTCGCCGGTGAGAAGGTCGTGCGAGATTTAAATGAGTTTGTCGATATCGATTCATAACAACTAGATGTACTTTAACCACCGCGCTTTCAATACCTATTTAAATTTTAAAACATTAAATGTAGGTAAAGGCGAATGATATAGAGGTAAGAGGGAAAAGGGAAGTACAGTTTATAGCAGGGAATATTCCCATTTCTCTAAGCGAAATATTTAAAAAAATATACAATATACAAAGTTGTAGATTCTCAGGTGTACGATCTTTTGGCGATATAACATTGAACAGGAGATAGAGAAATCAGAAAACAGCACTATTTCGAACTATCTAACAAAATACATGTCCCCAGATGGGGTTTACAAGAGGTGAAATCGCCGGAATGTTTAACTTTTCACGAAAAGTCACCCTTTATAATAGTTTTTGCTCCCTTCGAACTGAAGATTCGTGTTGAGAAAATATTAATTTGTTTTACGGGTGTTTAAAAATTGTAAATTTTGTAATCAAGTGAAGAGTAAACGAACTTGAATTTTCGGTTTTCGCTAAGATGAAGACAACGAAATGCCTAAAGAAAGGATTGTAAAGGTTGTTGATTCTATTCCATTAGATGAAATCGGAAGAATTTACAATAATCTTCCTAAAACATTGGAAGAATAGGCAACTCATCGTTTTTGAAAAAAATATATGAAATATATTTTTCTAGAAGGAATTATATTAATTATGATAATTATGTTATTACAATTTAATGAAAAACTTCCATATAAAAAATAAAATTACAACAATTCAAAAACGAGTATAAGTTATACATTCTTCCAATGGTTTCCGAAGATTATTGTAAATTCTTCTGATTTCATCTAATGGAATGGATATAGAAAATAGAAAACTGTATTTATTAGATGGTAATAAATACATTTTTTCTTGAAATCGGCAATGTAGTGTCTCAAAATCGTCATTAAAAGCTCAGAAATCGGCACTGAAGTAGCCCATTATTGTACGAAAGCAACGCCGCGCGCTCGGTTCATGGACGGGTGATTCCTTATGATTATTTTTTTGCCTGATAAAACATTTTTCCGATTTAAAATAATATAATATGTACCTCGGCATTGAAGTTCTTTTTAAGATTCATGTGGTTTATTTGCCTCGGCCAGAGGGCTCGGCAAGTAAATTCCACATGAGCGATAAAAAGTTGAACTTCAGTGCCTTCGTACATAAATACCTATTTCTAAAATAATTTATTTTTAATTATGATTATTATTTTATTACAAGTTAATTAAGTTAATTTACTCTTGAATTAATTCCCAAATTTGCAGTTTTTGCACACTTGTATAACAAATTAATATTTTCTCAACGAGAATGTTTCTTCATTTCGGAGGAAGCAGAAACTCGTAAGAAGAGTGATTTTTTACGAAAAGTTAAATATTTTGATTATTTTTAAAAAATAAACGGTTAGAATAAGATCTGGCATATAACCTGTAATAGGTATAATAAAACCTATGAATAAGGGGTTCTTTATTCATTGAATAAAACATTACGATGAAAAAATAAAAAATTTCCATGGAAACTAAATGAAAAATGAAAACAGACGGAACGAAATTTATTTTTCGTCAATGAAAAGAGGTGGAACGTACTTTTATTTTAGCTTTTCTTTAACTTTCTGAAGAGTCATCACCATCGATGATAATAGGATAAAGATCAAGCTTTATACCAATTAGCAAGTAGATTAATTCATACTATTTTCAAAGTACTTAATACAAAGACTTAAGCGAACAGGCATCTCACCAGTGGCGTAACTACCGCTGTATCAGCTGTATCAATGATACAGGGCCCACTGGCTTAAGGGGCCCACCGACCATTCCAGTCACTGCAGTATTAGCCATTAAAATATTTTAAAATGTTTGTTAGACGTTTTTCTGTGTAATTTTTTAAATTATTATATGCATAGAACTAAGAATTATTTTAACGTATTAATGATACATTATTTTAACGTATTAATAATACATATTATTTATAAATTACAGTAAAATGTGTAATGTTATAAATAATGAAATATATATAGTTCTGATGATGGCATTATGCCAAAACGTGTAAACTTTATTATACAGTGCGTGTCCCAGGATAAGTGAAACGAGAGGTGTAAAACTCCAAAAATTTTCGAGTTCGAATTTGGCCATTTGGGGTTCAGGCCTGCTTGCCTAGAAAATAATTTTCACCAAATTTTTATTTTTAAAAAATATAGTAGGCCCTGGAGGAACGATTTATTTATTTTCTGTGTAGGTTAAGTGCCCTTTCTCGACAAGATATCGAAACATTTCATCGGAAAAAGTTGCTTAGAATTGAAAATTATGTCCTTGTGACAATTTTCAAAATAATTGGCCCACTTTGATTTTCGTCCATTTTATTTCCTATAGGTAGGTGAACTATCCTTGTCCTTTAAAATATCGAAAAATTTCATTAGAAAAAGTTGTGTTTATAAAAAGACCCTTTGTCAATTTTCAAAATAATTGGCCTACTTTGATTTATTATTATTTTATTTATTATTTCAAACAAATCATAGTATAGGGCCGATTGAGTCCAAATTTCGCAGTCTTGCATACTTTTTTATTCTGAATAACTTTATCTAATGAAATTTTTCGATATTTTAAACGACAAGGATAGTTCACCTACTTATAGGAAATAAAGTGGACAAAAATCAAAGTAAGCCAATTATTTTGAAAATTGGCATAATTTTCACTTCTAAGCAACTTTTTCCAATGAAATTTTTCGATATCTTGTCTAGAAAGGGCACTTAACCTACACAGAAAATAAATAAATCGTTCCTGTCAGGGCTACTTTATTTTTCAAAATTAAAAATATGGTGAAAATTATTTTCTAGGCAAGCAGGCCTGGACCCCAAATGGCCAAATTCGAACTCGAAAATTTTTGGTCTTTTACACCTCTCGTTTCACTTATCCTGGGACACACTGTGTATGTTTTGGAAAATAAACTAATAATGTAAGATTGTAACGACGAATGTTACGACCAGGATATTTAGAAGAATTAATAAAAAAATAAAGAAATCAAAATGTTTATGCTTCGATTTGGTTACTATACTTCAAACTTAAAATTAAATTATTTTCTTTTAACATTCAGTAAGTATCTAATTACAGTTATAACGCACAAGGCCCCTGTTATCTTTTTATTGTTCCGATTTAAAAATCGGCGGGCAGTTTTATTTCTGTAGGTATTATTTATAAATAGTGATATGCTGTTCTGGAGTATATACACCTTCGGAAAGGTCTATTAAAATCAAAGTTACCACATTGTTCGCGTACGTGGGGTAGATGAATAATAATCCCAACTTTTTTGCTCCGACAACCTCAAAAATGAAGTGCCGACGTGGGCATGCCGAGCAAAAACCCACAAGAATTATGAAGCCTGTCCTCCAGCAAGGACCTGCCACTGTACGAAACAAACGACCGTCCGGTTTTCCAGTTCAATTTTTTTTCGGTGACGTTGCGGTCGTTTCGTATCGATCACAGCCCGATCGTGTGGCGTGGGCAGACGACCCAGCTCGGCCAACCAGCCATCCCTGGCGCACGAAAAAATGGGTATTTCACTTTTCACCAGGAAACATGATTGGCAGCCCGACCTTTGGTTTTCTCTGGGTTTACACGCTCGTCTCGCTTCCGGGAGATGATGAAAATAGAGGAGTAGGCTTTGACTGGCTTAAATTTCAGAATATTTCTGGGCAAGTTTTGAAGTCGTTAAATTCATTGATATCGATGAAAGTATACAAAGAATCCTGTGACGTAAATACCAAATGACGGCAGATTCGTACGTGATATTTACGATTTTATTTCCACTAACGGTTATTATAAGAGTTTGTTTATTTGGTTTTAGATATAAACTATAAACTGCCCCAGATAGTATTTTTTTACGGTGATCAAATCAAAAACACAAAGTCGCTATTTCTACATAACATTATCTATGTTGTGTCTCACAAGTGATAGTCAACTTAACGGTTCCTTGGCCCCAAATAAAAAGAAAACACTAATTATATCTAAGTACTGGCTTATACACATAGGTACACTCTCTTGTCGAGATTTTGGGCCCTTGAAATAAGTGGTTGCCCTTAAAATAAGTGGTTCAATATCAATTTTATGTTTGCGACTTGTTTTAATTTCTAGGATTATATTTTTGATTTAAAAAAGTCGAGCTTTCATAAAAAATTACCTATGCAAAATAGTTCCAAAGGATCTCAATTTCGTCATTAGCTAAAGTTAAATGTAACAATGCCATTTTTTAGGCACAGTTTAGACACAGTTGCGACCACATGATTTCGGGAAGATTTTGTAATATATTATTATGTCCTTCCTGTGTTATTGTTTGTTGTAAATCTTAGGTTTGCTTCCATCAATCTATAGGTACGCTTTTTATAATTTGATAATATATCATTTTATTGGTAATAAAAAATATAATAATATAATATATAATATAATATATATATATTATAACAATATAACAATAATGATTTTGTCCTCGACAATTCAATCCTCCAACGATAACGTAATAATTGTCGATTTTAAAAAAATTTTAACAAAAATCTCGGTTTGCGATTATAAATATTTCGAAAAAGTTACCGTGCATTTTTTGTTGTTTCAGGCTGAAAATTTACTGCTAGATTCCCAAAATAACATAAAAATAGCTGACTTCGGTTTTTCGAATTACTACACGGCCGGAGGACAGCTATCTACCTGGTGTGGGTCTCCGCCTTATGCCGCACCTGAAGTATTTGAAGGAAAAAAATATACCGGGCCTGAAATAGACATATGGGTAAGTACCTACCAAAAAAATGGTACCTTATGGTATTTTATGACTGTTCTATTGTACTTTTTTATGATTGCCTATTATAGCATTATTATTTGGTGATAAATACGTTATTTGTTCCAGAGTTTGGGAGTTGTGTTGTACGTCCTGGTGTGCGGAGCTCTGCCATTCGACGGTTGCTCTTTACAAGCTCTACGGGACAGGGTGCTCTCCGGCAGGTTTCGGATACCCTATTTCATGAGTTCTGGTAAGCCCTCGGACCATTGCGACGCGGAAAAACGTCGGTGAATTCAGGGATTTGAAACTTTGACTTAATGGAGACAAATATAATATCCTGAACGGTACAAGGCATATTGTTTGACGTGTTGGTTTGCGCGAAAGTGAGAAAGCTTGAATGATGAATTGGGTCGAACTTTGACCATTGTTCGAACAAAGTAGGTAAAAAGTTGTTCAAATACAATTGGGCAGTTGGTATTTGCCTTATTAGGTCAATTAGTCAGAATTTTCTAATCATTCATGTTAACCTTTATTTAATAATAATATTTGAATGACAAGGGAGATTATAAATGGTAGTCAAATTAAACAAATACCGACATGCATATACATTGGTTGCATTTTTCTAGAACTGTGTTTCCCAAGAACAATTATTTCGAAAATAGGAAATCGTTCGAATCCAGTTTATTATCGATTCTCTGGAAAATTTCATCAGGAATTAACCACGAACGCAACTAGCCCCATAAAAACAAATAGCTCCTTATCTCTTGACGCAAACGTTTGATAATCGTGCATTAAATGTTTTCCTTCTCTCGCTCGATAAATTTCGGTTTTATTAATAAACTATCTACCACAGTAATTATCTTTTTTATGAAATATCTAACCGAACGAATGATCTTTTACTACGAACATTTTAGCAATGCTCTTCGCGCTCTTTTGTGGTCTCCATTGATTTTTACATCAACTCATTTTTTCCTACTTATCGCTACGCCGTAACACTATACGCCAGATTATATTCAACCCAGATACATAACCAACACCTTCTTAACTGCAAATCGTAAACCGTTTTCGTTTCGCTTCCAGACTGTGAATCTCTAATAAGGAAAATGCTAGTTCTCGAACCAAACAAGAGGTTCAGCATCCAGCAAATCAAGAAACACCGCTGGATGCAGACGGGGGTACCGCCAAGCCTGCCACCCTACATAGCGACTTCGAACGCCCAACCGAATGAGCAGATCTTGAGACTGATGCAAAGCCTGGGAATAGACGGCTCCAAGACTAGAGAGGTAGGTCGGGAAATTGATGGCGGTGACAGTTTCGTTACGGTAAACGGTTTGGTGGTTTTCCAGTCGATAAGAATGAACAGCTACGACCACCACGCGGCGATCTACTTTCTGCTGTTGGACAAGTTGAGAAACCAGCTCGTCGGCGGTGACCACCAGACTGGAGTGCGCGAAGTGCAAAGGCGGAGGCCTTCAAACGTCGCTGAACAAGCTATGAGGAAAATAGGTGAGATTTTTTTTGTATTCTTGGCATGCAATGCTCTCGAACACATTAATTTCTCTGCCCTAATGAGATTTGTCTCGGAAATAAACCTCTAGGTTTCCTTGAACATTTTTTACAGTCAATTGCAGGTATTCGGCTGTATATCCGAGCGACCAACCAGCGCAAGTCCAAGCTAGTAACCGCTGACTTTCTTAATAATAACTCTAAATATAACGAAAGCGGAGGTACGTTAATAAAGTTTATTAATGCAAAAATAACATTTCCTGGTAAATTGGTGAATAACACAGATAACCCTCTAGTAGCTTTAAACCCAAATAGCATTTTGATGTCAAACCGTCGCCGATCCGAGTACAGCTCTAATCCACTTTACTATCTTAAAATTATCTATTTTACGTTATTTTATACATCTGATGTCTGGTAGTTTGCCGTAATCCTCTATAGCCTTCGATTGTTCTTCTAAATCGGTATGACTTTGTATCAGAGAGCGTAGCTACCTAATATTTTTTGTAGATAACAGTAATGACCTTAGTAGCTTAACATATTAAAATTTTACTCGATGATAGTACCATAATCGATGGGTTTTTGACAAAATATCGTAAGCGAAAAATTCTGCAAATTGACATATTTTTCGTTCAAATGTTTTCGTTTTTACAAAACATTGTATTATCTTAATTTCACTCAACAGGTCCGATTTTAATTTTTAGTAATCGAGCAATGGTCATTTTGAATATTATTATTCACAATCTACTCCATAGCGTTTAATTAAAATTACCTATTCCTAATAAAAACTTGTAGGAAGCAGGAAAAATATAATACATTGCACGATGCGTTAGTTCTTTTTTTGTACTATTTTATTGTTTCACATCTGACATTTTTTATTCAGTCTTCGCTTTCAAGGTAATAAAACAATTAATTCCGTCATGAACATTTTTGGTATTTCTGCCATTTTTATAAAATAAATAAGTATCAAGGGCAACAGAGTAGTCTTTGTTATTTTTCAGTTAACATGTTCAAATACAAATAATGCTAATGGTTTACACATCCATTTATTTTACCCCTAATAGTTTTAAAATTCTGTCAAAATTCTGTCTCTAACAGAAAATATTTTTTCCGAAAATCAATCAGAAATATTGACATTTTTGATAACATTTTTGAAAGAAAAAGTCAATATTTCCTTGCACTTAGTCGTTGCCAGGCAACGGAAAGTAACTGTTAGGAAATATTTATTTTTGTACTCTAAGGAAATATTATTTCCTTACAGTTATTTATAAACTAAAAACAAGTTGATTGTAATAATTTATGTTCTTTGAGTAATTTTCGATTTTCGGAAAAATAGTATGTATACCTCGTAGGAAAAGCCACATTCCCCGACTCCGTATTGCCAGTCTCGGCTTACGCCTCGACAGGCAATCTTTACGGTCGTCCGGGAATGTTCAGCTTTTCCTACTAGGTACACAATGTACTATTTTTATTATACTTCTTTGAAATCACCTTATTTTCATCTGTTTTCGCAATAATGAAAGATGGGTTTTTTCGGGCTAGCGCACGGAAACAGCGCATGGAAAAACTTTCCGTGCGCTGAATAAAAATACCGAATATATGGCTTTAAAATAGAAATATACAGCAAAGTAAACTAAATTTAAGAAACTCTATATGTTCTCTGATATTTAACATATACCTATTTTGTATTTTAATTCGTAAGTGTTTCAATATTTAGATACATTTCTGTAATATTTTTGACGTTTTATTCACCTTATCTGACAATAACTAACTTACAACAAAGCACCTTTGAAATAATTTGAGACTAACCATGGAAACGCATCATACATACCAAACACTATATTGTCTGCATTGTTTATTTTTTGTCAATTAAATTTATTATAATATATAATATGCCGATAAAATGTTTTAAGTTTCCGTTTTCAAAGTATAATAAAAATATCGTTCACTACACGTCCAGAAATAGATTTTTCCGTGCTTGCATGACTTCCCGTGTTCGGCTGCGCCTCACACGGGAATTTGTCACGCGCGCACGGAAAAATCTTTATTTCCGGACTCGTAATAAAATATACTAATTTCGTAAAATTGACTATCCCAATCTTTGTGCATTTATAGGAAAGCCTTGCAAGATTCCAATTGTTAAAAAAAGTTGAATTCTGTAAAATTTGAATCTTGATAGTCTGGGTGTTTTGCAATGGAGTACCAATCTATAAGCAGAATTAACCTAAGGTATCTTCTTTATTAGTTCGAATTGACAGAAAAATGCTATTCGGCTCTTCCGAGTTTATCCAGTAGAATATTCATGTCTATAAATAATATCCAATTATTAGTCAAAGCATTCGCTAGATTCCTACTTCGACTTGCATTATTTTTCACTTTAAATATTTTTCATCGCCACCTTGAACTTACGTAGGTGTCTCCTTTCGTTTCAGGGAGAGCTAGTACAAGTGAAGACTGCCGCCGCCTTCTGCAACATTCCATAACGACGCCCACGGCCAGCAACTCGAAAATCTCCTCATCTTCTGCCGCCCAAAGGTCGTGCAATTCTCCCCCGGCACACGGAATCGACGCTGCCAAACTTCTGGCGGCCACCAACAGCGAGGACGCATTGAAAATCTTGAATCAAGCCTCCACTACCACCTTCAGCATGTGCAACGAAGCAACCAGGCTTATGTCCACGCTGCAAATGTCAGCAATACCGTCGGCGTCCCCAGATTGTCCAGCATTCAAGGAGTACGGCACCCAGAGTCACTATTACATGCAGAACAATGTTCTTCCGCAACCTTTTGACGTGGCGGAAGGCAAGGGATCGCTAGGGAGGTTCTGTACAAGGTAACTTTGATGATGTTTGAATATTTCGGTGATCCTAATTCATGTTTTATTGTTGCAGTAGCTACAAGAGCAGCGAAATTCACACACAGTACTCGAGTTCAACGGACGAAGGCGTGGAAACAGACCTGGAAGAAACTTCGCACGGAGGTCCAAGATTGAGCTACGCCTCGTCTAGTTCCTCGAGCGGCGTGGTCACCAATTTCAACGCGTCGAAGAGCTTAAGCCAGAATCTGAGTTGCGACAGCAATTTCGAAAGCTTAGAATACCCGCTCTGCGAGTCCAGCGAGTTAGCGAGCAGCTTGCCCAGCTGCACGTCGACTGACAAGAAGCCGGAACCGGTATTGACCAGCTCCAGCGCCCACACGAACTATTCTCCAGTTCCTAGAACCGTTGTACAAAGCAAACACAATCCCCTGGTGCACATGTCTAGTTTTAAGACGACGCGCGTAATGACGAGGTCGCCGGTCGACTTCAGGGAAGGCAGGAGGGCCAGCGACGGATTGGTAGCTCAGCAAGTAGCCAACTCCGCTAGCAACGTTGTCGCGTTCAACTCGCAGAAGCTCAGCGAAAACTGCAAAGCCAAAGGAGTGTTGGACATGCATTTGGTTCAGCGAGAGGCCCAAAGACTGCAATCTCAACACCAAGCGAGAGAACCGGCGGAGGAGATCACCCAGAGGCAGAAGCAGCACACGCAGTATTTGCAACCGAGAGTGAACAAAAGAGTTAGTTTGCCCGATAATTTCAGCTATACCAATTCTAGCGTCGAGCCGGTGCAGCTGCAGACTGCCATGCAACATAGGCTGTTGCAACAGAAGCGTCAGATCCTTCAGAAGCAATGCGCCATGTCTCATCAGGCGAGCACCGACACAGCCGCCGTTCACTCGTTAAGCCGTAGGCACATGTTGAGGCAGGCGAGTTACAAAATCGCCCAGCAACAGCCGGTGCTGCCGCCTCTCCCGCTTTCCGAAACAGAGAGCAAGGACCTGCTGGCATTTCAGGCACTGGTGGAAGGGTCCGGGGAGTGGAACAAGCTCCCCGGTAACATGCAGTCCTGCCAAATATCTGAGCCCACGTCGCTGCCGTCTACTGCGTGGCAAAACACCACACCAGCTTGGAACCAGGTACCACAGCATTTGTAGACGGTTGCATCAGTTTTTTAATTGCTTACAACTCGAGCCGCTTGTCCGAGAGGTTTAGTTTTTTTAATTCTGGATTAACAGTTAGTTATTAACCCCAGTTGTTCTCCAGACTTGAAAAGCGTGGGCCTGTTAGAGTTTGTGGACTTTATGTTGATTATTATTTTTGAGTAGCACCAAATTAGACGAGTAGATGTTTTTAAGACTGCAGAGTGTGATTGTTTTTTGATATATAGAAAATTCGATCGTCTGTCTGGTGCTTTATGAAAGTATTATATGCTAGTCCTTATCAGTAGGAAGTACAAAGTTTATATTTTTTATTTCTGCAGTTACTATTATCCTATTATGTAATGTATTTATTTTAACACATAATAAACGATATCAAATTACACGGATTTTTTTTTTGTTTTTCTGTTGCTTATGTGTGTTTATTACAAAGCATGTTGTGTTCTCCTCAACGAGATTCATCTTACAAATGTATCGTAGGCGTGGAGATGAGTCTCGGTTGACAATTTTAGTGATAAACTTCGAACTTTTTACGCAGGGTTCGCAATTTAACGCAAGTTTAGCATCAAATCTTCAAGGTAATATCTGGCCTCCCTTGCTACCATTAAGGGAGAGTCCAATCCTGGAGCTGACCGAACAGATGGAGTCTATGTAGGCAATTTCTTCAACGAGAAAGGTGGATAAATCGTAAAATGAAACAGCAAAACTCGCCATACTCTTAATCGAAAATAATAGCGTGTTTTTGAGACGAAAAATAAAGTTGAGTAGCGTATAATAATTATGGAACTTACTTTCGGTGTTGCCTTAACGTGTTTTCGGTTATAACGAACCGAATCAATAACTTTTGCTCATTCATCTCATAGCAGCTCATACAAATACGTGTGCAGAAATTATTATTCTACGGACAAGCTCCTTGATGAGCGTATCTCCAGGGCAAAAAAATGAATTTTGATAAAAGATTTGATCACGAATTTAGGTGATATCAACTCGTTAATTTTTTATACTTGCTACTAGGTTATATTAGAAAGGAAATGAACTCATATTCTCAGTTGACATTCCATTTAAAAGTTATAGAAATGGAACGAATGCTAGTAAAATATATTAACATAGTCTTTTACATGTAAGGGGTAGGAATACAAGTGGCCATAATTCGCTGAAAAGTAGGAAGGTAGGCAAATAATATACTTAGGAATGGTTTTTGATGCGCATTGTAAGGGTGCGCAATCAATAACATTATTCAAAACTCAGACTGTAATACTATGATAATAACGTTGTTCTTTAGGGCGTAGATATCTCATAATAACATAAAGTATCGCTCGTTTTCTTTTGGTATTGTGATATCATTTTAGTAGGTACTGGCCAGTAAAAATACGATAAACGGATCTGACAATAATTTTATATTTTTGGGGCTATTTTGCATCAAGACTCGGAACGTGTAGTGCGTGCATGACAATTTCTTCTATAAATAAATCAATCTTTCAACTGCAACGCTAAACCTGATAATGATGCTGCGCATTTTTTTTAACAACAAATATTTTTGCTGACCAAACTCAATCATAATCGACATATCATCCCAGAATATATCATTGTTCAAGTGTGTTAAGGATTTTGTAGATAAGTACCTATAGCTTTTACAAAGCCACATACTGTGTAGAGCAGCAATAATATATTTGTATATTTGTAAATTGTAACATGTTTTGTTCCATATACATATTGCTTTTGTTATTGGTTTATATTAAACCTACGAAGAAAGATATTGTTTTATTTAATTACCCCTATTACACTCTTATATGAAGTCACATAAAATCACTCCTAGACTATGCAAAACAGGGTTTCTATGTACGTTTATCGATTAGATTCTATGTTTATTATTAGAAAAAGAAAACGACCAAGAGTGGAATTTTTCACTTGAGAATGGTACAAGAAATTCAGTTACGTTACTAAAGTAAATAGCTCACAGGTTTTTCATTTATGGAAGGGCGAAAAATAAAAAGCTGCAATTTTTAAATAAAAAATAAAGTGTATATATGACACTTATATGTACAGTACATAAGTGTTTAAATATCTATTAACAAAAAACTTAAAACAAGAAGCAGCCTAAATAACACACACTGTGTTGTTAGGAAGTCGTCGCAAGTTGAAAATCACATACTTAATCTCCATATCTCCTTAGTGTGTTACATAAGCTCTTTGGAAGTATTTGTTTGTATAATAGGCATAATAACTAACAGCTTATTATATAACCAGTATATAAATATCAATAAGCCAAAAAGGAAGGCACTAGAGAGGACGGTTTTCCATAGTACAAAATATTCACAAAACATAATACTGCTACTGCATTTTACAACAGCCTTAAAATCCTTTTACTGGTTCAAAAATGACATTTTAGACAAATAAATAAATAAATTAAGCTGAGATTCCTCCTTCCGAAGATATTGGAAGAAGAGCCAAGTGCAGACTCCCTATACAATTTCTTGATAGTAACAATAAAATACATTTTCATCCTTAAAAATTAAAAAAATAAGCAAAATATCATACCTTTACAAAAGAAAAAGTTCCTCGGCTCCATAAAGTATTTAGGTATTCACTATACATAATAAATATATGTCAAGACTAATAGAGAAGTAGAGTAAGTGTAATTGAAACATTGGTGCTTGAAATAACTTAAATATCGCCGTGAAACCACTTTGAAAATTAATTTCCAACAAAGCAATAGTAACAGTCACGAAGCTATCGTCAAATTTAAAAACAAACACGTCTTCAATGTTTGGGGCCTCTCATTAAAGGCACCAACAAAGCAGGAGGTCCCGCTTGTCTCAAAAATGGATGAGCTAGCAACTCCTGGGCAGTTGCTCTCTGTGTAGGGTCCCTTACCAGCATCCTGTCCAAAAACGATTGCAATCTGGGAGAAACTTTATGAGCATTCTTCAGTTTTGGAGGGGGCATCTCCCTGATCCTCCTCATGGCTTGAAGAGGAGGTTCGTTGAAGAAAGGAGGTTCTCCATCGACCATTTCGATGGCCATTATACCTAAAGACCAAATATCCACTTCAGGTCCGTACGGAAGTCTTGATATTACTTCAGGGGACATCCAATATGGAGTTCCGACTAAAGATTTTCTTTTTGGAAGTTCCTGGGAGACTTGAGCGCAGAAGCCGAAGTCAGAGAGTTTCACTCTTCCGTCTAGAGCTAGGAGAATTGAGTCCGATTTGATGTCCCTGTGGATGACTCCTTGAGAATGAAGATATGACAAAGCTTTCAAACACTGCTTGCAAACAGTTGCTATTTGTTCTTCGTCCATTCTGGAATGCGTTACGATATCAGTCAGGGCTCCACCTTCTAAAAATTCCATGACAACCCAGAGTTCGTCGTTTACCAAGTAACTATCGAACATTTCGACAATGTTTGGATGGTGGTAGTCTCGCATGATCACCACTTCATTGAACAGCAACTCTCTTCGTTGCTGTTTCCTAAGGTCCATCTTCTTTACAGCTACTTGCCTGCCGGTGCTGCGATCATGAGCAATACATACTGTTCCAGTAGAACCTACCCCGATTTTTACGAAGCGCTCCAAATTTTCTCGAGGGTCCTTCGAAGACACCACCATTTGCAGGGCTGCTCTAAACTGAGGACAGGTAAAAAGACATGTTCAGTTATATATTGTCATGCCTCCCAGATTAGAAAAGACTACCTACACCTACTTTGTTGGTAACATGAACATCTACTTCTTACTTGGCTGGCACTGAATACACTACAAAAGCATTACCTGTTCGTGTGTCAAACGTTGCTCGTGATGTTTGCCCGGCTGTTGGGCATGCGGTCCGGTTTGTGGAACAGCGGGAGTAGCTGCTGGTTGAGGTGCAGCACCTCCCTTAACATTCTGGTTCTGATCTGGTCGTGGTGGGGGTGCCAAGTGCCCTGCGACTGCAAGTTGGGGTCCTGGATGGGGATGAGGGTGCCCGGCATTGGCGATGGGCACATGCGAAGGACCACTGGAAGCTATCGAACCAACTGGGGAAATTTGGGGGCGCTGTTGAGGATATGCGGCGTAAGATTCTGACTGAATCGAACCTGTAAAAATAAATTGATTGTAACGTGAGAATGTTATTACGTATTCTAGTCAGATACATTGAGAACATCGAACAAACATGGGTACTAATATGGTAAATAAATTGGAATGGGCAAATGAAGCTTTCGTTTTAATGCTTACACAATTATTGAGATACATTGGGGAATGAGATAGATGTATTTGTTTATTTACACTTACAAACTCGTATGTAATGTTCTATTTATTTTTCAACGCAAATAAAAAAGCAACGCCTCATTTATAATTACTGTATGGCTGGTTTTTTGTTTAGATATAGAAAAATCAAAAAGTATTGTTAACTAATATTTGGGAGAACTCAAAATTGTTATCTTGAATTTCCGAGACAGTAAACACCATACAAAATTTTATGCCCACTGTCTCCACAAATATGTATTTTACCTATCTTTGCCTGCTTGAATCTAGGTAACTAACATAAATTATAGTGCTGATAAAAGACGTAAATGGAGAGAAAACAAAAAATATACCGTTTACAGGTTGATGGTTCTGAACATCTTGGTTGCTCAAGGAACGTTCTGCTGGGGAATTTTCTCTGACTTGAGGTTTGCTGATGCTTGGATCCCTCCTCATCAACGGATACTGCATGACTTGCTCTTCAGGAACTGCGGGGGGAACATTTGCATTATTTCTATCCCTTCTCATTCGTGGAGGACTGGAAGACCGCAACGAATTCGACCTGGCAACATTGGAGGTCTTAGGGAGATTTATCCCGTTGGTGTTGTTCTGCTTTTGAGGCATGCTCAATCTGTTTTCGTTTTTGTGGTCACCCCTCACAATAGTTTTGAGGTCTAGTATTTCGGTTGGGGTGATCTCCGATGGATCGACGAGAGGAAGTGGTCTATTGGTGGATTTGAGTATTTGGTTGTTGCCAACGATGGAAGCCCATTGTAGGGGCAGCCCCACGTACTTCCCTTCCCTCTTGTCGAAGCCAGTGTGAACCCGATGTTCGAAATTCGTCGGTGGAGATATCTGAGGTTTCTTTTTCTTCTTCGAAAACATCTTGACCTCAGGCGGTCGGAAATGCTTTTGGAATGCCTGTTTTGCGTTTTTTGCGATGTTAAAACAGTGTCAACATACGTGAGACATAACCTGGTTTCCACCTTCCAGAATTTTTACGACACCCATCGAAGTTTTTTGCACAACATCACGGTTTACACACATCACAAGTGGTCAGTGATACATAACGTCACTTTTAGAACAAGAAATTCGCGAGCATTCCTAGAAAACATCGAAAAAATTCGATAATTCGTAAGGCACAGTTTCTGGTGTTTGATATACTTTCGTGGCCCTCTGTGGGGTTTCGTCGAAACCTCTTACGGTATTCGTGCTCATGGGTATTAACGGAACACGAGTTTGCACAGGTACAAAATCTTAACAGCCTGAATATACCCGACAAAGCTAACAGGCCAGCCATTCTAACAGTCGTTAGTACACAAATCAGGTAGGTGTAGGTCGCCAAAGATCATAAATATTTTTATCTTTGGTACTTTGGTACTACCCAGTCCATGCAGATGCGTAGATAAGAAATATTGACATTTTTAAATTTATCAATGAGTTATGATGCTTTTAAAGTTATGCCCATGATTCATTTGTATTTATGTGTTTTTTTTAAGTATAGATAATGAGTAACAAGAAATTAAAACTTGACCACATTAACATAAACTTAAAGATAAGTTTAAAAAGTGGAACGCGTGCGTAAGTACCCTAAAAAGTGCACCCGAATTCTGTTGCACTTATCCAAACAAGAAAGGTAATGTCAATGTTAGTTCTCCGGTGAACTGCGAACAGAATGGTTCAGTGAAAGTTTTTTTGCAACACGTTGTTTACTAAATCCGACTAAAACGCTGTGGATATGAAGTTTTTCTTTAATTTCTGACAAAGGTAAATATTATTTTTTATATTAACTAAATATATATTGCTACACAATTAAAATTGGACACAAAATGTATCTATATAAATAGATAGATTGAATAATAATTGTTGATAGGCAAATAATTTATTGACCCATTAAATAATAATATAATTTTTTGGACAATCAACCATACACAAAATGCCTACATGAAATGAAACTTATAAATAAATATCTACAAATAATATAAAAATGCAGAAAACCAACCTACCTACCGGTTCTTTTTATTTGTATCGATTTTTATTAAATGCTTTGGCTTTATAAAGGGGTGTTTAAAATGCAACTGCAAACTAAGGACTTTGAGGAGAAGTAAGTACCTAAGTACTTGACTTTTGCCTGTTTTTTACATAGGCTAAAATATCGAATGCTCCTTATTTTAATGAATAATACCTAATACCTACTAAATATTAGATTAGAATGTAATATAAGTAAGGTAGGTACCTACTGCAAAATGATAAATGAAGTAACGCATCTCGTTTCGCGTTCTATTTTCTTACAAGTCAAACGTGTGGCCTCAAGCTTCAAGAATTTATATGTTACATAGTTCTACTCATCGGATTTTTACACCTGGTTGAAAAATGAATTGCTGGTAAATGTAAATCTAAAATTAAAACATATTTACCTTGAAGGCTTGTAATTTATTGCATTTTACAGTTAGAGTAGAAACTAAAATGGGCAATTGCAATTTACTGTAAGCGACACTTAATCTAGTAAAATCTTGCTTATGTATGCTCTCCCTTTAAAGTTAATAAAGTAGAACTATTTTAGTCCCATATCAAAAAGTGAAAAATTTTTGATATTATTTTTATATATTTTTTATATTTATTATTATTTTTTCGAAATTCAGCCATGGTCGTTTCTCATTTTAAAAATAGTATAGGTATGTAATAAACATTTGTCAAATACGAAATTTAATTTTAAGACATGGAAAGATAAAATCAAGGTAAATGTAGAAATATAAAATTATATTTTCTCTTCAAAACGAGAAACAAGATAAAATTAACATGTAAAGTGAAAAGTAGTTTAGGTAATTTAGATATTTTCAATATTTTTACTAGATTATCTACCAAGCATGGCAGTTTATAGAAGTTATGTAATGTCTGGAGGGGGCTTTTTATATTTAAAGCCTCACCACTGCGCCCATGAGATATATAAATAAACTAAAGGATTTCAACGTTTCTCACCTTTTATTAATACTCTAATATTTCACTACGGTGGAGATAACATTGTTTAAAAGATATATTACTTTATTACACCAGAGTCTGAATAAATATGGAACGATATGCTGTAGAATTCATCAGTCTACTCTGCGGTTTTTCAGTGAACAAATTAGTGTAAACAACCAAGTGATTTGGGCAATTTAGTAAGTACCTTTTTTTCTTTCTAGGAATACGAGCAGCCAACCAACCATGGAGTGGTGAGTAGCGTTTTTGGTTGCTGGTTGTAGATTTTTATTTTAAAATATTACATATAAGCACAGTCTTGATAGCTTTAATTTTAATGGAAGTAAGGGCAATGTAGCTCAAATATCAAACATATTTACCCTTAAATATATTATTCCTATGAAGGGTGTTTATATTATATTTACTCACTTTAATCCATTTTACTAAATTTGGACGAAAACTTGTGTCTTTGAAGGCAGTTTTCATTATAGCCAAGCAGTTGTTAAATTCAACTGTTTTTTAAGTATCTATGTCTGGAGATGAATTTTTAAAAGTTGTGCCTCTTGCAAATCTAATTGCGTAAACAACTGTGAACATAAAAATGGCTTTCCTGTCTCATTGACAGTAATGGGAGATAAAGTTTTATTAACATTTGTGTGAATTACTTCTACTAATAATAATTAGATACCTTATTAGCATTTTTCCTAATTCCATTTTCCTGAAAATATTTGACGAGTTTCCTGCATACTTTTTATAGGAAAACAAGTAATAAAACTCGGCATTCCCCAACACTTATAACAAATGCTTGGCTCCAATACAACCCAAATATTTCGACTTGAATCATTCAATATTCAGCGTTATAGATATTTCATTGAAATCTACTACACCAGTCTTATCCGGCCACTTAGAGTGCAGAAAACCTAAAATTTTATATGCGCAAATGTGACACTCGGGTTTCTTCTGCTCTGCTCAACCTTGCACGAGTATCATTGGCCTCAATTCATTCAACTTAATATGGTGTATTGCGCTGTTCTGCCCAGCGGACTATTGAAATGATTTATTTTTGAGAGAAGGTCAGCGAGAGTAGGCCTCTCTTGAGATGCCAATAAATTTTGGGCCAATAATCCACTTCTCACCTCCTTGCAGCGCAAATGTCCGCAAGTTCAGCCGTTTAGTAATTAAAAAAATTGTCAGCAATCGTGGAAATAAACAGGAAGTAAGCGTGGGATAAAGATAAATAGAGATTCTCACGTCAAAATGCGAAAGAAAAAAATTGTATCAGAAGCGAAGAAATTTGTTGTAATCCATGTTTGTAAAATTTTGAAGTTGGCAGTAGGTAGTAGGCAACGAATGACCATATACTGATTTCCAATGTGGATCAAAATACACACACATGAACCATCTAGAGTATCCATAAACAAGGTGGTTGAGTTGAAGTGTTCCAAATAATACGAGAATTTCAATGGGAATAAAGGCGATAAATTTAATAAGCTACTTACAAGTCATGCTAGACCGAAATTGCGTAACTCCGTAAATAGACCATCAGGCTTGTTTAGATTTTTATACGGAACAAAATAAAACACGAGTGAAAGGCAGAGACACGAGAATCTTTGGATGGTAGTTATAATGTTGCTTTGTTCTTTATCTTCGTGAATACCTGATGTACTAAACCAAGAACATATAATTAGGTACCTACCCACTATGACTCAACTGATTATAGATACACTATTGTATCTTGCTAGTGTGTCGTGTTTTGGAACACTAAAGGTCTGCTTTCTCCTCTTTTACGCAACCAGAAACTGTTCCATAGGAACCGGAGTAAGACATATTATAAAAATCAACGAAGCAAAGGCTCTAACACAGACCCTTGTGGCACTCATTTAGTTTCAGTTCAAAATATGGCGAAAGCTCGGGGAACAATGCCAACTTATTGTCACCGTCTGTTGGCTATCACAGAATCACAGACCTTTATATAGCTAGCGAAGCTATGTAGGTCTGTGGCTTTATGTAATACATGGGTTCTAGGCAAGTGTAGTTCAGTTATAACTTTTGCCGCGATATGATAATGTGTTACTTTAAGGCTGCTCGTCTCATATCTCATTCATACCTGCGATAAATTTGGTTCAAAAACTGCGTATTCCTCTGACAAGTTTATTGTCTGAATTCGTGTTAGTTCGCAACTGTGAAAACAACGATGTTTGGTATTTCTGGTACTGCTTACGAGGTAATAAATTTTAAACATGACTTGGGTGCGTTTTTAATTAACAACAAATATGCCTTCTGGAATGGTCATTAAATGGTAAACAACAAGCAAAGTGCTATTGGTTTAGTAAAGTATCGTGGTTTTTACTCCACCACGATAAGAAAACAATAAATTACCGCGTGTTTCTATTGGCCATAAAAGTTACTAATTTCTGTTTTGCCGATAAAAAACTAATAAAGCTAATGTTAGGTAAGTTATTTTTGGCGAACATAAGTTTTGTTTCAATAGTAGAGGTACCTACCTACAATTTAAGAAATATATTATTAAGCATTTGTTTATACTGATTTATTTAGTGTTATTTTTCAGTGCGACGAGAGCAACAATGTTATAGCTGTAAGTTGCAACCTCAAAACTGGCAGAAATCTACAAAGTTAAATCCGCAATTATTATTGTCAACGAACTGGTTTCAAGTAAAATAGGCCGTGTGGCAGATTCTGCACATTTCATTTTTATTTTTGCGACGTTTATCTAAAAAAGAACGTAAACAGCAGCATTGTGTACGTCAAATGATGATAAAACGGAAATGATTATACACTATCAGCATTATGATATTTTCACAATTTATGATGTTTCATATCTTCCAGCACTGAACACGGTGGGCCAAATTGGACACTTTTAAAGGGAAACTCCTATTTTTAACCACAAATCGATATCTGTCACCGTTCTTGAGTTACAGGTCGTTTTTCAAATATGCGTGTTTTCGAAAAGTGACCGTAACTTTTTTCAGATTGAAAATTTTGTGTTTCTGTAAAAACATTTCTAAAGCACTTTTACGTAGAATACAAAGCTGCTTCTACTTGTTTTTTCAAGTCAATGGTTTAAGATTGATTACTACTTAAGTAAATCATTAAGTGTTATATATTTTTGGAATGTTAATCTTTTGCTCTATTAAAAATGTAAGTCATTACATTAGTAACTCTTAAACCATTGACTTGAAAAAAAAATAGTAGCAGCATTGGATTACGTAAAAAGTCCTTTAGAAAAGTTTTTGCAGAAACAAAAATTTTCAACAGGAAAAAGTTACCTACGGCATTTTTTTCGAAAATGCACATTTTCGAAAAACGCCTTGTAACTTAAGAACGATGACAGATATCGATTTGCGGTTTTC
Source organism: Pseudeuparius sepicola (assembly GCA_963920635.1). Taxonomy (NCBI): domain Eukaryota; kingdom Metazoa; phylum Arthropoda; class Insecta; order Coleoptera; family Anthribidae; genus Pseudeuparius; species Pseudeuparius sepicola. The sequence goes on from OY987303.1 coordinate 12,551,592, forward strand.
GTTATTAGGTTTATCATAAAAAATGAGCCTCATACACCGATATCAGTTTTCGTCTATCTCCACTGAAAATAGGAGTTTCCCTTTAAAAGTGTCCAATTTTGGCCCACCCTGTACATTTGCTTTTACTATCCGACATTTTGAAATATTTAATTTGTGAAAAAGCCGCCTATTTTTTATTTCAATCGCGTGATTAAAACTTTAGATACTTAGGTATTTTCTGTGATGCAATTTTTATCTTTTTCATTTATGGACAGAGAAATTCGCACAAAGCACATTTTTGCTTACGTCAAATCGTATGATAAAATTATTAATGGGATATTATTCTATAATTACTAGGCCGAAAATAGAATGCTTTATTTCAAAACTCATGGCAGCATACTTGCCATATTTTAGTTACGGTAGCGATATAGGTACAATGTGGATACAAATTGTGGAATATTACTTATATTTCTTAATATATTCCTCATATCAAAAACATGTTTTAATAAAAGTATTAGGGGAAATTATTTCCTTTTTGGTAGTAGTAATATATAATAATAATAATAATTTCCCCTAACACTTTTATTAAAACATGTTTTTGATATGAGGAATATTTTAAGAAATATAAGCAATATTCCACAATTTGTATCCACACTGTACTTATTCTTTACTTGAGTTCGTGTTATTATATAATTTAAGGAAAACTGTATGTTTTGGGTCCTTTTGTTGTATCTCAAATATGCCTAATGCGCTGAAATGAAATTATTTTACTTAGAAACAATTCAGTTAAGAGTATTACGGATCACAAAAAAGGCAATTTATTATGCGCAGTATCGTGAAACAAGAAACAAGTATGCCGCAAAAAACAGACTTAAAAACGTTAGAGATAATTTTTTTGAACACTGCTCGTTAGTCCTACTCCTACTACATTCACATTCCGGATGTGCTGGAAATTTATATTTTAACCCTTAACTTGTTCTACCTAGAGAAAATTTTTAAATAGAAGAGTTATAGGGTTTTTTACTATGTTTTTTTTTACATAGAATACCCGTATACAGGGTTAACTATGACTTAGTACAAAAAATTTTACCACGTGCGCAGGATGGCTTAAGAAAACATAGAAAAATATTTTTAGATTTTTTTTACGATCTTTAAAAAAACGGGTAAAGACCCCTATTTTCCCTGTAAATCCCCGCCTTTAATGACGTCATCCAATTTGGCTTCTGAAGGTACTGACAGCTGAAGTGATTTTCCGCGGTGTTGCCGTTGATTTAGGAACGGTGAAAATACCTTTTTACTCAAACAAATTTAAAAAATACATAAATAACAATCGATTTGAATCTGTACAGATGCAGCGCTATTAGATTCCCCTTACCTTAGCTCGTATCCGGACCGGTTCCTAGTCTCGCGGAAAGCTCATTACCGCGACACCACAAGCCGTCTCCCTTAATACCCCCGGAGCTCCTCTGATGAATTCTTGTCCACCATCTAACCTCTTCTGAAGCATAGATAAAGGATTTATTGTTCTGAAGCCTCGGCGGTATGAATTAAGCGACGTATCGGCCCGGTCGAGTCTATGAAACGTTTTTTCGACTGCTCCGCGTTGCCCCGTTCGTCATTTCATAACTTCCTAGCTAGGCAACTAACTGTACATACAAGGTTTGTTCCAACAGGGCCAATAACCGTGCTGAAGCACGTTCAGCGCATGCGCACTACCCCACTGGCTGTTCCAACTGAATTATGTACCTACCGACACGGGACGATACACGCACTGTTCCAGCCGATTTATGGATCATTTGTGTATCGTCCTTGTACGATAAAAACGGTGCCTGGTCTAAAGCAATAACCGCGTGTACTGACATGCGCAGTGTATGGTCGTGTGACAGAGATAAACATTAACCTCATATTTTTGTTTTTACGTAGATAGTTTTAAATCGATGGCTGGGATCGTGTTTTTTATTTCTTGTTGGGTAGGGCGGGGAATCGTTGAACAATAATTTTTTAGAGTGAAGAGTGAGGTTAGCCCACCGAACATTCGGTTAGCCACATATTAAACACGCAGGTTAGGTGCGGTCACAAATATGATTTGGTCGATTTGATTCACAATCCGTTCCATCTGAAATTTTCTTTGGGATCATTTGTTCCAACTCGAATTTACGTACCGTCACAGAACTGTACATGAACTAGATGATAACCCTTAAAGAACGCATGCGCTAGTTTTGCACCGTTCATGTGCGATCCCAAAGAAAATTTCAGATGGAACGGATTGTGAATCAAATCGACCAAATCACGTTTTGTGACCGCACCTAACCTGCGTGTTTAATATGTGGCTAACCGAATGTTCGGTGGGCTAACCTCACTCTTCACTCTAAAAAATTATTGTTCAACGATTCCCCGCCCTACCCAACAAGCCAAAAACCAACAAGAAATAAAAAACACGATCCCAGCCATCGATTTAAAACCATCTACGTAAAAACAAAAATATGAGGTTATTGTTTATCTCTGTCACATGACTATACACTGCGCATGTCAGTACACGCGGTTATTGCTTTAGACCAGGGACCGTTTTTATCGTACAAGGACGATACACAAATGATCCATAAATCGGCTGGAACAGTGCGTGTATCGTCCCGTGTCGGTAGGTACATAATTCAGTTGGAACAGCCAGTGGGGTAGTGCGCATGCGCTGAACGTGCTTCAGCACGGTTATTGGTCCTGTTGGAACAAACCTTTTCAAGTTTGGCTAGTAGCCGACGGAGGGCATTTGCGAATGTAACATGGCGTTATTTCCCAGTTTGGTCTTGATTTTCGCGGCAAATCGTTCAGCGTCTTTGTGAAAATGCCGGAGTATTCGAACGCCGAGTTAACGGACATGGTTATAATGTACGGGAGATGCGATGAAAGTGCACATCGAGCTGCAGCAGAATACCGTATTCGTTTTCCTAACAGGGCAAATATGCCTAACCCACGTACTTTCGTGAACATTGTACAACGTATGCGAAACACTGGTGTTTTGCAAGCTCGAAGGGGTGGGCGAGCAACCTTCCATAAGCACTACAGCTATTGCAAGGAGATTGGGAATATCTCAGAACAAGGCAAGTAAAATAAAACCAATAAAACTGACTTCTACCAAAGACTATCCCATGTGATGGGATTGTCTTTGCTTGCACCTAATACCTACATAAAATTTAAAATGTAACAATAAAATTATTTACAGGCATGGAGGATTCTAAGGGAAAACGGCCTTCACCCTTATCACATACAAAAGGTCCAAGCATTAGAAGCAAATGATTTTCCGGTGAGAATGACCTACTGCACTTGGCTACGTGATCGAATCGCCCAAGACCCAAACTTTGTTTTCAACATTCTTTGGACAGACGAATGCTGCTTCACACGTGCTGGGGTTTACACGTATGTAAATTTTTACTTACTTATAGCTTTCTCTCTTCCATATTATCTTTTTTATTTATTATAAAATTGGCTATGTCAATCCTAACGCCTTCGCCAAAATTGTGAATATTTCTAATTTTTGTTGTTTTTTTTTAGACACAACAGCCATATTTGGTCCGATGAGAACCCACATGCTGTTCGGCGGTTTAATTTCCAACGTCGGTTTTCCATCAATGTTTGGGCAGGAGTTTATGGAGATCGATTAATTGGACCATACATTCTACCGGAAAATTTAAACGCTGAACGATACTTGTATTTTCTGACAAATGTTTTGTTTGATAATTTGCCACTACAAGTACTGCATGACATGTGGTTTATGCACGATGGTGCACCAGCCCATTTTGCGAGACCTGTTCGTGCACTTTTAGACGACCAATGCCCCAACCGTTGGATCGGAAGAGGAGGGCCAATTGCATGGCCGCCGCGATCACCAGACTTGAATCCAATGGATTTTTGTATTTGGGGATTCATGAAGGCGATTGTGTACGAGCAGGAAATCGACAACGAGCAGCAGTTACGTGAACGAATTGAAGGTGCAGCTGTTCAAATCCGGAATAATCATGGACTTTTTGCACGTATCCGGACTTCTTTAGTTAACCGAGTGAATTTGTGCATCGAAGTTAACGGCGGCCTCTTTGAACAGCTACTGTAGTGCTTTGCATGTGCATTTGTGCAATGTGTGCTAGTGCAGTTGTGATTTTTTGGTTACCCTTCGGGGATTTCCTGGCGGAGAGGATCTACCTCGTCGTGGTCGTCAGGCTGAGTACCTCGCTTCAAACAAAAGGAATAGCAGAGGGAAACCAAGAGATCCCCAACAGATTTAGAAAATGTGAATGTTGTGTTGTGTGACTTTTAATGTAAAAAAGCAAGAAAACAGAAAATGGTGCAAACAATCCTGGAAATGTCAGTAAGGTAGGTGTTTCATAGGCATTCTACATGTTCCTTAGAAAGTAATCGTTTTTAAAAGGAAATCGAAATTTTGTGGTGAATCCTCGGATAAATTGATAGACGTGGCAACGCCGCGCTATTGACATACGCGAAATTTTTAGACATGTCGCGCGGGCGTCCATAGGCGGCGTTTTTTGAGGGGTTTAATACAATTTGAAAAAAAATTTTTTTAGGCTTAAGACAAATGTTAGAAAATTTTTGAAAATTTATTATGGCAAGTCTAATTTTTCTTTATCTGCCATAAAAATTTTTGTACTAAGTGATAGTTAACCCTGTATATATATATATATATATATATATGTTCTATATTCTATTTAAAATTTACGTATTTTTGCGATTCCAACGATGTTATTTGGTCCAGTTGTTTGGAAGATATTCGACCTTGAAACTTTGCACTTTTGATGCCCATTGTTTAGAAAATAAAACTTTGCGGGTATACTTTATATAGAAGAAAATATCACAAATTAATGACGATGAAATAATGCTTTATTTCCGCATATTCAACCTGTTGATTTAGTAGGTAAACAAATTACGTTCAATTTAAAACAATAATTATTGACAATAAGCGTTATCTTATCTTGCATCGTTGACTGATATTATTATTAAAGACTGCTCATGGCTGTCACGTCTGACACATTTTTGGGTCACCATGTGCTTTCCGGAGATAAAATACAATACAGATTACATTGTTAGCCATCAGAGCCATCTGTTTTCCAGGACATGAAGCTATAGCCGTGATAAGTCTTTATAAATAAGTCAGTCAACGCTTGCATGCTAGATATTTCAGTCAACGATGCTAGTTAGATAACATCGTTTTGTTTCATGCCCAACAGAAAAATAAAGTAAAATAATTAATATTTAAAAAACTGCCAAAGGAATATGTATACCAAGTATTATTATATTGTTGAAAAGCCCTTCTTGAGCACATCAATATGATGTTCCAATAAAAAAGAGCGCAATTATATAGTTTGACACACTTAAGTGGCACCCCTTGTATAATTTTTTATGTAATGGTTACACGTCTACAACTTTTTATCTTGACATTTTTTTCTAGGTCAAAAAATAAAAAAATTAAGAGGACAAAAAATAACTGAACATATAAATTAAAAGGAAAGAGCTCAATGGAAACTACTGTTAGACACTACTGTTCCCACTTTCCGCTAATAGCTGATTGGAGGTCTCCGCAATCTTTTCAAAGCAAAACCCACTGCCCTATAACATGAAACCGCCTACGTCAGACGCCTAATTCTCGCGTTACACTTTGCTGAATAGAAAAAAATCGGCCGCCTCAAATACTGCACCGTCCGCACTCGCATATATGCACCGATTAAATCGCGTAGGCCGTTGCGTCCCTATCCATCCTCGTCCGCGCCCGGCCCCCCCATGAGCCCACAGTTGGCACGAGATAAACGGATAGTGATAACGCGGCCGGGCACCACCAGTGCGCCACATTGCACCACCCGAACATGTAGTCACAGTTTCCCGTGCTCAGTTTCAGTGCCATCTGGACCGGCCGCCACCTGGTGGTGGACTCCCCGCCGTGGGACTTCCGCGGGGTTGGTGCCGCCGCCGCGACCGCCGTACTCCCGCCCGCCAAGTGCCACTTGATGACGGAGGGCGGCGACCTGCGCGAGGCCGTCAGGTCCAGAGCCGAGAAACATCGGAAATACTACAAAAGTTTAGTTGAGAGCGGCACCGCGGCTCCCGGCGGTACCGCTACCGGCGTGGAGATGGCGCAGGACCGGCCCGAGGAGGCGCAACACAAACACAGTGGCGCAGGTAGCGCGAAAAGGAGCCGCAAGCAAGGGATGTGCGAGTACCAGGAGAAGACCGTGTTCAAGAGTGTGAAGCAGCTCAAGCAGAACTACCTGGCGATGCTGGAGAAGACGGCGAGGACGCTGGCGCTTTCTGGAGAGGTCAAGGTGGAGGGGGGCGGGAGCAGGAAGTCCGGCAGGGATGCGGAGCGACTGTTGCAACCACCGCCGAGCGGGTACTGCAGTTCCTCGGCCTCCGGGGCGAGCGACGACGAGAGGGAGAAGCACTACTACCAGAAGAACGAGGTAGGACCGTATACGGTGAGAGCGAAAAGTTATAGGCACTTGAGGACATTTTTTTTAAATTTTGAATTAAGAAACTTTATGTATTTTATCTGTTACAGACCGTACATATGTAAAACAGGCCGTATACAAAAGGACTAGTCCATATGTAAACGGACTGAAGATATTAGTCCATATGTATAAGAAGCTTGTCCGTCAACAAACGGTCTAGTCGGTTTGCAAAAGGACTAGTCCTATTATATACGATCTATCTGCAGCTAGACCGTATATCACAGAGATTTAAGCAAAGACAGAATGTATGTGCAATGTTTTCCGGGCGGTTTCGACGACCGCCATTTCTGAATTACCCCTTCTTTTTTATATAGGCCCATCAAAGAAGGATATTACTTCTTGCCGGTACGTAGTATTTTGAAGGAAAAAAGGTAATTATTTAGTATAATGTATAGGTACTCTAGATTTTTTTCTGCAAAATACATACTAAAAAGAAGGCATATACTTCTTTAATGGGCCTATATAAAAAAAGAAGGGTAATTCGCTACGATTGCACATACAGTCTGAATGTCAATAGTCATACGGTCTGCGCCATTTAGGCCGTATAGATACAGCCTAGACCGTATACGTACGGTCTGTTTTCATATACGGGCTGTAACATATTTACCAACCGAAAGGAAGCAGTAGATTGTGCAACCGCAAACTGCAGACCCGATAAAAGCATAAAAACATAGTTTTAAGTTTCCTACAATAAAATTAAACGAGTCTTGTCATTAACTTGGAACCATTCAAATTTGATACTTTTGTCAGAAAAGTTAAGTATCGTGGTAGAGATTACAACAAACAACGAATATAAAATGGCACGTGTCTGAACCAAATCCAATTCAATAATGCAAGGAACCTTTTATCAGATATTATATTTTTGAGATTTTCGTCAATTATTTTGTTCTAAAAAATGTTCCTATTTGTAAATTTGAACGATTTATAAAACGAGGTTCTTGGCCTTGGTCAATTATTGTACAAAATGAAATAAATAATATAATAATAATGTAGGTACTAAAAAACAAATTATGACGTTGTTAAAGATCGCGCCTTCTTGAAAATAAATTATACGTTCACGTTCAAAACTATCAAAACTAGTTGGAGACTATCTGTACTTTAATTCAAAAAATTATAATTTTTCATAAAAATAATTAATAGAATAATTACAACATCGGCAGATGGCGCTAAAAATAAAAATTAAAGTGGCCACTTCCTTCAACTTACGTTTCTATCTTTGTTTATATTTTTCAAGATTAAAGCTATTATATTATCTATTATTTCTATGACGTCGCACAACACTTTGGCCTCCTACATTTTCCTCTGTAAACATAAAAGATATAAAATAGATACTAAAAAATTAATTGAAAAGATTAAGTACGTTTGAAATTTGGAATACATATACTTAATAATCTATATTCAAAATTAAATAATTATTCAATAATTTCAGTGATAATTGCAATTAGTGTTTGTTTTAATATAGTGTTTATACAGTGTGTCCATGGATGGACTTAACTATTGGTGTAAGAAAAAAATCGAGTAGCGTTGTTATTTTTCAGAATTCAAATAAGCTTTAGCAGGAACCAAACACTTATTTTTAGTTTAAGTAGTAGTTTATAACAGAATGTTATTTATTACGCATTTCACATTATGTCCCCCACTTTCATTTTTTGGTTTTCGTTCTAAAAGGTTTTCATTCTCAAGGAAAATATATTTATAAATCAAGGTAAGCCAATTATTTCAAAATTTTACATATATGAAGATAATTCTACATTATGAATAAATTTATCTTCTTAGGACTCAATGTACAGCACGTGCGTGGTGATTCAACATTTTCACCCATAAAATGGCTTTTTTTGATCTGTAGCGAGTAAACTTTTGGTCAATACAAATTTTAATCTAATTACTCACATTTTCAGACAAAAATTATTTAAAAATATTTGTCACAATGGCCGTTATTAGCATTTGCGCAAAAAGCCTAATGACGGCCATTGTGATAAATATTTTAAAATAATTTTTGTCTCGAAATGTGAGTAATTACCTACTTAGATTAAAATTTGTATTGACCAAAAGTTTAAAATTATGTGTATTGCTCGCTACAGAAAAAAGCCATTTTATGGGTCAAAATGTTGAATCACCACGTACTGCTGTACATTGAGTCTTATAGTCTTAATGAAGTTTCTCCCGAACGTCAAATTTCAACTCTTCAATTTTGTATCATTTACTTTTATAGTTAAGTCCCCCCGTGGACACACTGTAGATACATGTTCCTTTGCAAAAATCGTCTGCTTTTGATAAAAATTCCAAGATCAATACATTGCTTATTACAAGAAGTAATGATTTTTCCCCGTGGTAAGGGTTATTGAAACTGGATCCTGTATATTCCATTTTCCTTAAAAAAAAACATAGCATACAACCGAGAACCGAGCTAAATAACTTGTCATAGGAAAGTGGAAAGTTCATAATTATTTCAACCTAAACATAAAACAAAATGCAATCTTATGTCATGAAAATATCTGTTGCTTAAAATCAGTCAAAACATGTATTGTATGTTTATAATACTTGAGCATGTTTTATTTAATTGAGATGTGCTTCTAATGTGCTTGCAGTAAAATCATTGGAATTGGAAGTACTTTGAAACTGTGTTAGGTATATTGCAAAATACAATGCTACTATTGCTACTCAATGCCTTACGTACTTTCTAATGAGTAATTAAGTTATAACAAAACAACACTGAATCAAATAAATCTTATCAGAGACACTTCATTAATTTAAATCCAGGTCTTGGGAAACATTCTTTAAAATTGTCACTAATTGAGAGCGGTAATAATAATTGATCAAAGTACACGCCAAACAATAAATTGCACCTAAACCATAAATATTCATAATTTCGTAACAAGAATAACTTTTTCTCAGGTGAGACGATGCGGAAGCTCAGACTCGGCCATCTGCCACAGCGACGAGGACCAGCCGACTGCGAACGAATGGGAGAATGAAAAAGACTGCGAGGACCGTACCTACAAACCGATCCCTTCACCCTACAGTCCCAGGGGGTCGATAGACCACAGCAATGTTCCCAGCAAAACTCTGATAGAAGCGCAGTTCGTGCCGTTGCCATTAGACAGGAAGTGGAGTGTGGATTGTGCTAGTGTCGCGACAGACTGTGACTTCGGGAACGACAGTAGGCGGCAGAGTTGTTTTACGGACGACGGGGATGAACAGACGAGATACAGGTACAGGTCTTTATCTTGGAAAATGTTTCCCCCTGAATCACGATACGCAGAAAACGGTATGCCCGCGCGCAGGTGCTGTGACGTCAACGGTGACGCTTATTCGACAAAATCATGGCTTACTTTTATTTTTAAACGGAAATTTGACTCGTTTAATAGTGAGCTAGGCAACCACATATACACCAAAGTGTCCTCAAGGTGCCTACATTCTTCTTCTTCTTCTTGCTTTGGGCTTGACAGCTAGGTCATTTACCCAGATTCGGTGTTTTTTTCACTACCCTTCTGTTAATGGAGGGATTGTGTCTGACTCACATATTTATGTATTATATAGGTATGTGGTCTGACTCTTGGGCCATATCCCACCAAGATTGTCATGATCTTTTTCAACTTGACGCGAAATTGATAACTGACGTATGTTAGTGAGACTAATTTCAGGACTATTTTTTATAAGTTGGCTGCGCTTTTGTCGAAGTGACGTAGATGCGCAGAAGAGTTTAATTTTCGTTCTCCTAGCTGGCATACCGTTATTTGTGTATCGTGCTCTGAATATGATTTCCACATTCTCCTATATTATGCTTTTCGGTTCTCTTCTGTTTTATAGGGGTATATTTCGATAAAATCCACAAAACTGCATTGGTAGTGGGTATCAATATGCTCGGAAAATGTATAAATTTAGCTCACGTAGATAAATAATAAATTCAGTATCATTTTACCGAGATATTACTATTAGCGTTTGCCAACCAAAGTAATGAAGCTTTGGAATGCAAGAAACATCTTTAGAAAATGTGTTTCTAACGTTTTTGTACTACAAAACAAAAACCAAAGGAAACTCGCCATACCTATTACTTATCTTACAAAAAATATTATTTACAAGAATAAAACAAGGCATCTGTAAACCACAGAATATATACGCTCGTATATTTTCTGTGCTGTAAACTTGAAAAAAGTTTGACCTACTTATAAGCATTTCTGGTCTGTTTTCAAAGCAATATTAGTTTTGGTACTAATATAGAATGATCTAATTCTTACTTACTTACCTAATTTCACACGTGATCTATGTCCACAAAAGAAGTGTTTATTCCCAGATTATACATAATTATTTAGTTTTAATAAATATCTCAAAGCGAGTGAAGTTAAATATTTATAAATAATATGCTTTACGTGGCTTCGTGAATTTATAAATAAATGTAGAAGACGATTATAATTTTGGAAAGTCGCTAATGAATATATTAAACTAAGGCTACACAACTGCAGTTGGATCAACTTTTATACATATTTTGATATGACGTCGTTAAGTTGCTGGGGCACCTCATATAAAATTCACCAAACCAAGAGATTGACTACAGAGGAAAATATTCTCACTCTATACGAGAACCTAATAATTAAAACAACATTTTATTATTTCCAGATACTGGCGGACACCTTCAGTTGTCGTTAGCGATTACTCAGATGACGTAGTGGGTGTTCTAACACTGGAAGACATCGAATACATAAGAAATAAACGGGAGGAGGTGTCGTCTTCTCCAGAATCTAGTCTTCACAGCTCTTGCAGTAATCTGAACTATTGCGGTTCTACGATCAGTGGACTCGAATCCGATTATGTTTTGAAGAAACCTTACAGGAAATCTTCGGACTGTTCAACGTGTTCTACGCTAAGTGGTGACGAGGATGACAGTAGTTTGCAGCCTACAAAGAAAGAGGTAAGAGAAAAATCACGTATTTTTAGAATGGCTTCCTCTTCCTAAAATCAAGTATAACTAGATTATCACAGTGTTGAAAATTGAACCAATTTTTTGGCACTCAGAGATCAACTTACAAGCGTGACAAGCAGTGGATGTTGGAAGATATAAAATTCAATTACTGCTTGTCACTAATCGCGCTCTTCAACAAATGATGACAAAATATAAGGTCTACTCCAGGATTGCTATAAAGGTAAAGTCTACTGATGTGAGTTAGTTTTTGGGCTATTTATTATCTACTCGATTACCTTTTCCTTACGCAATATATACTGTCCAGGTAATAAAAAAACTTTGGCAATAGGGTTCGAGAAATAATCCGACCTCATCGTTGAATGTTAGCATTTTCAGTTTCTGAAATAAGGACCATAACGTTAAGTATATCCACCGTTTTATCACTAAGTCATTATGTTACTTATATGCAAGAAATAACTCAAACTGCGTCGTTATCATTACAAAAACATTTGATATCCATCCAGTTAGGTTTATTTTGCTTCATTTCTGCACACGATTCCTTCTCGTGGTTCAACAGAATTGCGAAAAGATGCATTCGAACATTTTAGAATGACATCAAAGTAGGTAGCTTCTGTTCGGGTTGAAATTGCCAGAACGCGTCCCAAAACATCCATTCAAATGTTAGGTACAGATTAACTCTACATTCAAAATGAAGAAAAAATTCCAAAGGAATGCTCACACGTCAAAACACCAGTGGTTTTCTTGAAATAGGGTGTCCAAATTTTGTCAAATTCAATCCTTTCCATTTTCAAAAGGAATAATTTTTAGTTCATTGTTCATAGGGATTTTTCTCACTTTAATTGTACGGTTGATCTGTAACATGTGAAAGCAGTAGGTGAAGATTTTATTTTTCGAATTTTGGAGTTAACGGGTATTTTGGAGCACGTCGTGGCAATTTGAACCCAAACGGTTGATTTTATCGTTATGAAACAATAGTACACTTTTGTTGCAAATGATGTACCTGCAAGACTAAAAAGATAACCTCAAAAAACTTACGAGTAAAAGCACGATCCAAAATAGAGTCAGTGAGATACGTAGAAACTGACATTTTCAGTTTGTTCGCCATCGCTAAAAACACAGCAGTGCCAAACTTCAGTATAGCAGTTTGATTATTTTGGGAGATATTAGATATTGCCATCATTCAATTTCAAAAAAACTACAACATCCTGTACCTAGAAACGAAGAACCATAAGGACCCTCCTTACACTAAGCTTTTCTACAACATGCGACAAAGTCTTGATAAAAAACCTGGTACACAGTGGCGTAACCAGAATGTAAAGTTGGGGGGAGCTAATTATTTCAAAAAAATTCTTCGGTAATATTTACGGCAAAACTATTGTTTTAAAATAAATTTTATTTAGAAATAAATACCACGCGACAGATCTTTGGGGGGGGGGCTAAAGCCCCCAAAGCCCCCCCCCCCCCTGGTTACGCCACTGCCGGTACACCTTGTATATATGTATAACGATTATTAGGGAAGACTTCTATCTTTCGATTAGACCTCTATCTAGCAGTCTTCCTTAGCTAAAGTTAATTTAATGTAGCTTAGTAGTGTCGTAGATACTGGTTTAAATACTATAGATCACTGAAAAATCTTCAAAAAAATTATGATGCAATGCAAAGGGATCATCTCATCTACCTCATTAACAAAATAGTGCCTATTACTGCAAAACTTTTCCAAGCAAGGTCTTTGTACTAAATACCAATGCCTAAGCTTAAACATGGAACGGAAAAATGGTACACTGAGAATTACACATATTGGTTGCCTATCCACAATGAATTTGTCCCTATTCCTATGTTACATAGCTGATACTGATACTATCGATATTATCATCAAATGTATATAATTGTATGAATGACAAAGTAGATAATGCGAAGATAATACATAACTACTATTTCTTTATTCTTCTTGGAACAAATGCTAAGACTACTCTGTCCAAAAACAATTTATGGGAATTGTTAACAATTCCGATTTGACAAATCCTCTCCAACCATTTGGACGTTGGTGACACAAGTATGGGTCTTTGTTCTGTTCTGTTTTGTTCTTTGTTTAAAAAAAGTAGCTTTAGGTGGGCCCACGAGTCAACTTTGAACGCCCAGCATTTTGAAGAAGAGAAGGTATTGATGAAATGAATTAATAAGTATATTCGCTGACTTCTAGTAATCTTCACTGGACCTAAATACCGTTCCACTAGGAAACCAGTCTGCAAGGAAGTAAAACAACCTCGATAGCTCACGAGACCGCATGGTACGACTGTTGTGGCGCCACACTTTTGCGTCTCTCTATATTCTAGTACACCTACCGGCACTGATTTTTTCATTCCACTTCCAGCAATGACGTCCGTATAAAATTAAAGATTTGCGTCAGGGAACACTCCCAGGCGCATGCTAATTAGGGACCGAGGGGTTTTAAAGCGTTCTATCGAGTATTTAGTGGTCTGCTGCCGATGAAACTAGTTGTTGGGCTGTTGCAATTTTTTCTGCTTTTTTGACGGATCTACTAATAGTCGCTGGTTAGTCGTCCGGCGGGTAGGGTCCCGTACCTACTTTCCGATGCGAGTGCGTTTCTGTGATTGTTGACATTTTGGGTGTGAGCATATTATGTCTGAAAGAGTGGAACTGCGATGACCGGTGAATCAGACACGACTAGGAGAGCGTCGAAGGCTTCTAAAAGAGTTAGTTTATTTATTATCATTTTTCATTAATCATCTTTATTCGAAAAAATTCTGCAAGGTTCGTTGCGCAACGAGATCTAACGATATTTTGATGGTTTATGGTTGGTTTTGTTGACTCTGTAAATTTATTCAGCGGTCAGCGATCCTTTTTGAAAATGGTGCTGACATCAGTATGTATGTGGTGGGAAAATAATAGTTTTGGAGCTATGGCAGAATAATTTTCTCTGGGTTTTTCATATTCCTCTTAGAATTTAGGTAGTCGTTGGATAGCTATTGAAAGGGTGATATAATTCTAGTGGTATGATTGCTTGGCTTCTTAATAAACAGCGGCACATCAAGGTTCATATTCACAACATCTATACATTTCCCCATCTCCAATAATAGTAGGTATTAGCACAGAATAAATAGCTATTACTCGTTAGTCTGTGGTATTAGTTAGTATTTTTCTGTTACCTTCAAAAAATTTGAAAAAAATTGTCTGTATTTGTAGATATTGGATCGTGCACTTCGATCGGCACCGTCGCAATGATAAAGGCCTGCCAGCTGGCGACGCGAAACGTCACTACGTCATCACAGGGAGGTCGGGAGGTTGCTTTTTGAAGTTGTTTACGTTTACTTGTCTGGCGATTTTCCTGTTTTAAAGAACGTTTGTTGTGTGTTGGGCTGTGTTTTTTAGTAATATACGACGTGGAGTTTATTAATAAGGTGGTAAAACAGCAGTGGTTCAGAATAAAGCGATTAAAGTTCAATTTTGGTTTATAGGTTTTAGGTTGTGTCTATAGTTTAGGACTAATCTAAATCATGCCGTGGACGTGTTCCGTTCCCAACTGCAAGGGAAACTACAAAGGCGGTCCTAATGTGTCCGCTTTTTCCTCCATAAAGACCCCATTTTCAGGGAAAAGTGGGTTAAGGCCATCAAAAGAGATTTTGTTCCTACACAGTTTTCCAGGATTTTGGTTTGGACTGTTGGAGAGTGCTATACCTAACAATTTTACGTGATTAAACGTAACCACCTTGAAATCAGTAAGTTTTATGGTTTTATTTATTCGAATTTTATTGTATCTGGGCAGGCAAATAAGAAATAATAATTGGCATTTACGAAAATTTTACCGGTAGATATCTAAATGCACCAAAACCCCTTGAAAATGTGACTTTCACTCTCGTAGATTATTATCCGTGATGTAAAACCATGAGCTATATATGTAAACAATCATTTTAAAGTGTTTTTTTTTACCAAATTTACCAAGTTGACACCTTGAAATTTGAATTTGGCGCCTTAGGCTCACCTCCCTTGGGTGACTCATCGCTTTCAGCTGGCCGGCCTTGTTATTGCGACGGTGCCGCTTCGACGCTCCAAACGCAATCGCGAATTGCAACCAGGTATACAAACACGCGTGAAGGGTGAAGTGATTACATAACCAGCCCTCTCTCTTCGGAAAGTTTAGAAATTTAGAATTACCAGGTTTTTTTTGCTATCATTCCACACCATCGCCAAAAAATGATGTGTTCAACACGATTCCTAAGTTGATTGCTGGTCGTTATTCACGTGACTCGGGTGTTTCAGCCGAGATACTCGAATGACGTTCGGCGTACTACTTAAGTGCTTCGTTACCCGCATAAAATGTAAACGTGATTACCGACCGTTGATGTGACAGATTCCCGAAAAATCGGCCAAGTTAAGTACCCGAACGATTTACACATCGATAGGGGCGGCTTATCTTCCTCGCAGATCGAAATACGCAGCCATATTTAGTAGCCGATCCGAGCAAGTTGCCTGTCAAACGTTTTTTTTTAGCGACGGCCCGCATATTTTAGCAGTTTATCTCGGAATTGACCGTTCGGTACCTAATGGATTTACAAGAAGTCCGTGTGAAAGAAAATTAAGCGTTCCGTTTTCGGACTCAAACGCCGAAGACGGATATAAATATGAGGGCATAGAGGTGTCATAATAAATAATCGATGTGGAATAGACAAAAGCTATAAATTTTATACCAAATGAAGAGCTAAGATCTGGTTGATTTTGTGCCATAAATAAACATGACTTCTCTTCCTCCATGTTGGTTGTAGATACCTAAGTATTTAAAGCTATATATTTTACTCGCGTATAGAAAGTAATCAACTCCTAATTTTATTTTTAAGAAAGTTGGATAGGACTACACATTTTTAATTTGGTAAAACAGGTCAAAGATTCTTTAACTTTCTGTTCTGGTTCTGAGATGGTTTTTTAGTAAAATATCAGCAAGTAAGGGTCATTTCTAACGCGATTTTATTGTTTCGTACCAATTATAAATTTTTTAAGTTAACTTATGATTAATTTGTTCATTTGTTCATTAAGTTTAAAACCAAATTTAAGACCGTATATTCTGCATTTACTGTGTATAAATATGCAAATCAAAACGGCTGATACATTATGCCTACAAGATATAATCACTCTCTTATCCCACGGTTTATTGTTATATTATTTGCTGACGGTTTGACGTCATAGCGCTGCATTTTAAGACCGGGTATCGCTGGAACAATGGCAGCGTGATAAGGTAATTTTTTTCTTCCCGCCCCAGTGGTGAGTAATGTTTGTTTTGGATTTATTTTAATTTCTGTTATTTGGTGTTTTGTTATACAGGGTGAGTTTTTTTTCGATGCCCTCTATGGGGAACTCGGAAACTAGCAGAGCTAGAACAAAGGTTAAATGGGGACAGAATTGCAGTTTTGAATGCTCAATATAATGCCCCTCTTGGATTTTTAAAAAAGTTCATGGCTCACTAGGTATTTTGAAAAGAGTGATTTTTTGCTATTTCATCAGATCTCTGTAGCTCCGTTATTTCTGATTATACAGAAAAACTGTCGAGACAAAAATTGTAGATAATTTTGGGCTTAATAAGATAATCCTATCCAATTTTTTTATGTTGTTTGTGATTTTTGAGATATGACACATACTTTTGTTTTTTTTTAAATGTAAATCATAGTTGGCTGTGGCCTTATCAAATCGGCCATTTTTTGAGCTTTCCAATGATATAATACTCGGCATAGTTATTATAAAAAATAAAAGAGCTATGGCTAATTTTCTGTTTTTTTTTTTAATTTTCACATAGTCAGCCATGGACTATTCTCATATGTATGTATGTATGTATGTAATTTGTTCGGGTGGAATCTTGCAACTCAATTTTGAAGCAGATATCTTCAACCGATCGAGCTGAAATTTTGTACACACGTTTAATTTGGATGACAATGCATGATTATATGTGTGACGTCATTCTAAATCCAACATGGCGGATCACCCAAGATGGCGGACTAGTTAAATTTCAACCGATCGAGCTGAAATTTTGTACACACGTTTAATATGGATGACAATGCATGATTATATGTGTGACGTCATTCTAAATCCAACATGGCGGAACACTCAAGATGGCGGACTAGTTAAATTTCAACCGATCGAGCTGAAATTTTGTACACACGTTTAATTTGGATGACAATGCATGATTATATGTGTGACGTCATTCTAAATCCAACATGGCGGAACACCCAAGATGGTCATTAGAAGGTCTCCTCATTGAAGAGCTAGACTGTTCTAAACTAACCGGCAAACGACCTTGCAACAATGATGCGTTAACTGAGATGAATAGACTCAGACACCTGGCCAAACTAAAAATTACAAAATAAATTAAAAGTAAAAAAATATTTTTAAAAAAAGCTTTTATTTAAATGCGCTAAAAAGAATAAAATAATCTTTTCTTTTAAAACTTTTACTATCAACTTATAACGTCATTCCACAATTTATATGATATAAAAGCTTGTCGCGAGATTTAAGTTTTCAAACTAAGTAAATACCACTACTTAAATCTCGCGACAAGCTTTTATATCATATAAATTGTGGAATGACGTTATAAGTTGATAGTAAAAGTTTTAAAAGAAAAGATTATTTTATTCTTTTTAGCGCATTTAAATAAAAGCTTTTTTTAAAAATATTTTTTTACTTTTAATTTTTATAATTAGACATACTTCAAACTTTCTAATATACAAAATAATACAAAATAAAACAAAAATTAAAAAACTCATCCAAATTATTATTATTTTAAAAGGTCACCTTTTAAAATATAAAAGGTGTTTAAACAGTCCACCATTATTATTTATGCAAATATTGCATCTTTTTAAAACTGAATTTGTCGCCTTTTTTAGAGAGCGCCTGTCAATACTGGCAATTGCTTCTAAAACAGCTGCTCTTAATGCAACAATTGTCTCATACTTTATTTGGTACTGTTCCCCACAAAAAGAAATCCCAAACAGACAAATCGGGGGATCGGGGCTGCCAGGAAATAGGTCTATTTCTCCCTATCCAACTATTTGGATAGAGCTGACCTAGGCAATTTCTCGGGCAAATAATTATTATGTTGTGGAGCTCCATCATGATAATTTTTTTTTATTTTGTTACATTTTGTCACCAGCTAAAAATAAAATATTTTAAAGTTTGAAGTATGTCTTATTATACAATAGAACGTAATTATGAAAATATTCCATGGCTGGCTATGTGAAAATTAAAAAAAAAATCAGAAAATAAGCCATAGCTATTTTATTTTTTATAATAACTATGCCGAGTATTATATTTTTGGAAAGCTCAAAAAGTGGCCGATTTGTTAAGGCCACAGCCAACTATGATTTACCTAACGCAAGTTTATGTTATATCTCAATAATCACAAACAACATAAAAAATTGGAATAGATTGTCTTATTAAGCCAAAAATTATCTACAATTTTTGTCTCTACAATTTTTCTGTATAATCAGAAATAACGGAGTTACAGAGATCTGATGAAGTAGCAAAAAATCGCTCTTTTCAAAATATCTAGTGAGCCATGAACTTTTTTAAAAATCCAAAGGGGGCATTAGATTGAGCATTCAAAACTGCAATCCTTTCCCCATTTAACCTTTGTTCTAGCTCTGCTAGTTTCCGAGATCCTCATAGTGGGCATCGAAAAAAAATCACCCTGTATATGTTGGATTTTGTTTCTGATGTGCATATTGGAACTGTTGTTTGATGTAGGTATAATATTATAGGTGAATTTATTTACTTTTATATAAGCTCTTTCCAAACTGTTTTGTCTTGTGGTTTTGTTAGATATGACCAAATATAATCTATATAGGTATTTCTTTATTTTTTCCAATGGTGTTCCTAGCAAGAATATGCCAAGTAATTCTTGGTTTCCATTACGCAAAAGCAAAATAATTTTGTTGGCTATTCAAATAGTATTAATGCAATAAATGTGAAATCGAAAACAAACTATTATCGCTAAAGTATTAGATTTATTTTTATATTTAAAGGCGTTAATTTCTAACAAAAATACTGTATGTCGAACTGCCTACATTGTTTTCTTACAGTAGTATAGCTACTATCTCGAGAATAATTTAAAAAGTTAGGTAGAAGCTGCCTTCTTGAAAAAAAAGGAATAAGAAATTTGCTTTTCTATGAAAATGTAGGAAAGGTATAAAGTACAACAATTATTATAAAAATATTCATGATAGGTAATATATTCAAAACTCCCTATAAATTGCTGAAAAATGGATGATCTTCGCATAGGGATAAAATATCCGCTTCCAGTCTTCAAAGCCAGACTACAGATAGATAATTAAACTAAACGCAATCAATGGGTATGAAAGCAGTTATATGTATATTGTTTTTAATGGATACATTTAAATTGTTTGTAATACACGTTTCCTTTTTGATACTTAGTGCCAAATACATAAATGATTATTATATGCCACCTACGTAGATTTGCTCATGGTCTTTGCAATTAGATAAGTGGGCTGGCACGATTTGACATTTGAAGGGAAATTGGCTATCATCGCTCGTCAGCTATTACTTATGAAGATATCGATTTTGTTTTTTACTTCTAAATTGACTACATTCAAACCAAATTTGGTAGACACTCAAGGCACAGGGATTAAACACACGATAATACCAGATTTAAATTTTTCAGTTATTAGCCAATGGCGATAGTTTAAACGTCATTGCACAAAATCGATGGGACTTTTTGTTGTATTTTCATAGCAAATCATAGCATACAGACCAAGAAGGTACTCAAAAGTTCATTTGGAAAACGAAAGGAAAAAGTATAAAAAATAGTGTTAAGACGTGAGTATCTAAGTGATTTATATTTTATTTGCTGGCTGCTGGCGTTGCTGATTTATGTAATTACACGCAATAATTTCCACATTCTCAGGAGGAGGTTTTCATTTTCATTCGGCATGCCTGTCCGCATTACATGAAACGATTATCATAATTCGGAGACCAGTTCCGACTTATGAATTGATTTCGAACAATGGATGGCGTTCTTAGTGAAGTTGAATGTATGGACCACCGTCGACGACTGTCACTATACATGGTTCCTTTGCGGGTTTTTCAATACACCACACATCCAAGGGATCGCATGTTATGAAGGTTTTTCGCTGAACTGATTTGGAAATATAATTTTGCATTAAATATGCAACAGGTGCGGTTGGCGGAATGTTCTTTTTTGCGGCTGAAGCAAAAATTTGGTAGTCACGCACGCACCAGCATATATTTGACACTTTTCATCATAACCCTTCCAAATTTTGGTTAGAATTTATGGCTGTAAGAAAAATAGTTAAGTATGTAAAAATTATTTGGGTAAGTTGGATCAAAATGATATCATGGACACAAAATTCCAGAGTCTATGAAATTTTGTGGTTTGGCATTGTTTTTTGGGAAAATCTTTAAGTTATTTTCTCACATAATACCTAAAAAGATCAAGTGATCAAGTCATCTTTATATGACAAGGTACTCTTGTAGATTTTTAAGGATAATGGTGATCTATCAATATCGACTAATTTGAAAATAGTCTACAGATAAATTAATACATATATTGTACTACGTATACTCTAGTTATTGGTAGGTTTGTTTTTATGTCAAAAAGTTGACCTAATACATTGAAGAAACTTCTTTAACCTTTATCTTGATCTGCAAATATGAGATTTATCTAAAAATGTTTAATAAAATATGCAAATTTGAAATTAATTTCACACATAAAGGACAGGGTCTCTGTTCGGAAATAGTTATTCAATATTTCCACAATTATAAATGACGCTCTTTTAAAAATACTTCCTCAAAAATCTAAATCTTGATAGTCATGATCATTACAACTAAACACGAGTAGGCTAAACTTCTAGAAACCCAAAGATATACCCCCAAAATTCCAGGTTTTTCATTACAAACTTAACAAGTCTTGAATTTTGCGTTCTTGGCTGAATTGTTGATAGCAATGATGAATTAACTACCTACATACATTATGTGAATTTTGTTCATTAGTGTCAAATCTTAAATTATAACCTTATTATTATATATTATTCTTAAATATTGTGTATGTGTACCTAAGTACAAGTCCAAGTTCCCCAATAGTCCATGTTCCCTAAATAGCACGTGGCTGATAAGGCGTATACACTATATTTGTTTTATCACAAAAAATACTAATACGGCTTTACAGAATTTTCTTTTATGCACTTGGGAACCTTTTTCTTATTATAAGCAGAAGCTATCTCTTGACATTTTTTTGTATCTGTATCTGCCACAATTTTACGGGAAAATTACTATTTATCGTTTATGGCTTTTTTGCGGGGATGCAAAATATTAAATTATTTAATTTGAAAATAAAGGCGTTTTAGATCTCGATTTGGCTAGTACTGAGGAAATAAATAAAAATAATTTAACAAAACATTAATGGGCAAGTAATTTTGCTACCTATTTTTTCTTTTAAAACCGAAAGTCAAATCGTCGATAAAATTACATAAAATCTGAAGGTTTCATTTCTTCAAATTAAATATTTCTTCTTCTTGCATTTCGAAAAATCAAATGGGCCGTAAAATTGTGACAGATACAAAAAATGCCAACATGCATTTTTTACTTAGAATAAAAAAGTTATTCAAGCGCATAGAAGAATATTCTGTACAGGACCGTATTAGTATTTTCCTTGGTAAAATAAATGTATTGTATACCCATATATGTATTTGCTACTGGCTCTTTGGGGAACTTGGTACTATCACATTTTGTGACACTTGAACAATGCATGCCGTCTGCCAAATTTCGTTTGAATATCTTTAAAGGTTGGAAAAATAAAAATTAAATGTTAAAATTTTTAATAATTTTAAACACCCTGTATCTCAAAAATGAGGCGGCTGTGGATACAAAGTTATATACCACAAAATAGTCATATTTTATGGTTTTCGATCACCTGTGGAAGTGTCCTAGAATAAAATTGAAACACCCTGTATATTCAATTGATGCATACTGTTCATTGCCGCATTCTGCTTTGCTGCAGCTAGGCCCTGTGCCAAAAAGGACAATCCTCAAAATGCCTCGCGTGAAGTGGGAATGATCTACAGGGTGTCTCATTTTGATCTGGAACACCCCTGTAAAATTTAACTGGCTTACGGATTTTAACGAATTTTTTTTTGTATATAGTGCCCTCCTAGACGTACTTATCAAACACTTTTCAATGACGATACGATTATTCCAGGGCCGAATTAAAAAATTTGTTTGACCCAAATTTTCGAGTCAAGGTATCAGCGATTTTTTTTATCGGAAATCTGATAACTTGGCGTTAATCAGCGCCCCTGAAAACCCCCAGATTCCAAATTTCAAGAAGTTTTTCCCACAAATTATACTTTTTACACTGCATCACAATTGCAAAAAATCAATTTGAGTTCAGCTATTAAGGTGGCTATGGAAACAAGTGAAAATGGTAAAAAGAGGTCCACAGGGGACAATAGTAATGACCATGATCGGAAACTGTACTCGGTTTCCCTTTTCAGTATTGCTGTACAGTACAAATTTTATGCCATTTGAGATGCAAGAGAGCTCGCTGCCGTCGCAGGCAGCCATGGAAAAACAATGGCTTGCAGAAATGTCAGTTTATGCATTTACAACAAATGTTATTCAGGAGTTGATATTGCTAAAATAATTTAGGTGTTAAAAATAATTTAGTGGGTATAAAATGTAATTTCTAATCGATTCGTCAATACATTTCTGTGGTTTAAAATAGTCCTGTCGAGACTGATCTGATACTCTCATTTTGTTTGGAGGAAGTGATGGTGTGATCAGATGCTCTCATAGGGTTCTGAGGGATGGGGGTGTGATCTGATACTCTCATAGTGTTACTACTGCGGGAATAAACTGGTGTAGTGAATGCAGTATAGTAGGCCAAATCGATTGAAAAAGCAAGCGCCGTGCCATCTCTACAACACTACAATCGAAAACTAAATGTGCAAAATGCTACGCTATCCTAGGAGGGGCTTCTTTTCTGGCGTCAGGATTTTAACATGTATGTACAATGTACATTGGTACATTGCTAGGAGGAGTTTTTTTGGGGAATATTATATTTAAAATAAAAAATAGAGCAATATATGAATATGGGTAATAGTCTTTCTATAGTCACTGGTAATAGTGAATGGTTACGGTAAGTATCAATATCATTTTGAAGTCATATCCTTACTTTTCTTCTTCTCTACTCTTGCGTCACCCTGTCTTTTAGTGTTAATGAAAGGGTATTGTCTTATATTGTTGCCATGTAGAAGTATGTAAGGTAGAACTACAAAATTCTCTTATGGTTTTCAGATTTTCAAGTACGTAATAGTACCCTACAAAGGAAAAACCATGTATTCGCAAAAATTACGTTTTTTGATAATACATGTTTCTGGCTCATCATTTCTGGCTCTTTCGTTTGCTATTTTTGCCACATTCATATTATAATCCATTTCTAAATTAAGACTGCTGCAAAAAAGTGTATTAATAAACATTTAAAAGAATTCCTTTGGCAAAGTAAGGTATTCAGCATGTTTTCACTAAATGTCCAAAGGTAGGTAAAGAATATTTGTTAGAAATCTATTTATCAAAAAGGTTGATCGAGTATAACAAATTGCCAGATAAATTAAAAAGTGAAAGAAATTCAAAAAAATTAAAACATTATTAAAAAAAGTATTACATGGGTATTCAAAATGATGCAATTTAACTAATAATTTAACTCAAATGTTAAGGCATAAGAAGAAAATTATTTATTTGAATTGTTACATTAAAATCTATGTATTTAATTGTATTTAGTAGCCATACCAGGCTAAATAAAGCATGTTACTACTACTATATAGTTATGCACTGATATTTAAGACTTTCATTATTAATAATTAATCATCAGTGGAAGACTATTGGAACTTGTCCCTAAAATGAAGCACTTGTGTCGTGAATTTTACTTAAATTTATCAACAAATGACAATGCTCCAGATTTTCTAGATGAAAGAATGTGAACAATGCATTTTTGTGCAATATTTGGTAATACCTGGGGTAATATATACAAAAGTAGGTATGTAATAAACATTACCTCATTTATTATATATAGTTTTCTTTCTTCCCTTTCTTTAATTTTCCTTTGGCATAAAAATGTTCATTCGTTTTAGCACAATAGCAAAAACATGTAGGAATAGGTTGTTTTTTTTTCAAAAAATAATAAAAAAATTCGGGCATATTGATTAACCACTTGCTGTAGAAAATAATTCTCCACTTCATATCCAAAAATCAAGTTAATCGTCCGAAATGTCACGAAGAAAAAAACTTTTGAACTCGTTTTTCTTGAAATTAAAATTTTGCGAATACATGGTTTTTCCTTTATAGGGTACAATCACAGACCTATATAGCTTTGCTAAGCTATATAGGTCTGTGGTATAATATACAGGGTGATTCAGTTCCGGTGCTCAACATGGGGATCTCGGAAACCGTAACAGATACGAAGTCGGTTAAATGGAGGCAAACTTGCGCCTTTGGGCGCCTAACAATATGCCGTTGAGAAAGTTAATATACTTTCATGGGTTGCTGAGATATTTAAGATAAACCGAATTTTTGAAAATTAGATATAATTTTTTTCTGGCGCCATTTGCGATAATATTGAAAAATTAATTGTACTTTTTCGTTGCAACTTTTTCTGGACTATGTAGTGGTATTTTTAGATTTTCTGGGACACGTTTCGTTTTTGAGATAGAGGGATCATCTTCATTTTTTTAAATACGGACCTCGATTTTTTATTCCATATTTCGAAATAAATCGTTGTCCTGAGTACAACGATGTATAACTATAACACATACATATTTTTTCTCGTTTTGGCCGCCAAAATGCACATTTACTACGAAAAAAATTAATACGATCCTGGACTATGCATTTTTCTCTTTTTTTCAAAGCTATTCCAATTATAACAAGTGATCATTTTTTATACCTACTGGATTAATTAAACTCTATGTTTGTCCTATTTTGAAATTCTTTTTTATACTTTAGGTAAAATGTATCTCACTATTGTTAGTAATTATTCTTGTTATTTACCTAAAGTATAAAAAAGAATTTCAAAATATGACAAACATGGAGTATAATTAATCCAGTAGGTATTAAAATAATAATCACCTGTTATAATTGGAATAGCTTTGAAAAAAGACAGAAAAATGCATAGTCTAGAACCGTATTAATTTTTTCTTAGTAAATGTGCATTTTAGCAGCTAAAACGAGAAAGAATTGTATGTATCCTACATCGTTGTACTCAGGACAACAATTCATTTCGAAATATGCAATAAAAATTCAGGTGCGTATTTAAAAATATGAAGATGATCCCTCTATCTCAAAAACGAAACGTTGCCCCAAAAATCTAAAAATACTATGACGTAGTCCAGAAAAAGTTGGAATGACAAGGTATAATTTATTTTTCAATATTATCGCAAATGGCACCAGAAAAAGTAAAATCTAAATTTCAAAAATTCGGTTTTTCTTAAATATCTCAGCAACCCATGGAAATATTTTAACTTTCTCAACGGTATATTGTTAGGCGCCCAAAGGCGCAAGTTTGCCTCCATTTGACCGACTTCGTATCTGTTACGGTTTCCGAGATCATCAGGTTGAGCACCGGAACTGAATCACCCTGTATTTAAATTATTTTTATTTTAATATCGGATTGAAAGTTTTCAAGTTATCCACCAGTATCCTTATCATGTCCTCAAAGCACAAGAAAATTCAGTATCCCTCTGCCGAACAACCGAAAGCTCGACGGCTTCGGGAACGCCGCGTCGTCTGAAAAATCAAGCGGCCCACGGCCGTGCCGAGCAAAATGAGCATCGCCGGAGAGGCTCTAGGTAGGCCGCGGAGCGCGACCAATCCCGAACGTTAGTTACGCGCGGTCCTCGATCGGCGAAGGGACGCCGATAAGCCGCGGGTGGGTGATAAGTGACAATAATTATCGCCAGACGGGCGATTCGGTCTTGCGAGGTTTCTCAGGCTTTTGATGATTCAGTGATAAGCCGTGGTAAAGCGCGCTTAACTTATCGGTCGCGTCTAGTCCCAGATGTAGGTACAGTTTTAGGTGATAATTATTGTCGATATTTTTCACTAAAAAATAATGAAAAAACGAACGATTTTACTAAAAAGCGCTACACCAGCGCACAGCCTAATGTTTGCATAGGAATTATCAGAGCATGAACGATGAAAACAAATCGTATAAATCAATTTACGGTACAAATATAACATTACACGGTTTCTAGAAAATGATCCAAAATCTACAAGAAAAGTAGTGGACCTTGGAATGTTATTATCACGCAAATATACCGAGGAAAGTGATACATTAAAACATTGATTGTACAAACAAGTCGGTGAAAATTAAATGGTACACAGTTTAGATTTAAAAAAATATATATATTTTTTCAATAATATCTGTCTAATTGTAAAGAATATACTTTTTGAAAGGTTTCATCAAAACGGTGATATTACCACTTTTAAATCAGCTCTTAATATCTTAAACAAATCTAAAACCAATTTGTAAAATTGTCATTGACCTTTATTCTTTAGATTACTCTTTACTTTGAGTGAAGTTTTGATGATGTTCATCATTACTGTTCACATGGTTCACATTGTCAGTGGCAATATTATTTAAACAAAATAGTAAATCAGTTCAAAATATGGCTATCTAAAAATCTAAAATAATTTTTAATATACTCATAACATAAATAACTATTAACGATTTTAAAATAATATAAGACATTTAGCTTTTTAGCTTATCAAAAAAATGTAAATTTTAAGTGAGTTATCCAGTAAGGTATTCAGTCACTACATAATACTACCTACCTATATATTGAGACTATCATAGATGGTTTCTTTAATATATTATTGTTATAAATATAAATACCTATATATATAATATTATTAGAATGTTTTATACTTAAATTTTAAAAAAACAGACAATTTAATAATGTATCACTCTTTTGTTTGGATATATTGCTTGTAGTGTTTTAAGGAATTATTTTAAAATAATCAAAATTGACCCTCAAATATAGCTTGCATTGCAATAATAATAATTAGTAAGTATTATTTAAGCAGTTCGTGTTAACACAATATATTTCAGAGTATTATTTAACTTCAAAATAGGTAAATTCGTATTTTAAAAACAAAGAGCTTCTGGACAACTAGTAGTAAATCTAAAAATTATCATCTATAAATGTAAAAAACACAACATTTTTGGTGCCCAGAAAAATAAGCATCCCATAATTTAGACACTGTTGTTTTTAGAAGGTTTAGTTTTGAGTTTTTGAACTTCTATTTGCAAAAGCTAGTCTACCTTAGTATCTGCCATAGTATAGACAGGTATATTAAACTAAATCACCTATCACCATAATTATAATCTATCTTTATTACATATACGGATAAAAGTTCGCCTATTAGGTGCGTGCGTGCATGTGTGTATCTATTCCTTTCATAACAACAAATTATTGTCGTAAAAATAATTATTATCCACAGAATGCAATTGAGAAAGATCAATCAGCTAACAAATGAATTGCATTTTAAATATACCCAACACAATGTTTTTATTTTTCCCTCCTGCAAATACAGATGTTGTTAGACATATGATTTTATTTTTTACGCAACTTTGTTCGCATGCAGATGTTTTTGCCATAATATGTGAATAGGATTGGTTCTCCCAATTCATTTTCGAAAATATTAAGTATCTAATTGCTTTAATGAACGTGTCAAGTGCAACCACCATAAAAATGTTTGGTTGATGTCACTGAATATAAAACACATGCGGGTGTTAACTTAATTTTATTCATTTTAAAATACCCAGTCAAGACTATTTCAAAACAGTATAGTCTAACTTAACAAGCTTTTTAGATCTTTAGTAATTGTAATTTTTTTAATTTAAAATATAATGGCCCCGCAATAATTATTAGGATAACAATCAGAACTATTCAAAATATTTATATTACCTTCCAAATAATACAACTATACTAACAGATGTTGCTGTCTTTTGCGTCAGAAATATTATTAATCAAAACGCCGCTCCCATAAGTTTATTTTACTTTTAATTTCTCATAATATTGTTAAAGAAAACAATAATATTATTTCCTATGGATATTGCGGTGCCGTTTTTTGTGGTTCTGTCCCGAAGCGGAGGGATTTAAAAATATCTAATTAGGACACCGGAATTAGTTCGAGCCTTTTTAGTGCGCATATTAGTGTCAGAAAATTGAAATGATCCGCCAAAGGATATGGCCAAATTAGAGGCTTTTAAGCTTAAACATATCGAGATTAAGCTGTCATGTGATTATTTCTGTTCATTATACCGAGCGTAGTCATAGATAACCTTCAAAACGCAAATATTAGCTTTTTCAGAAGTTTTTTGAAAAATTTCACTCCAGATTTTTCTAGCCGTTAAGATGTTTCTATTTTGAGCCGTCGATATGCCAGCGGAAATATATCTGGACATTTTCTTCCTTCTGGGATACAAAACGACTATAATCTATCCATGTTACAGAGTCAAACAACATTAGCCACAGCGTGATCACCTTTGAAATTTATTCCTTCAATTAGTGTTCGGAAGGGAGAAAACTTTTTTATTTCTGGCTTTATCGCAGAAAGTTTTGCTTGTAAAAATAATCATCCCAAATCTTTGTATTTAATATTATTACACGTTTCGGGATTTAAAACATATATAGAGTGTCCGGCAGAAAGAACGCACCATATGAGATTTCTTTTTATTTTATATTTATCAGAAAATTTTATTCCTGATAAAAGTTTGTTCATCCCTGCAAACTCAAAACACAGTTTTCAAAATTTGAATATCTCATTTCGTACACGGCAGAGGTTCGAAATATAAGAATGGCTCAAGAGTATATATTTATAGTATACCCTCATTTTTAATTTTAGAGATAACATGTAGTATAGGTATTACATGAAAAGTTGTTTAGAATAATTAAAAAATAAACCCAACAATGAAGTTTCAAGTTTCTAATCCATAAAATACCTTTTTATAATACGCTCCCAAAATAACTATTTTCCCCACTCATTTAAGTTTCTTTTTCGGCCTAGTCCCTAAATGAATGAATGACATGACAAAATTATCAAATAAACAAACTTGTTGCTACGATATCAATTTCTAAGCCTACTTTTTCGAACATTATGATTTCAAAAATTATGGAAAATTTGCAAATTTAAGCGTTCCGAAAAATTATAAAAAGCGTATAACAAAATTTTGGGAGCGTATGACAAAAAATAGTGTTTGTCACACGTACGTACCTAAATGAAGTTTTTCAGGACTCATCTGCTATTCCGGAGTTGGCTAACGCCTCGTCCGATAACAGCAATGATTCGTTTTAGGTACTTGTAACAAAAATAACTATTTTGGCATTTTTTATGCTCTACCCCATATAGAAAATAAAACAAAGTGTGTGCCATAAAAATTAATTTGTTTGAACACTAGTTATGGCTCATGGCAAATAAAAACGAAAGAATACCTACTAACTTTTTGGTGCACGTGCACACTTTCTTTCGGTCACTGTATACTATATAATTCATCCTCAGATACAAACGAGATTTTTCAATCGCAAAGTAGGTAATCGAAATCATGACATTAAAAATAATGCTTTTAAAAGACCATGACTACGTTTATCTCGTGACAACTCGATCGGATTGAAATGGATCCGATTGAGGTACATCAAATCATTTATAATTCCACGTTTACATCATCAGTATTGAATCCTATGGTTTTCAATCCTCTCTAGGGACATTAACTTATTATACTTATTCCACAGTAGGTTGGAGCACATTCTGGCCAACTTCTGTTTGGAAATAGCGGCTTGACTTGAAATTTTAAATATATGATTAAATTTCAATCTGAAGGGTTTACGCCGTCTATTTGAGTCCGCATTATAAGGGTCTAGGGGTCAAGGGTCAAACAATACACGAATAAAAAGTATTCATCTTTTGAAACTATAAAAAGAAATGTCTGAACAAACGACTAAGATAAAAGCTAGGATAAAAGTACCTAATAGGAAAAATAAGGTTATCCAAATATACCTACAATAAAACGGCATGTTCGTTACAAAATAAATTTGCACAAGTGAACTAAAGGAAACATATTATTTTCGTGTGTAATTTTTTTACCAAATATCTAATTATTTTTAATAATGAAATCACTAGAGAAATTATAATTAAATAACTCACAGACGTTTTTTGAACAAGTCCCATAAAATTGTTCTCCTCACAATAAGGATGTTATAGAAAAAATTTTGGATAGAAAAAAATTGTTATTCTTGTTCGCCTTATAGGTACGTAATATCATTTAATTTTTCGAAACAATTTTTTTTAATTTAGCGTTTTGTGAAGCGGCACTTTCACTCTTGTAAATTAGCCGCGAAAAATTTAATTTATATACTTTTTTACTAGATGACAGCCAAAATAATTGGCACGTTTCTGAGAAACCACTAATTGCCGATCCATTTTTAGGAAGTCCGTGAATCACGGTCCATTAATTTGTAAGTGTTTCTAGCGATCCTTGCTGTCAGCGGTTTCCTTGGCGGTTTCTTTAATGAGATTTTTCGCCGGATCTGTTTTTCTTATTCTACAGCAATGATTAACAACTGTTTACACTGATTTTGATCACTCTACATCAGAGATAAGCATTTACAATACAGCAACATATACAAAAAAGTGGTTTCACCTGTCAACTTTTGCAGATTAGCAATTTTCAATCCTATTACGCCTACAGGAAAATAGGTAGGTACTGACGCCTAATAAAAAAAATTTACAGTTAATTTTAAGTAAATTTAAATGCATGAAATCTTCACTGAATATTCATACGCTTGGTTAAATTAATTAGGTAAAAAATATCGTCGGGAGTAATTTGATCTCACTAAATTCATTAATAAAAAAATCGTATTGTAAACACGAATATTAAGAAGCCTTAATCTTGATATATGCTTATACCGCTCTAGTTTTGACATGCGGCTATACACAAATAATTTTTGAAGATTATTCGGCCGACACAGCAGATATTTGAGCACCGGGACATGTCATTTAAAAATTAATCTTTGTGTGACAAATTATAAGAGAAAATCTTATCTAATAATGACCCCAAACGCCGAAATTGATGCCTAACGAACTGTGAAAGTACCTATTGCAGTCGATAAAACAATAGATTAAATGCATTAATTGAGAGGAAAAAACCGCTATATCGTAATTAACACTATTGCCCTATTTTCTTACATTTTCTGGTCCTAATTTGAACATACACGAGCTTAGATTAATTTTTATGAAAAATCACCGCTCCCCTCATTTTATGAGTACATCAGTATCATCGCTATATATGTACAGTATCATTGCCATATTATATATACAAAGGCAGTAACTTAAAGACAACCCTATATAATTTCTACAATGCCTACTTACAGATGTTATCGGTTAAGGCACCAAAGCAATGTTAAAAATGTAATTCTTTTTCCTAATTACGAAACAGTTGGCTATAGTCATCTCAAGGCAGACATATTTAGTCGGTAGCGACCATTAGTTTACTATTCAAACAGGGCATTTTATCTCTGAAGTAATAAATGGACGTCTGCTTTTCTCTAATTGTCTTTCAACTGTAATTAATACCGTAACCTCCATGTTGGGTTAAAAACAATAAATAACAAGTTTAACGCACTGCAAAATATTCCCCGCATTAAAGAGCGCATAATAATAATTATAATATGATTTAGTTGATGCTTCGACTTGGACGCCCAGCTGAGATGCAATCAAAACGTTTTTTTTTTTTATTTGTTTACACCGACAGTGACATTTATAAGCCATGAAATTGTCCCGCAAATTCGAAGAATATATATAATAAACCCGCTGTAAATATCCACAGATGGGAGCTTATCCAGTGTCAGTTAATATGGGTTCTCGGTATATTTATACCTATTGGATACAGTCATTCGAACGAGACCATTAAGTTAGTAGTTATCTGATGGATTGAAATGCGCCAATAAATTTAATACCTTATCTACGCATTGAAATCAACCTATTTGACAAGAGTATTACGTATTACTTATTGGAGCAGTGCTGGAAGTCTTTATTCGAATTCATATGCTGTACCTATATTCCTTAAAAATTCAAGAAGGTACACAAGCTCGTTATAGGTACCGTCAATGCATGTCATTACTTTGGATATTTATTAGCCACTGACAGAATCTGTAAAAAACCGCTGCCAATGGAATCACACAAAACATAAAACATAAATATCATGATATATACAGAATGTCGGGAAAATTTAATAAAAGATATAACTAAAAATAAAAAAGTTCATATAAACTTGTATGTTTTAAAGTAAAATTGTGTGGGAAAGCGTCCATTATAGGTAGTTAATTCAAATTACTTTAGAGCAGAAATAATAGTCTATATCACCTATAAATCCAATTTATTTGTTCTTGATAAGGTTACCGGCTTCGCAAACTAACTAGTTTGCATCTTCAGACCAACTGAAAGAGGGTAGGTAAGGGTAAGTACAGTGTCTGGGCAAAAAAATCAAATTAAAATACAAATAACAACAATACAAACAAAGTATAAAATATTTCTAGTAACAAAATATAGTTAGGGCAAACACATAAATACTTACAAAGATAATAAGCATGTAGCTTAGAGATTTGTCCAATTATAAAAGGAAAGGGAGAATAGATTGGATGTGTGTGCCCTCTATTTTTATAATTGGACAAATCTCTAAGCTACATGCTTATTATCTTTGTAAGTATTTATGTGTTTGCCCTAACTATATTTTGTTACTAGAAATATTTTATACTTTGTTTGTATTGTTGTTATTTGTATCTTAATTTGATTTTTTTGCCCAGAGACTGTACCTACTTACCCTTACCTACCGTCTTTCAGTTGGTCTGAAGATGCAAACTAGTTAGTTTGCGAAACCGGTAACCTTATCAAGAACAAATAAATTGGATTTATAGGTGATATAGACTATTATTTCTGCTCTAAAGTAATTTGTATGTTTTAAAGCTTCGTTTTCGAGATACAGGGTTTTAAAGTCAACAAAAACTACTTGACCGATTTTGATAAAATTTGGTTTTAGTACACTAAGTAAGGAGCTTAGTTTTATTCGATTAGATTTAATTTAATTGTTGTTCCAGGGGAGACGCTGGGGAATCCTAGCTAGATATTTTAAGAAAAAAATTTAGCTCATCACTCCTTTTTTATAAGATATTATTTGAAGCTGAAATAATTAAAACTACATTTTTTGTACATATCTTGCTTAATTTTTGGAGAGAAAAAAATCCGTCCTTACCTGAAGTAAAAAATTGATTCCATTAATAAAATTCAATAATAATAGTTATTTATGTACCAAGGCACTGAAGTTCAACTTTTTATGACTCATGTGGAGTTTAGTTGCTGAGGCCTCTGGCCGAGGCAAATAAACCACATGAGTCATAAATAGAACTTCAGTGCCGAGGTACATATTATATTTTTCTTGAAATCGGAAAAAAAAATGTTTTATTAGGCAAGAAAATAATAATAAGGGATCACCCGTCCACGAACCGACTACGCGCGGCGTTGCTTGACTTTACCGATCGCTCTACCTAGGACAAGTATAATGACGTACGGCACCTTCTGACAGAAAAACCAAACTGCTGCTTCTTGTGCAGCCTACACAACAAATCTATTGATTTTAAAATTTACTAAAATATGTATACTGAAGGATTGCGCTTCTATAGGAAACAATTTCGCAATGTGTACGAAAAGTTAAATGAGCCTTTATCGGCCGGGTTTTGAATATTTGGTCACTTTTGACGGGCGATTTCTCCGCGTCTGACGTTTGATGTTTACATCTCGCCAAGGCCTACTTATTGAAAAAATCGTACAATAATGGGCTACATTATTGTACGATTTCTGTGCTTTTAATGACGATTTTGGGACATTTTAATGTCGATTTCAAGAAAAATATTTTTCCAACAAACCTTGCGTTTTAAAATATTGATCATCCCAACAATTCCAACAATCAACGCAATTCCACCATCGCAAAGTTAAAGGAAAAACAAATAACGACATTTACACTCTGTATTTGGAAAACGAAGCTTTATATGAACTTTTCTTTTTATTTTTACGAGTTCTGTCGCATATTAAATTTTCCTGATTAAAATCTGAGAAACTGTACCTATACAGGATGATTTTTTTAGGTCTACCACCGCGATTTTCTCGCTCATTTTGCAGCCTACAAAAAAAACGTAAGATACAAAAATGTGGCAATTTTGGACAGCTAAGTGGTGCTGCAAAAGAAATCGGCATCCATGGCCAAATTGTCGCGCAATATTAAAAAAACCTAAAATTGAGCAAAACTATTAATGGCCGCGGAATGTTTATTTTAAGAGATAGAGAAAAACTTTTATATTGAAAATTGATGGCACTAAAAAGCTTTACGCAAAAGGGTGCTCAGCGATTTTATCGCTTATTTAGTGCCGCACAGAAAATATGTAAGAAAACAAAATATGGCAATTTTGGTCAGCGAGGCGACATTAAAAAAGGAATACCCAACTTTTCGCGGTGTACTAAGGAAACCTAAAATCGACAAAAATTTTCATGGTCTCAAGAGAGCCGAAGACCCTCTGTAATTTGCTGAAACTATCTGAGCACCTGGGTGGATAAAGCTTCTCAGTGCCATCAATTGTCAATATAAAAGTTTTCGTCTGTCTCCTAAAATAAACATTCCATGGCCATTAATAGTTTCGCTCAATTTGAGGCTTTTTTAATATTTCGCGACAAGTTGGCCATGGATGCCGATTTCTTTTGCAGCACCACTTAGCTGTCCAAAATTGCCACATTTTTGTTTCTTACGTTTTTTTTTTGTAGGCCGCAAAATGAGCGCGAAAATCGCGGTGGTAGGCCTAAAAAAATCATCCTGTATATGACACCTCTCTATATGGCGATATAATAATATCAATGATATACAATATGCTTTGAACCCTGAAAATTATAATTTGTTTTAATTTGAAAATGATCAGTATAAATTATTTTTAATAATTTTTTATTTTACACTAAATAAATTTATTCTTGTATTCCAATAAATGGGAAATTTTTCCGTGTTTTATTTTTTTAAGGAATTGGAATA
Organism: Pseudeuparius sepicola; assembly: GCA_963920635.1. Classification (NCBI taxonomy): domain Eukaryota; kingdom Metazoa; phylum Arthropoda; class Insecta; order Coleoptera; family Anthribidae; genus Pseudeuparius; species Pseudeuparius sepicola. Next base: position 12,587,149 of record OY987303.1, read on the forward strand.
AGAAACATCTTTTAACTAAAATTTAAGAGCTACTTCTACAATAATATATAAATTTAAGCGCTATTCTTTATATTTATTTATTATACTTCATAATATAATACTACAGACTCATAGCTAGCTATATAGGTCTGTGAGAATATCTACCATTCCATCAACCGAATACACGAAATTTGTATGAGAATTATAAGTCATTATTTCCTACTTACTACTGCCAAAGACTAGGACGCCATCACCAAAGTCAAAGCCACCTACGATGCCATAATCGAGGTAGAAAATTCAAAGATATTAAAAAGTTAAAGTAAAAAAATATAACTAGTTTAGAACTTTGTCCAATAGATAATTTTCTGTAGTGGAACTCTGCCACATTTTTGAGTTTAACGAAAACAAGTGCTTGAGGTGGGAACGATTGCATACCAACTTTTAGTATTGTACCAGCCTTTAGCATTATCCATCATGCAAAAATCCTAGTCTTATCAAATATTTAAACATATAATATCCTAGTAGTAGCATCAATAATTATTATTAGTTATTGTTGTCAGCTGTTCTCTCATGTTCATTTCTTCTATTTACTAAACGTCGATATACTATCAATTTCACCAACCTTTCTGTTGAATGTTGCATAACGTTTATGTTTATATGCCTTAATCCTTTGACTTGGCGTTTCAGTTCCTTTGGTTTACCTTGACGTTGCTTCCCCTCTGCACGAAAAGATGTAGAACAGACACTATAGAATACACCACATCACAATAGATGCTTTCCACAAATTAACAATAATTTTATGTCTAATATCAATTTATTATTCTGGAACACCGCGCTCGCATAGTGTGTCACTTTTAACCAACTAATTAAGTAGGTACCTATAAAATATGTAGGTACTTTCACACTTCGATTTTTTCAATGCCCCTATTCATATGGTGTAATATATGCAAAAATAATGAAATACTGAATCGACTTTCAGTAGATGAAAAAATAAATTGCATCATCTTGATTATTGAAATAATTAATTTATACTTGTACTTGAATGAATCATGTTCTTTTATTTCATTACGTTCATTAATTCTTCTAATAAGAAATATAAGGCAGGAGGTAGGTATTACAAGTTTAGTTTTCATGATTTTACTTGAAATATTGTGACTTATGTGTTTCTAGAAGGACCATCTGATCAAATCCCATATATTTCATTTTTGAACCAGAATTAGTATAAAAAATATAACTACGATTTCTTGCTTCCTTGATAACGAATCATTTAACTTTTTCTTATAACAAATTATCTAAATGATTGTTTGAATAAACTATATTTCGCTGTTTTAAGCTCGATCGCTTGTCAAATTCAGAACATCCAAATAGCTCATTTTATCGTAAGTTATTTTCCACTGAATGTTTCTGTCTACTCTCCCTAAAAGGCGCAGTCATTTGCGTACAGCTCTTTTCCATTAGGACAAACCTTCACCAATGTGTACTCGGCTACATAGAACAAACGAAGAAATGCCGTATAAGGCCCGAGAAATCCTGCAGTTAATAAAACGTGTAATTTAAATAAAATTAAGCACTTCGGTGATTGTTTTGCAAGGCATTATATGTGTTAAGTAGATGCGCTGCATAATTTTCGATAAGAGTCCGTAATTTATAGTAGTTTATATTCGTAATTCGTCACCATCACAAGGAAGAACCAGAAAATTGCGATGTGGATTTATTCTTGGCGTGAAAATAAGGCCATTCGTATGCTGTAGTTGATTTCTTTAATTTTTTCGAAGATAAAAATCTTTCTTATAGTAAGGGTGTGAATAAGTGCTGTAAAAATTCAACGGTTGGTTCAGAATTTCAAAAGAAAAAAATGCTGTCAGCATAGCTTAATTTTAATTTTTTGTTACTTTCAAATAAATCTTGCAAAAATTGAAATATTTGCAGGGAAATAATTAGTGTCAGGGCTTTTTTGAGCGACGAATTTAAGCGTCAGACTAACTTTTTTATTACTGATATACAGGAAGTTACATAAATACAGATAAGTTATTAATCGTCTTCTTTATCTATACCTAAACAACATCGTTTGTCGTGTTTTTGTCAAAATGTTAAATTCTCATTAAACAGTAGTGAAATAAATTGCATAAAAAGGCACCCTGAAAAAACCCTTACAACAAATTCCATGCAAATATTTCAATTTAATCAATAATCATTTGAAGAGAATAAAAATAAATTTAAACTTTAACATCCCGTGTCTTTTTTATTAAGTATTTTCGAAACTATGTACATACAGTGTGTCCCACTTAAGGACTGACCACCCCTGTAAAATTTTTATTTATGGCTCGATTTCCATAAACTTTTTTTTGTTGAATAGAGCTTCAAAAATGGCATGAAATGTATCATTCAGGTACCTCGTGCCTTAAATTCATGGCCCACTGAGACGGTGTTTTAGTGCTGAAATTTCGAAAAGTACTATTAGGGATTTTTTTAGAGGAAAATCAATGCCGGATTCTTATTCAGCGTTGTTCGAAACCCAAACGTACCAATTTGCATTACCATAGCTCTACAGGGTGTTTCAAAATTTTTAGTGCCCCACTTAATTAGTGACCACCCCTGTAAAATTTTTATTTTTAGCTCGATTTCATAAACTTTTTTTGCTGGATAGAGCTTCAATAATGGCATTAAATGCATAATTCAGGTGCCTCGTGCGTTACATTCATGGCCCACTGAGACGAAGTTTTAGTACTGAAATTTCGAGAAGTACTATTAGGAACTTTTTAGAGAAAAATTAATGCTAGATTTTTATTAGTGGAAACCCAAACGTACCAATTTGCATTAGAAAACGGAGGACTAATTGAAATGACTGAAATTTGAGTTTATGTTATGCTGTGTTGTTTATTCATGTATTTGATGATATTAAATTAAATAAAAATTTTGTTCGCTAATAAATTTTTGAAAGAATATGTGTTCCTCATGAATATTTTAGTGACCAACTTACCAGAAATTAAGAAAATTAATTACAAATTAGTACGTTTTTGTTTGGAACCTCTCACTGCATATAAGAATCCGACCTTACTTTTCCTTTTATTTTTTTTAACACCCTGTAGAGCTACGGTAATGCAAATTGGTACGTTTGGGTTTCCGACAACGCTAAACAAGAAACCGGCATTAATTTTCCTCTAAAAAGTCCCTAATAGTACTTCTCGAAATTTCAGCACTAAAACACCGTCTCAGTGGGCCATGAATTTAACGCACGAGGCACCTGAAGTATGCATTTAATGCCATTTTTAAAGCTCTACCAAACAAAAAAGTTTATGAAAATCTAGCTATAAATAAAAATTTTACGGGGGTGGTCAGCCCTTAAGAGTGACAATAAAAATTTTGAAACTCCCTGTAGAGCTACGGCAAAGCAAATTGGTACGTTTGGGTTTCGAACAATGCTGAATAAGAATCTGGCATTAATTTTCCTCTAAAAAATCCGTAATAGTACTTCTCGAAATTTCAGCACTAAAACACCGTCTCAGTGGGCCATGAATTTAACGCACGAGGTACCTGAATTATGCATTTAATGCCATTTTTAAAGCTCTACCCAACAAAAAAAAGTTTATGAAAATCGAACTATAAATAAAAATTTTACGGGGGTGGTCAGCCCTTAAGAGTGACAATAAAAATTTTGAAACTTCCTGTAGAGCTACGGCAATGCAAATTGGTACGTTTGGGTTTCGAACAATGCTGAATAAGAATCTGGCATTAATTTTCCTCCAAAAAAATCCCTAATAGTACTTCTCGAAATTTCAGCACTAAAACACCGTCTCAGTGGGCCATGACTTTAACGCACGAGGCCCCTGAATTATGTGTTTGATGCCATTTTTGAAGCTCTATCCGACAAAAAAAGTTTATGAAAATCGAGCTATAAATAAAAATTTTACAGGGGTGGTCAGTCCTTAAGTGGGACACACTGTATATAGAATATTTTTCTTCTTTTTAGATTCTAAATCGCTCCCTGAATTTTTCAGATATTTATTATAAATTAAATATTAAATACTTAAACATCAAATTTAAATTATGTATAGTGATTTGATATTAAACTGTTTTATTGACGGATGTGTTATACAGAGTGTCCCCAGTTTGTGTCGCAACAAAAATGTTCAATTTTCATAAAAAAATTACCTGCCTTAAAACACTCGAAAAATGTGTTTCTTATTTTAAGTAACGTTTTCCAATAGATTTACCCATTCAAAGACTTTACTTTTGAAAATAGAGATATTAACATTATTTTCTTCTAAATATTTTAGACTTTAGATTTAAAGCAAGAAACACTTTTAATTGATTTTTCAGATTTATATACCCGAAATTATTCAAAAAAATCAAATTTGTGTAAGTCGTAACCAAGAATCTTCGTAGTTGGCGACAACAAGATAATAAAATTTACTCACTCAATGGGTGGAATCAAAGAAAATGGTACTTACCATTTTCTTTGGTGGAATGCATAAAAAGTAGTAGATGCTAATGCTTCAAGTAAGTAATACATTTATGAAGTTTCTACTATATGACTACTACTACTACTCTCCGTAGTACATGCTACTATGCATGGTATATAGAAGAAGGTACTATGCTTTAGAAGTATCTACTAGTTTAGTAGTATTTACTCCAGTCTAAGCGAAGTTGGTGTTTCAGAAACTTCGGGCTTTTTTTAAATGGCCGCTTTTATGAATGTGCGTCGCAGAAAAGTATAATACAATCAAACGAGACGATACAACGATGACATATATCGTAAATCATTTAGGCCTAATTATCGTAAATTATGCAGTTTTATAATATCTATAAATGCCTAATTTGTATAAAATTAAGTTAGTTTCACAATTTGGTATTTCAGGTTCAATAGAGAGAATGTAGAGTGGCTCGCACATTACTTTCTTAATAATTAATTATGATGATCCTATAGAAACGAGAGGTGGAGCCTTGTCGCCCACTTGAAAAATGGAGGTATTTTTAAGAAGTTTAGGTGATTCTAGTATACCTAGTAATTGTAAAATTTAGAAAATATTCAGAATTGGTCAACAAATAAAGGTTTAAAAGGGTGGTAAGTCCTTGACGTGGACGCACTGTATACTTTTCAACTGAAGAAAAATGTATAACAAAATTGTAAAGTATAGCAATATCTCTGAATAAGGACTCCATATTGGGCTACCAAACCGCTTGTTTCGCTTAAAAACGTGGAAGTTCAAAGGCAAGGAATGCTTACGTCGAGATTGTCGTTTATTTTCAGAAACAACATTTTTCCAAGTGCTCCAGGGAAGCAGAGCCGGCGGAATTTATAAATTGCTTGCTTCGTTAATGCTCCGCGGAGGCTCGCTTGTAGTTCGTTTTGAATTTCTCAGTGCCCTGTAACTCTTCTCGACAGTCCATGTAATGAACATTCCCAAGCACCGTGTCTGTTGTCGTTGTCTAATAATGTATACGGAGTATGTTAATGCAACAATGCGGCAGGGAAACGTAATCGCAGTCACTATAGGAAGCGGTCTTCATTACACATTTATAAAGTGAACAGTTAATACATGTTTGTTCACAATACATGTTTGTTCACAATAAGAGTTCCATTGGAATCATTTCTCACCCTCACAATACTCCAAACTAGGAGTAGGTACCGAGGTTTTTTCACGCTATCGAAATAATATAATTTCTATATTAATATAAAAGAAGTACACTTTCCGGAAACAACTATTGTTTAAAAAAACAATTAGTTTTTTATTAATAAAACGTACATTAAATACGTATACTGCAAAGTTTGCATTCATTGAGAATAGCCCTTGTTGTCGCGATTTCCCGATCTACGGGCCATATCAGTGCCAATATTATATTTTAGGCGAGAAATTTATACAACACAAGTATTATATCGTCTTAATTTACATTTGCGGCTAGGGCTGAATTCTTTCTCGGCAGAACTAGGATACTGGAGTAATCCCAGTGAGTGTAACCAAAGATCATAATATATCATGATCTTTGGTGTAACGCAATTGGATAAATCATACATAAATATGGAGCAACACCATGAATGCGAATCTTAAACTGAAATTTTTTATTTTCGTTTCTGTTAAATATATCTTAGAAACTGACAAGAACTTTGACGATATTAAGCCACTTTCTTCTAAACTTTTCTATGGCAATGTCACTTTTTTAAAAAATTCAGGCCAAAAAACAAAAAATTGCGTCCATAGGGAAATGAAAAATTGTAAAACTGGAAATTTTCAGTTTTATGGAAACAACTCGAAAGCGATCGCGCTTAGACTTTTTTCTCGACAGCCTCAGATTGCCCATAAAATTGTCTGAAACTTTCTTCATTTAGCCGAATTTCAATCTCTTGTAGTTACCAATATCCCAATGGTGAGGGTCGAATTTGGGATGTATACCTAAGACTCTAATACCGTCTACATCGTCTCAATTTGTTTTTTTATATATTTCTATTCCTGGGTGTCAACCATTTAAATCATGTACTCGTGTGTTATTACCATATAACATTTTTATTTAAAATTTTTTATTATTTTTTTTCCATTTTTATGAGGTATTACTAACATATGTTTCGATCAATACAATGATCTTCATCAGAGCAAAACATTTTTCTATATATTAATAATTATAAGGTGCTAAAAATAAACATACTAAAATTATTACAATACTATACAACATTTTAAAATTTTTTATACAGTAATTATTTTAAAGAAATATACTTACAAACCATAACGTTATAAAGTAGGTTGGTTTAATGTTACAATTCTTTATATATTTTTAAAATATTATAAACATTTTTGTTTTCAAGAATGAAAACATTTTTGTAGAACCAGCTGTTAGTAGTGCAGGATGTGCCGCATTTCGCGCGTCGATACAAAAAGTAATCTATTTTTTAACAATGTAAGGTAAAAAGTCGGTATTAACCTATAGGGTGGCACATGAAAATTTTAGGTTTAAAAATTAACTTATAAAATTTTTGTAAATATTAGAAAAGTTATTTAGGTCATTTTTTTTGTTAACTGTATTATCATTTGTATGTATGTGATACATCTCAAGGTAACTTCTTTTTGTTTTAGCACCTCGCGTGTCATCAAGGTATTTAGACTCCTTTTATTTAAACAAATCTTCTAACAACAAATCTCTAAATAAATTTTGAGGGAATTTTAGGCTGAACGATATTTTTGTGTTCATGTCAGTATTTACCTCATTTTTTAATAGTCTTCGCATTATTAGGAAACATAATTTCAAAATTGCTTGCCACCTGCGTCAATTTTGATATTTATGTGTAATTATTGCTGATAGTGCTTCTCCTCGTTCCCATGGATCCAAGCAATAGACAACGGGCCAAAAAAAAGGCAAATTATTTTTTCACTTACCTACATTGCGTAGATACAGTTACACTGCCTAAATTGGACCACAAATTAAATTATTACATTAAATTGCCCATGAAATTTTCTACGTCTATATATGAGCCAATTAATGACCGACGAGTTAAAAAGACACCGGCCACCCGTGGTGATCAACTATAAAGAACCAAGATTGGGGTACCAGAATAAATGTATAAGTATATCTGATACACTTAACAAGCAATATTTCTTTTGAAATCGATTTTTTTGTGGGATACCTAATCAAGTCTCGTATAGATTATAAGTTACGGGTATAAGATAAATTACAGAATAAGAAGGAAACCGGGCCATAAAAAAATAAGAATTGAGAAACGCTAAGGCAGATGCAGATACCTACCTATATATCGAGGGCATAGGAAAAGTGAAAAAAGGACACCTATACTTATTCCTAAACAATTTATCTTATACTGCCCAAAAGAGACATCCGACCACGAAGCAGGTGGTATTTTAAAATATTTCTAAGTTTACATAATAATTGTTCTATAAATTTGAACACTTGAGATTTGATACAAAATGTCAGTATCCGCACGATTTTTTTGTGCTTGTCAGCTAATCTTCTGAAGACTTTAAACTTATAGTTAGTACGCAAAATAATTTGTTCTGATTGTTTTCTTTCATAAAACGCCGACAAACAAAATATATTTTACGGAGACTTTTGTGACATTTCCGATGGATTTCCAAATAATACAAAATAACCACAAACGAATTCGTTTAACCATTATGCAAACTGACAATATAGGATTCAAAATGGTATCGAATACTATATCTGTTCGTTTCTTGTTTCTTGCGCCTTATTTATGATGCTCCTAATAGAAATATTAGTATAATAGATATCAGCTTATAAAAAAGTACAAATAAGATGGAAACGCCTTATGGCTACATTAATTTGATAGGAAATATATACGATCTAAGTTATACAGGGTGTCCTACAACGAACTGCAGCGAGATTTCTCAGAAAATAGACTTTGAAAAATTTTAAAATTTGGCAGTTTACCATAGTCGATGGAGGCAATTCGGCTAAAATATTTTCAAGATGGTGGCACTTCCGGTTATATCGGAAGTTGATCCCTACTTGCTTATTTTAAGTATAACACCCTATATATTATTTCATTTTTAAATTCTACGAAAAATTCTGGACACATTTTATGTATAATGTCCTATACCCTTATCGTGTTTTACATATTTTAAATTTTATATCAAAAAGGACGTTGGCCTTAACATAACTATCAATTTCTCCTATATGAAAGCACTTTTTATTTAATTGGGGTTGGTTTCTTTGTAGAAAGGGGATCTACTTTAGTGGTCTGTCTTGATATTTTGAAAATAAATAAATAATACTAACATTAAAAATCGAATTGAAAAAATCTCAAAGTCATTTTGTTTCAAATGGAAACCCCTATTTTTATAATTTTATCTTATTTAGCATTAAAAGTAGACTTAGAAGGTTGTTCCAAAATGCTGCAAAATTTTCAAAATTTCCCAAAGTCTATTTTAAGAGAAACCGATCGCAGCAGTTCGTTGTGGAACACCCGGTGTATCTATCCAGCAGTAAATTTTTGTAAAATTTATACAGGTTGAGGTTGAGCACAATATAAATACTGAAAGTTGCTTATGATTTATGAAATAATCGATATTTTAATAAAGTGCACATCTTCGTTGCCATAGCAACCAACTTTTTTTTATGACGACGTGATTTTCTTTGCATTTTTGGAAAGACCGTCCCTTTTCGATATTATAAAACTAGAAAATTTTAAAAGATTTCCTTACAAAAAATTAAGAAATGAATTCCAAAAAATTAAAATGAGTGCTTTGTTTTTATTAAGGGAAGTTAAAAGTCGCAAATTTATGACAACAATACCTACACCTTATATAAAAACATAAAATAATGGAGTATAGCATATTTTAATTTAAATATTACTTTGTCCCATAATCTGCCTCGGAAATATTTAGTTTCAAATTGGCTTCTTCTGATGAGAAGATAAAATATATTCGAACATTGAGAGTCTGGCGAAGAAAGTGCTGAAAGGAATTAATTAAGGCCAAACTTAGATCTATTGAAAAGATCAAAAGAAATGAGAACTACAGGATATCAATAATCAATTAACGGAATCTAAGACGCGGTAGGCAAATGTCTATTATATTATCTGACGTTTCCTTAGGTGTTCCAATAAATCCACCGCATTTGGAACAGGAAGAGAGCTTTTAAAATTCTTGCCACTGTCCGGCGCACGAATCTTGATAACGAGTCCATATTTGCATATTTTATGCACATGTTAAGTGCAGTATGCGTCGGTAATTGATTTAAGTCCTTTTTATTTTCCCAATCACCGTAATTTCGACTTTCGCGGCCCATCACATAAAGATTTTCGTGAGTCACTCAGATAAATAACAGACAGTAAGTGGACGCTGTAAAAAAATAATGACGGCGGTCGCATGGACCCTCTCGTTGCTTGGGTTTTTATTATGTTAAGTACGTGTACGTATGTTAATATATCTGGCGTTTTAAGAATTTATTCCGCCATTCTTCGAAGAAGGTTTTATGAGCAATAAAACGGGTGAGATCGTGCGTTGTGAGAGATGTTATTCATCTGCAATAAAACATTTTAAATTATAATTCAATCCCAGTGCATTCACCAGAATATGAAATATTTTAAATAGGTGATATTTTTAGAAGATCGTTCAGCCGTTCAATCTTATTGAATTGCTTACAGCTACATAATTATCTTTCCTTACATTTTCTTCTTTATATTATGGTCTAGAATAGCACAGAATGACAGCTATTTGTATTATGAAACAACTTACAGACATCCAATCTTATCCTAGTGAAAAGTGGGTCTAAATCTAAATTTCGATTCTCGGCTATATTATTACGTCATTTTCATGTTTGTTTGTTTTTTTAATTTTTTCTGCCGAAAAATGCCTAAACACGGCTCTAGAGCAGTGAGTGGCTAAAATACTGTAAAAAACTGTATTGAGAAAAAAAATATCGATTTGGTTTTAACGTTTAAACGGAGAGCTGATGATTTTGAATATTGGCGAAACCGCCAGTACTATTGAGCGTCCCAAAGCCAGTTTACATTGTATTTTTCTTTTTTTGTTGTAATTTTTGGAGAATACCTACACTCGAATGCCTAAAATCGGCGAATAATGACAATAATGACTTTATTGTCCATCGTTCCAACTCTCCCTACCCAGCAACCCTACAATGGGCCAATGCCATCTGTTGCTCGCATTCAATATTGCTGTAATATTCCTATTACACTGTCACACATTGGCTAACTAGGGTTTCCATAATCAAGACTATTAGTAGGTATCTAAAGTTAAAATTTCAGATTTTCCCATTGTAAGTAATTAAATATTTATAACTTGACTTGATAAAACTTTACGCCTTGAATTTTTAGAAAACTGTCGCTTCTAATTCAATTACTCACACATACATATTCATACATCGATTGGGGTTAGATGGGTCACTTTTTTAATTGTATACTTCATTTCCCAGCCTCTTCTTTAAATGGGACTGTTTGATGTATACCTATAATACTCCACTAAAAATAAATAAATCCGATGAAAATTAAGGAAGTTGTCCCCATGGATACGATTAAAGATAACTAGCTTTTTATTTAATTTCAAAGGAGAGAGTAATCCTGAATAATTTATTAATTAAAATATTAAATCGGTAACATACAAAAAAAAAACAATATCTGCCGTTTTTTTGTGCATATTGCCACATTCAAAACTTCCCTATGGCAGCATAAATAAATATCATCTCTATTTGTCTCTAATGAGTTCTTATATTAAAGTGGTTTTATGATCGATAGTACATTTTTACAAACTTTGATAGATTTTAGCTTTGGTTACAATTATTGGAAATTAGTGAACACACCTGTAAGTTGAAGTTTTACTTTTTAGATTTCAAAGTATGAATTATCTAAGACCTAACAAAATTAGTTGCAATCAAAATCGTTATTTCAAATAAACAAAAGCCTCTGAAACCTTCAAATCGGGCCACGTCATATCTAAGAACCTGAGAAACGTCTCGATATCAAAAAAATTATACCTGCTAGTGTCAAATATGACATCTCAATGCGACCAAACCGCAACATCTCCCGTACCAACGCGAGCCCCACCGCGTGTTCCCACGCCAACCCCCTCTCGTCCGAAATCTCTCATGGAAAGCTTACTGGTCGCCAAGATGGAAAGATCTGCTCTTGGTCACCCGAGGCAACTGGTCCGCACTGACAGTGCTGACAGTACGAGCTCGTTCGGATCGGTGACGTCGACGTCGAGTGATGTGTGTAGGTGCGACGATTGCTTGTTGGGCATCGCCGACCTGTATGCGGAAGAACCAGGAAAGAAGAAGAAGGTAACGGAGACAAGGATGTTCTAACATGTTGTGTAAAGTGACTTGGGACCATCGAATTACTAAGTAGTATGGAAGTCGCCCAAAGGAAAAATCCACTGCGTTTTAGGAAGCCGTCTCTACAGAGGGATAGGTTTCAACAAGGCAATAATTTGATAGGAACGTTTTTCAGCAGCTTTCTGAATATAAACGCATTTAGAAAACTTCACAGTTTTATAGTTAGTTTATTAATCCTAAAACCTAAAACTTTAGCTCCGCGCAAAAACGAAACAACCCGAAAACACCATCAAATCCAATTTCCTATGTATCTTATATTTAACCTAATAGACCGTCAGATAGTGACAGATTTTCCTTACTGATTTTCTCATTTATGCCTTGTTGGGGAGGGTTGAAAGGTAAATCGATGCTGAGTCGGAAAATAGTAATTTTAAGTTTGGCCCCCGGGGAAAACATATGGAAAATTCGATTTTTCAAAACAGAAAATAGGTACCTACTAATTCTCACTTATGCCATGTTCACCGTATGATTTCTTATACTATTCCGACCTCGAAAACCCAAATTCATAAGTGTAGCGTGTGGAAAAAGGGTTGAATTAAGGGTTTGGATCACACAAAAAATGACTTGGTTTACTGACTCGGTCAGTTATGCCGTTCGAAATGGTGAAAACTTATATCCTCACTAGCTCAAAAATTGATTGGCAGAAGTGACTCGTAGGGAAAAATGCACTTTTGGGTCGGAAAATAAGTCGGAGAAAAATTTTTTTTCGTCAACTGATTTCTGCTATGCCCCTGAAACTATAGAAAGTTTTATTGCAATTCATTTTATCCCTGACAAAATCAGTTGACGAAAAAAAATTTTTTCCGACTTATTTTCCGACCCAAAAGTGCATTTTTCCCCACGCGTCACTTCTGCCAATCAATTTTTGGGCTAGTGAGGATATAAGTTTTCACCATTTCGAACTTCACAACTGACCGAGTCAGTAAACCAAGTCATTTTTTGTGTGATCCAAACCCTTAATTCAACCCTTTTTCCACACGCTACACTTATGCATTTGGGTTTTCGAGGTCGGAATAGTATAAGAAATCATACGGTGAACATGGCATAAGTGAGAATTAGTAGGTACCTATTTTCTGTTTTGAAAAATCGAATTTTCCATATGTTTTCCCCGGGGGCCAAACTTAAAATTACTATTTTCCGACTCAGCATCGATTTACCTTTCAACCCTCCCCAACAAGGCATAAATGAGAAAATCAGTAAGGAAAATCTGTCACTGTCTGACGGTCTATAAACACTGACATGGTTTTGCCTATTTCTGTGTTACGTGTTTGTGCTGGTTTATTTGTTGTTTCATTTAAGTAGTGAAGTGTGGCTGTCTCTCGACTTCTTCCATACTACTTATCAATTCGATGCTTGAAACTAACTGTCTGACTTGATCATAGCGGACATGGTGTGATTTGACCTGACTCAATATGACCTGATGTAACCTAACCTAGTCCAACACCTTTGAACCAACCAGTTTAGGTTTATACAGGTGTATAATGGCTATTTTATTTTATGTATTAGTATTAGTATTACTATGATTTTAAATTAAATAAATGATAAATGCTAAATATCTCCCTACCTAGACTAATATTTCAATATAGTAAACAACTATTCAAAGGAAGTGGACTACCTGAAAAAGTTAGCAAAATACAGCGTGTTTCATAGTTTAATGAGAATATATAAGGGGGTTAATCTGTGTATGATTTGAAGACAAAAAGTTCGCTTAAACCTAAAATTTCAATTTTTTATATACTTTTAAAAAGATTTTTAATGAAGAAACTTTATCAGATATTTTTTTTATAAAACTGGAAGGATGCTAACTAGGTGTAGAGACATATCTTTTATATATAAAAGTTCGCATAAACCTAAAAGTTCAATTTTTTATATACTTTTAAAAAGATTTTTAAAGAAGAAACTTTATCAGATATTTTTTTTATAAAACTGGGAGGATGCTAACTAGGTGTAGAGACATATCTTTTATATATAAAAAAGACTTTTTATTGTCGAGATTAATAAGACCCACAATATTTTGAACAAAAAATAGATACGGCACTGATTTTTTTCTTACAAAATGAAACAAAATTAAGAAGAAAATAATATTTGTTTTGAGAAAAGCAGTAGCGTATCATTTTTCTATTCAAAATTATCAGGGTCGTATAGTCGTATTAATTGGGGCACCAGTGACTATTAAAACTGAATATTTGTTTTAAAAATAATCGTAATTTTAAAATATATATTACTTATTTACCTATTATTCTGTAAAAATCGTAAGCAAATGATTTATTCTTTTTTCATACTTTCTGTAGAAGCACATATTACAATAAATATTTATGGCTTTGGCTTATTCTATACAATTCTTTGTCAGATAATATAAAGATTAAACAACAAAAAATATAAATCCATGTTGAAATCTATAATCTTTGACAAACAAATAAAGTAATATAATCCGACCCTCTTTCTCTTTTTTCTTTAATCAGAATTCTTTCATCTGTTAGTTGTAGTTTCTTGCTCATGCGTTTATAGCGTGATTTTTTATGCTTAATTTAAAAAAAATATCTATATCTGTTAAATTTGAGTAGTCAGTAGTTAGACTTTGCCAGCAGATAGGATGGAACTGATTTAGCTAAATATGTATGAACCATAGATATTGTATATTAAAATAAAAGACGTTTGTTATTATTATATTAACTTGGAAAAAACGCGTTTTTGTGCACTTACTACTCACAATGTTTAACAATGGGTGGCTGCCAGACCAAATTACCAATTTGATATTGCATTGCGCACTAGTGGAATTTGAAGCTATTGTGCACTGTTGTCAAGGAATGGAAGCATAAACATTTTTTATTTATTTTTTCAAATATCTAGGATGGTGAACTCGTTGAGCAATGTATATTACATGTTCGTGCACTTGAAGGCACTCGGCTACTTCTATTATTATTAATCAGATTTACAATAATAACTAAAAAAAAACAAATAAAATATATTTTTTTAAAAACTTTGACCCCTGTAGCTTGGAAATTAAGGCTTTGAATAGGAAAGTATATACTGCAAAACAATTTTATTTTGTCGAGACATTGAAAGCCTTAAAATCCTGGATATAAAAATGAATCAACGTGTACAGAACGAGATATATGTCAAAATTTGTATTTGATTCACAGTCATAATGCCACATCATTCTGATTTCCAATGAGACCATCAGACCGAAAAGAGTTCTTTGAAAAATAAAAAAATACCAGTGATTAGGTACCTATACAAAACTTGAACTAAATTTCAAATATGGTACATACTCGTATAACTATCTATTCTAATATAATTGCGTGGTTCATATAGTTACCAAAAACATATTCGTTGCAATGAATTGAATATGCCATTAAATCAAGTATCGGTGCACAAAGTATTGTATCGCAATGCAACGTAATTCTTGTAAGCCAAATTGTACAAAAACTTAACCCAATACATTATTAAACCAGCGAACTGCGGTTGTTATTCACGGTATAAAGAACTAGTTTAGTGAAATCTATAGAAAACCGACGTTGAAAAAACATCAACTCCTTTCAGAAAACACATGCACCATTGCACTTTATTCCCACTTGACATAATTTGGCAACTTTTGAACACTTTACAGACGTTTTGGGAGAACCCGTAGATACCTATGTTGCAACTGGAAAACATTTTGTAGGTACTTAAACAATTATAGGTACAGTTAAATACCCCATACACGTTTTTCCGGTGATTAAATAAATACCTTCTAGGTGTATGTGTAGTATGAAATGTAGGCATTTGTTAGAATTGAATTATTATTTTACCGCGTTTTAAAACATTTGATGCTAATTGCGGTGAATGTCGTCCGGATATGGGCAGGTCTTCCTATACTTGCTCCATTATATTACACGATAAAAACAATGCGGTTCAATCACTCGATTTAATTTATCCCTCATCACTACCAACGTGATGGATTTATTAGAATACATTGACAACTATTATCAAGACATCGCTTTTTGCCGTACGCCTTGATTCATCTTGTATAGGCACTGTACTTGCTTCAAGATAGAAGTTGATTGTTCGGTAAGTGCGTCTGCCGAACCATTCATGATACCTACCTAGTATGAATCAGAGGAGCGGAGTTCAATATTTAATTGAAGGCTTGCTACGACCAAAATGAATGGCTGAACCAATTTTTTTGATCAGGTGCAAGTAGGTATGTAGGTTGATGTGATGTGAGTCAAGTCAAGACCAATTAGTTATTTATAAATTTTTATTAAAGGATCGAACAAACATAACAACAACAAAAAATTGAAACAATAATCAACAGAAACAGAACTAGGATCACTCATTAAGGATGGTTTAGTGCTTGTCGCTCTTCTTGAATCCCCATTTCTTGTGGTCCTCGTGGCCGCCCTTCTTGCCGTGGTGGTGGTCGTGGTGGTGGTGCTCCTCATGGCCGCCGGCCTTCTTGTGTCCGTGGTCTTCGTGGTGGTGTCCTCCCTTCTCGTGGTGTCCGTGCTTGCCGTAGTGGTCCTCGTGGTGGCCTCCCTTCTTGTGTCCTCCCTTGTGGTGTCCTCCCTTCTTGTGTCCGTGCTCGTGGTGGAATCCTCCGTGTTTCTCGTGATGGCCGGAGTCGTGGTCCTCGTCGAAGAAGTGCTTCTCCTTCTTGTACTCGTCGAGCTTGTGCACGTCGTGACCTCCGTGGGTGTGGTGTCCCTTCTTGTAGGATCCCTTCTCGCCGTATTTGTGCCCCTTCTCTCCCTTCTCGCCCTTGTGGTGCTCGCCGTGGTAGCCGTCGTCGTGGTGGTGGTGCTTCTTGTGGCCGCCGTGCTCATGGTAGTGCTTGTGGTGGCCTTCCTTGTCGTGGTGGCCCTTCTCGCCCTTCTCGTGGTGGTGGTGGCCCTTGTAGCCCTTGTCGCCCTTCTCGCCGTGTTCGGAATGGTGGTGGCCGTGGTGCTCCTTGCCACCGCCGTGCTCCCAGCCATGTCCGTGATGAGAGGCGGCCGCTTCCAAGTCGGCTTCGCGCTTCTGCCTGCTGATCTCCCTCGCTTGAGTGAGAGATACGCAGACCAAAGCCGCTAGGGCCAAGACACACAAACCCTTGCAGGTATTCATGATTGTATGAACACCGAGGTGATTGACTCGATACTGACTTTCCGAACGCGGTAGTGGCTTTTATATGATTTTTCGACTGATTGATTTTCGTTTTTGCTTGCAGTGAAATGGTACGGATTTATTGACAAATTCTATTGTCTATTGCATCTTGTGGTGGAGACTTTCACTCTTCTCGTTGTTTTTTTCTCATAGTGATGTAATGGTGGCAACACAAGAACTCATTTGGTCACTTTTGATTGGAGTATTATTGCTGGGATTTTTTATATTATTACATTATTAGGCGGACTATTTTAGCGGTTTTCAATTTTAATCTTTGGTGCGGACTTGGGGCAACCGTTTTCAGGCTAGTAACTGCATTATGTCACAAGTAAGCCGTGAAAAATTGGCGGAGGACTCGTTCTACATTGCTCTGTGGAATTTTTGTCTCGCTGGCCAGTTAGTTGCACGAGACACCTCTCAGATGTTATACAGATGTTCTATGCCATGCCGAGGCACTGCTTCGAATTTTGAATATTTCAACTTATAAAATGTGAGTTTGTTTAAACACCCATATAAGACTTGCTAAATTTGAGGAACCGTTTACTTAATTTATTTATCCTTGTTTCAGGTGAGTACCTGCTACATCATTTAGTGCTGAGTTATACACCCGGTAAGAATATTAGTGATGTACAAATTATTTCTTAGATCTTTAATTGAAACCTTAGATTGTATATTAAATAAAATCAACTAATTTACTTAGATACGGTGCTAACATAAACGTATATATTTTTAAACATATAAACACTATTTTTAGAAAATAATATCGAACAAATTTTATATGTTTAATACATTTTTTAAAGGTCTTTGCAAAATGATAAAGGTAGATTTAGAATTTGGTCATTCACTTTCCCAATCAATTTAGCCTAAACCAGGTTTTTTGCAAATATTATTTCTTTTAACTTTTTTCGTGATTAGCTCTTTAAAATCAATATTTTCTTGAAACTACTGCTGTTAAATAAATACCTACTACAGCCGTCCTCCTTTTACAGTTTTAAGTGATCTCAAATCGATTCCGAATCACTTTGAGATCACATTAGCTGACATTGAGTGTTCCTTTTACAAATGTTCAGTTAATTATGAAGTGATCAGTTTACGCAGCAAATCGATTTTTTTGTAATTTGTGTTGGTTTTGAGTGTTTCTGTTTCTGGGGTTAAGGTGGTGAATAATATTGAAAAATTCCTTCAAGGGTTAGATTATAGATAACGTGGTCGTACCACCACCCATTTATCAATAAAAAATCATTTCACTATCAGATCACTTCATGTTCATTTCACCTCAAATTCACTTGTGCAAAAAGTTAAAAGGAGGACAACTAATAACGCTGGGTAAAATAAAGATGAGAGAGCAGCTGTCAAATTACCTAAAAAACGCACGCACGGTGCTTGTTCAAGTCTCTTGGCCACCTTGCGAGATAAAGAAATATTTGCCAAACTGTGTTTTGAGGTCGGGGGTACCTATAATATCCGTCAACTAAAAACTTATCATAGGTATATTTTCCAAATCAATTAGTGTTATACAGATCACATTTGGCGTAAGTAGGTGAATCAGTACAAAAATATCTAACACTAAGACGAAGACTGTTCTCTATGACACCATACGAACATTTTATTCAAATGTTAGGTTGTGTTCAATAAAGCATTCCGTTTCATTTATATAAAAACTGGGACGACGCGACGCGACGTCTCTGCAGTCTGAAAAATAAAGGACGGCAACACAAAGAAAGCATTTCTCTGTGCTCTCAAGTTTAGTGTGGCAATGACCTACACTCGCCGAATGTGAACGAGATACCAGCGCCGTAACGTCATGGTTTCACGTGGGACGAAAATTATTTATCAGTTTTGTTCTAAATATATTATTCATATCGTTTATTTAAAAAAATAGAGGAAACTAGGACAATTTGAATATTACACCTATTGATGAAATTTCTATTACAATTTTAAATATCCGAGAAGAACTACACCTACTCATACAGAAGATTTCTACGTCACCTCCTAAATTTATAAATTAGGTACACACAAAGTGGCATTACGTCTACATCACTTATTACTAATTAGGTATAGCAATAAAAATTAGTTTGCGTGCAAATCAATTTTGTAATAAACCACAACTCAAAAATCTTCTATTCTAAGCTTCTTGACTGCTGTTCTTGTGGTCGAAAAACGCCGTTCGATACTTCAAAATTACAACACAGCGCCTTTAAATTTCTAAATCCGTTGATTTGGTTTGTTAGTTTTGTATAAAAAGGTGCATTGCTAATTGTGTTAAACGTTGGAAACATTCCGATTCATTATCTTGCACTTTACGCCGTTTTGGGTTAAATTAGGAAACACAGTCTTAATTTTTGTTTGATTTGTAGGGCAATGGACTCAGTTCTACCCGTTTGAGGCTAAACGATAATTGCAAAACTTCAAAAAATTGGTTCCAAGAACACGATAAATAGGAAAAAATTCACCTTTCAGCTGTACCTATATAACATTTAGGTCTTGAACACTGAAAATACTCCTAAAATTCAATATTAACTGGAGAAAACTTGATTTTACGAATTTGCTACGCCTGATTTGATATTGCATTAATTAACATTATAACAAGTGCAAATTGGTTTACATGGCGGCATTCCTCAGCAAACGATGACATAATAATTTGCTCAAAAGAATTTTGACCTTGAAGTACCTACCTATAGTCTACTACTGAGTGCTGATGTAGTTATATTATCGACTGTAAACTTTGCATAAGAGCTCGCTCTCAAATTTAGGTTTGTTAATTTCCAGTGGAGAAATTCAAAATTTACTGAAAATTATAATAAAATGTAAATATTACTTTATTCGATTTGGGAATCATTAATAAAAATTATTAGATTATTCTTTCTTAAAAATATAAGGCCAGTACTCCAAACGGTTACTACCTATATGTGTATAATCATCCCGAACAAATTCCGTACCGAAAATTAAGCAACGAGCAGATTAGAACATATATGAGAATTTGCAACTCTATCTACATTAATTAATCTAATTATAATTATAATAAAGTCAAGTTAGATATTCATTTACAGTTGAAAGTCTGATTTTAAACTAATTGATTGGATTCAGAGCTACTATGAACTAAGAATAATAATAATTCTCACCCTCCCAATACTCCAAACTAGGAGAGAAGCAACTGAATGTTTGTGCGAGGGAGGGTGGCAATTAATATTATTTTGTCTTCATAACCATTTGTGGCTAGGGCCGACTTTTCCCGATAAAACTAGGATAGCATTCGCTCAAGTAGCTACTAGGGAAAACCCTACAAAACCGTAGTAATCCCAGTGAGTGTGGGACAACTAGTAATTCAGTGAGTATAGGTAATATTTACATTTCAACAGTTAATGCACGATATGTACAGGGTGTCCCAAACTGGATGGTTTTAGAGGGTTTCTACTATTTCCGGAAGAAATAGACAAAAAGTTGCTGGGCTGGAGAGAAGTTGAGCCCAGAACAGAACCCTGGGGGTCATGAGTAAATAGGTACTTAATTCCGATACCCATAATAGTATACATGCCTCCCACGATGATTTTCTAATTTTCCCAGACCAAAATTATCGTTTATGTGCTAGAAATAGTCCGAAATTGATGATATGAGTTATTAAAATCTTTGTGACGTCAACCGTGCGTAATTAGTAGACAATTTGTTCCAAATCAGTAGTTTTTATGCTTAGATTGCTTCGGTAAGTAACGTAATTATCAATTACGTAACCAAAGGTAACATGGGAAGTGGCTAATACGATTTTTTAATGAAGTCGCAAGGTTGGATTCAGAGGAGCGGTTGGCGGTACACGCTGCATAGCTAAGTATAATTTTAGAATTGTAATTAAGTACTGTTACTGGTATACCGTTGTATAAAGAAAGATATTTGCTGTTTGTACTCACTATTCTCACAATGAATAAGCGTCATAAACATTTTTCGTCATGAAAATTTTTCGTACTTATTTGCGGTCTCCTGTAGGTCATACCAATGAGTAAGATTCCAATAGATACCAGTACAATAATTAATTTCTAATGATGGTATTTCCAAAATTTCTAAGTTGTTATGTTCTTATTTCATGGAACCTATAACATGACGTTTAAGGGGACTTTTAAAAATGTTAGGTACGTCAAATCGAGTTTCACGTAGTTTTTATGGTGATTGCGGAGGAGCTGTTACACCACACGGCCATATAGGGTGTAAATTTATGTCTACATAATAATTATGTTCGTATTGATGTTCCAAATTCACCTATATGTTTACACCCCCCCTATGTTTTTTATTTTTGTAGTTAAAAAAAAAAACATTAGGATACAAGTTTTAAAAGCAAAAGCTTTTGAAATCGTTTACTTAGTTCTATAGAGGGGCTTCAGGAAAGCGACACCAAACCAAAATTATGTTTTTTTTTAGCAAAAACATCCTGTACAATGAGTTCCGGGTTCGAGTCCCGGCTGGAGTGCATTTTTTCAATTGATATCCTTTACCTAACATACCACTTAACATCATTTATTATTTATAATTACAGGTACCTACTAAAAATCCTTCTGTGTTTCATTTTCTTGGCTTGACATTGTAGGTTAGAATTTCCACGTTCGATACTTGCATTAAGTCGCTATATGTTGAATATTATGGGTAGAAGAACAAATACCAACAATAATGAATGGTTACCCTACACCTTCTAACCCTTTCTATAGTATCTGTAGAAGACGCCGAAGTCTCCTTCATCTCACCGCTACTAACTAATGTCAATTGGAATAAATAACACCTAGCCGTCCGGTAGCTTAGTTGGTTAAGCGCCTACGGCTTCAGTAATAGTCCCGGGTTCGAGTCCCGGCTGGAGTGATTTTTTTTTCAATTGATATCCTTTACCTGACAAGCCACTAAATATCATTTAAATATTTTAAATCTGCTCGTTCTCACAATTTCAACCATATACATATACATTGTAGTAGGTTTGTTTCAAGCGTTTGCATTATACAGGGGTTTAAAGAGTATACATTTGTTTTTTCCATTTTTATTAGATAAACGATTTTTCATACAAGCGAGTATACAAGCTGAATTTCACAAAAACACATCGGTGTTCAGAGAAGGCATTAAAAATGGTCCGTATTTTCATTAATGCAATGTTGGTAGTTTCTGTAGGTAGTAGGCAACCCTCAACCCTTGAATTGTTCTTATAATCCACAGGGTGTTTCTGCACAAAAACGTAATTTTGGTTTCGCACAGGACATAGAACTAGATGAACGCTTTAAAAAGCTTGTTTTTGCGTATAAAACTTTTATCCGTAACTTTTTTCTCACTTCAAAGATAAAGAAAATAAGGGGGTGTAAAAAATATACGTTGACACTCTGTAAGTACCTAGCACTTAGCAATTAATAATAAGACATACGATTAGAATGTTTTTGTTAAGCTTCTTAAAAAATATTTTACAAATTTGTGTGTATTATTTTGCAATAATTATTACTACCAAACCTCTTGGACTATCGACTAATAATCCTATCATGTAAGCTAGCGGGTGAACGGTTCGCATTGCTTATGAGCACCATCTTCGTATCCTGGGTTTATGCGCCATTAATCACATCACTATAAAATAACCCGAACAAATAATTTATTAAATTAAAAATTTAATTAATTAATAAAAAAAATACTTATCCATTTTGCACATGGATCTGGAAAAACCAACTAGAGCGGAAGTATTATATTTAAAATATTATCGTCTTTCTTGGGATTTTGGGATTTACGAGCACGATTTGATAAAGGAGTCAAGGGAATTTATTATTTTTACAAATTTGAGTATTGTCTTTTGGGGCCGTGTATGGTGAAGTAAAAAAACAAAATAAAAATTTTATTGTATCAGCAAAGATTATAACATTTTTTAAAGAAATTCGATAAGACCGAAATTGATTTAGGGGTCATAGTATATTGGACTCCAACTAATTTAATAATAATTGTAATCCTGGTATTTGTGTAGGATCTAATCTTTTTAAATTAGATTGCACAAAACCAAAAATCATAAAGATTTATACTTAGATCATGATCCTGTACATATTATGGATGTGTAGATTAAATAATTACAGTTAGGTTAAGGCAATAAAGCTGTTTATTAAGAGCCATGTCTATTTGACACTGCTTCACTATTATTTTTTTTATGTTAGTGCACACTTCAAAAGCTTTTCTCTATATTTATATTTCAACTTTACCTTATTATTATCTTTCCACACAAAGATTTTATTTACTAGCTACGCACATCAGATTTCACAGGTACTTAATCACGCAACAAATGCTAGCTAGACCACTAAGTAATGAAATTAATTTATGATAACCCGTTTTAAGTATCCACCATAAAAATGTTACAATACCTAATCAGATTATTAAAATCCTGCACGTTGACGCTGTCAGGTACTGTAGGTAACTAGGTAGAGCAATAGAGAGCTTCCAGTAGGTATATCCATATAAATGCCCAGTAGAACTAACAAATATAAACGCTATATTCAAAATTATTTAACAAAAAATCTTTATCATACTTTATCCAACTACTGTGGATAGTTTGTAAACTAATAGCCAATAAATCGGTTAATTTGTGTAATTTTCTTGTGGTTTGTACCTACTTTGGAGACAAATCTTGTATAGTTTGTTAACTAGCTGGATAGTATACAAACCAATCAATATTCGAGGCTATTTTAGTAAAAAGATGATTTTCCATCAAAATAACCAGACATTTGGATAGTTTGTATACTATCTAGCTAGTCTATAAACTAGCCAAGTAAATACTTTAACCGTAACATACAGTGTTAATAGAAATTGTGGAATATTGCTTATATTTCTTAAAATATTCCTCATATCAAAAACATGTTTTAATAAAAGTGTTAGGGGAAATTATTTCCCGTTTAGTGACATCAAGCAATCTTTCGTAGCACAAAAAATGTGGTTGCCATTAATTTTTTTAAATGGCACCATAATATACTTTTTTTGGTGAAAATTGATACATTGGAACTTTCTGATTACGATACAATGCAATTCTAATGGGGTCGCATAGGAAAAAATACAAAAAAAATAAGTTTTCTATTATGCTATGGACAATGTTTATCAAAATAATTATTAACATCAAGTTAGCCATGCCAAAATCAGAACAATGCGAAACTGTCACTAG
The DNA here is from genome assembly GCA_963920635.1 of Pseudeuparius sepicola. NCBI lineage: Eukaryota > Metazoa > Arthropoda > Insecta > Coleoptera > Anthribidae > Pseudeuparius > Pseudeuparius sepicola. Next base: position 12,611,213 of record OY987303.1, read on the forward strand.
TTGTGTAACTGTGTACATTGTTACATTAAACGTACTTTTTTACTCAATTTTCTGTGTACTTAGTATGTTAACCTGTATTCTTTCCGTTTCACTTAATTCAAGCGCCATTATAACTTACTAAGTACTTAAGTACAAAGAAAATTTAGTAAAAAAGTACGCTTACTGTAACAATGCACACAATTATAAGCAACTGACAGCTAGTGACAGTTTCCCATTGTTCTGATTTTGGCATGGCTAACTTGATGTTAATAAAATTATTTTGATAAACATTGTCAATAGCATAATAGAAAACTTAATTATTTTTGTATTTTTTTCTTATGCGACCCCATTAGAATTGTATTGTGCCCTATTCAGAAAGTTCCAATGTATCAATTTTCACCAAAAATCGTATATGGTGCAATTTAAAAAAATCAAGTCGGTTACCATGGCAACCACATTTTTTGTGCTACGAAAGATTGCTTGATATCACTAAACGGAAAATAATTTCCCCTAACACTTTTATTAAAACAAGAGGAATATTTTAAGAAATATAAGCAATATTCCACAATTTCTATACACACTGTATACACCAAATGTCAACAGTTTAGTGCAATACAGAACAAACTTTACAGTTGCCTTGTTGATAAACAATTCCCTGGCGTTCCGATTTGTTCATTGCAACGAAACTTGTGCGCACGCCTTAACAGTAAACCCCTGCGTCCAAATTTTACGCAGCGCGACGCACAACCGCATTACTAGTTAAGTGACGTCAATACGACTCCGGCCGAGGCCAACGATAAAGACAGGCCACGGCGCTAACGCATAATCGCGTAGTCACGTGACCAACTTGGTGCTATATAATGAAAGGCATTTTTGGAGATAAGTAGAAAAAACAAATTTCGTAACAATTTGGCAAGTTTTCTTTCATCTATTACATTATTGGTTTTGTGCATCCAAGCTTTCTCTAATTGTTTTTTCAAAATTTTCAACCTGCCTCAGTTGATTTAGGCTGAGAGTTAAACGGCACTGCACTCACAATATTTTGGCACTTCTCAAAAATTGTTGGGACGTCACCTTCCTTTAGCTTAGGTGATATTCTCTAGGTATTTTCCTCCCACAACACATTTGTCCACTTTAATTGTTTCACTTTCTTGAAAATGTGTTAGCCACACATACTTAAGGGTTTTTTAGAAATTAAATCTCAGTTGGAATTTGACGAATCCATTTTTGGCGGAAATTATCATCCCGAGGCAAAACAAATGTTTGTTATGGCGACACTTTCTTCCTGGCTTTTGTAATATGTATAAATATAATATAAACAGACCCAATATTCGGTATTTAGGTTATTTCTTACGAAATAAAAATGAAAACTAACCTCAGTAGGTATACGTAAATAATGACGAGGTCTCAGCTGTTCGGCAGCGTGAAAGACCGAATAGAAACCGTATCGGGGCGTGGGTCGACAACGAAAATCCTCAAGTACGTTACAACACTGATTTATTTCGCACAAGGTGAATGGTGAATCCAATAAATACACAAACCCGAACGTGGTAAACGGGAACGGCTTCCAGCCACCCGGACCGTCTGAACTCGCGGATCTCCCGTAAGCAGTTCACCCCTCTGTGTCTCAGGCTCCACTGTCCAATACTGTCCCATGTCCATAATAGTCCATTCCGGGTTCCCTATTCTGTGGTTCGGGGGAGAATTCCCCTTACAACGCTCACGCGTCGCGTCGCGTCGGTGCGAGCGGCACCAATACTCTTGGACGGCACGACTCCCACCCAGACACCCAGAGGCCATAATAACACCTGGGCGGTTCCCCTCCGCCAGGACACACGCGCACTAGACACAAACTTGTTTCTAAAATATAAACGAAGACGTTTAAAAACACTTTAAACATTGAAAACTTCTCAAAACCCAAGCTGCCGCTTTCAGTTATGTGACAAGTGACATGTAACGTCTGACTAAGATGGTCACGTGATTTTTGTGCGTCAGGGCCTTGGACTCCGGCCTCGCCGAGGAAGTCGAATTTTCGCAACTGCCCACCGGCGCGGACGGCACTGGCCGCTGCCCGTCCGTCCGCCGGCTCCTCATTGAGCGAGTACCCGCGGTCGCTGTGCAGTGCGCGATTCCTCGCCGCGCGCGTCGAATTTTTTCCGAAAAAAAGCCGGGCCGGAAGCCAGGATGTGATCGAAGATGCAAAGGTTCTGTGCGCAGTTCGTGATACCGAAGATCATAATGACCAGCAGTAACGGCGACGAGTTCGGCAAGGGGGAGGACTCGTGCTTTTTCGTGTCGCCGAAGATAACGTGCTCGCCCTCGCCGTGCGTATTCGACGAGGAGAGCAGGCGTTTGCCAGGTAAAGGGTTGGAAGTTGAGCAATTCGATGTAGCCGGCAAGGTTTCAAGTGCAATGCCAGGCGACGGAGCGAGCAAGGTTTATTTAGCACCATTAAAATGTATCATTTTTTGCGCGAAGTAATGGTTATCACATCACCTACGCCGCGAATGCTGAATGTTTAATGTGGCTAGTTGTATTCCAAATAATGCGAAAAAAGTTTAACTTTGTAGTACTATGTGAAAGTTTATTATATTTGCAATAGATATACATATATGTATATGAAAAGTCACGTACGATACGTTTTACATTGCGCGATTATAGATTATACCATCGTTTTAATTAATGTTAAAAGTTTACTATCATAACTTGACTTCAATAATAATAATTTAAAATTTTTAATATCCAAGCAATTATTAAATACGTACCTATATTTTTAAAACTCGTTGGTTTATTTACATCAACGTTTCAAATTCGATAAATAGATAAGTTGACCTATTTTCTCATATTTTCTTTAATACAAAATAAATATCTAAATATTTCGAAATATAAAACTTTTATTAATAAAATTAACTGTTTTCTTATAGGTAAGTATATGTGTGTAAATAAATAAATAAATAAATCAGGGGATTAATCACAATAATTTAAAAAGAAAAAACTATACAGGTATCTACGAAAATATTCAATAAAAATGATACAGGAAGTTAAAGTTTATATGTATTTTTTGGTGCGAAATCCAAATGGGAGAATAATTTTTGTTTAAATGTTGTCGTATCTTTCCTAAAAAGTCAGATAGAAAAAAAATAAGATGTCTGAAACCTGAAACACATAAAAATAAAATAAGAAACATTGCGACATAGCCTAATAAGAGGACTTTGGTCTCACATTTGAATTGCTCTCCCCAACAAACTCTAACACCAAATTTCTTGCAAGTACTTTGATTTTTGCAAGAATTATTTGAAGAAAACAAACATACACAATTTAAACTTTAGCATCGTGTACCTACCTTTTTTTATTGTCACAATTCTTATGGAAATGCAAAGTGATTTTTCCGGACTAAAAGTTTTAATTTTCTAAGGCAGTGTTGTTGATTGCTTGATTTTAACGCTGTTGCCAAGGATTTGCTATAGTCTACCTATATATTATTGCGTTTTTAAGTTGTCTGGAAAATTCGCAATATTTGGAACGAATGACAAAAAAACTGACTTTAATATTTACTTCCATCTTCATATATAGCTAATCAAACTGTGTACCAATACCACAGAGAAGACAGAATACAGAGAGATCATTTTGTCAAATTTGGACGCGTAGATCTCCCTATATTTGTCTTCTTTGTGGTAATATGCATAATAACATTATATTAAAAATAATTTATTCTTACGTAACTGTTATAATAAGGAGGTTCAGGAATAAAGGGAAAATTTCAATACTCCACAGAAATCTTTGATGACGTAGGTATAAAATCATGTAGGTATTTACCTAGTCCCACGAAAAAAGTATTGTTTGTAGTCTTGAACCTTGTACCCACTTAACACCCTTATTACTCCTCATAAATTAATGATAAGTATCTTGGAGTGAAAACAGATTATTTCTTGCACCATATCCGGTGAATAACTTTTTTCTTATTATTGAAAGATATTAAAAATAACAGACTGCGGTTTGAAGGCAGTTAAAAAATAGTTCTCTGATATAGGACTCGCCCAAAAAAATAAAGTATTTTTCAAAAGAATTATCTTCTGTCTTCCAAATGGTGCTACCTAATATTTCTGTGGCAAGAAATAAATATCTTACAAATTGTTCTAGCGTTGGCATTTTCCGTATGTCGAAAAAATAAATTATAGTATTTTGCTGGTAATGTTTGCTGTTTACTACAATGTTTGAACGCTTTATTTATCAGAGTATTTCTGCTCTAATTTTCCATTTTTAGGTTAAACGCTATTTTTAAACTATTATACCCAATTATATTTTATGATCTTCGTAATAAACTAAAAACCACAATCAAGGCCACTCCGTCATACTATGCAAATTTCCTTATTTTGGTTTTTGTTTTCTTTGAAACCACAGAGAATCGGGGTCACGGAGGTACAAGGTGCTTGATCGATTGATTGTTGATCGAATTACTCACGTTTACTGTATTTTCGAGATTCTAAATACAGCAGAAAAATAAACGTACCTAAATTTTGTTAGTCAAATAAATAGGCAGTAAAATTTAGAACAGGATTATTAAGATTTATCGATGGTCTGTGTTTGGAATTCTTATCGCACAGTCTAGTTGCAAATATTGACCTAGTATGGTGTTGTCCTAAACTTTGGGCGCCTTTGGCAATTCTCTTTGCGCAAATTGAACAGGTATTTAAATGCCCTGATCTGATACCTACATGGAATTTCAGAAAGGCAAGACAAATTTAACTTCGAGATTTTTCATTTGTTTGTTAATTCAACACCGAAAATGTGCTTACATAAGGAAATGCTTGTTTCACTCAGGAAATTAAAAAGAAATTTTTTAAAATGAATCTGCAGCAAAAATTTTTAATTTATTAAAAAATTTTCTTAAATGATATTGATATTTGAAAACTATACTTAAGCGGTTTTTATTAAGGAATCGCTAAGGTCACAAAATTTCACATCATAATTTTCTCCTTAACTACTTATTTACCATTGCCCCTTTTGCCCCTTTTAGTTTCTTTGAATTTTTTCTGTTGTTATTTTCTCATAACTCAAGGTGTATATGTATACCTATGTTCGTCACAGTTGATATAAAAAAAATTCCAGATCAATCTTGAATAACTATTCTAAAGAATAATTAGCTACCTCTTTATACTGAGAAAATCGCAACTTTTTATTGTGATGTGTCATGAAAGTAATCATTCCCTGCCATATATGACGTCACTAAACGCGACGTCATTAAAAACGCTGTACCATCATAGATGACGTAATCCTAAATAAATCATTTTGTACCTGGACTGTCTATACTTACACCGTGTTTTAAATGCCTCAATTACTGATAGTCAATTTATCATTGCCATTAATAAGGAATTAAAACAAACTTTGCGAGTGCCTCAGACCAACGTAAATTCCCATTACACCTGGGAAGGAAAAATACATACCTGTTTCCTTCTTAGAGCTATCAACTTACCTACTTCATGGTTTCTTGTTAGTGCTTATCCTTGGAGGACAGATTGAATTATTTACGAGACTATATTGTAATCTAATCCCTCAAGCTACGCTGGATGATATTCAGAGAAGCCATAATATTCTAAGAAATGATCGCAATTTCTTTTAGCATTAATTCATTGTATATCTTAACATTTGATTTCTTATAACCACTTCATAACGAGCTTAATGCCAAAGTTACGTAGACGCATATTTGATCTCCATAGGGTCAAGGCATTCACGCTTGCTTCTGTCGGCTGAATTAGTATAGGGGTTACCCATCAAAGTTAATATACTTACATAAAATAATCAAGTATCTTGAACAACCTTGCTGGCTATATATCGCAACCATGGGAAAACATTCCCTATCCCAACGTCAAAGAAACCTTCCGTTCCAGACTCCACAAACCTGACCTTGAATGGATCGCCATCAAGGTCGCCATCTCCCACTTCGGACGCTTCGCCAAAATTAGGAAGGAGGGGCAGTTGTTTCAGGAAGAGTCCGAGTCCCTCGAGTCCCATAGACTCCAGGAGAGGGTCCACGACTGGATACGAACAGTATCAGAAAAGTTTGCTGGAAGTGCCGACTTGCTACGATTATGGCGATCCGTCTAGCGACGACCTCAGTTCGGAATGCGAGTGGGAGACTGAAGTTAAACCACTGGGACCTAATCGGGAGAAGAAAGAGAAGGTAGAGATACAATACTTTGACCATACTTTATTTATAGCTGTTCAAAAATAGAGGTGTTAAAAGTGTGTAGATAAGTAATGTATGAGAATAAAATAGACACGCTTTCTGTTGATTTCTTTCCTTGTTTTGTTTTTTGCTCAAGGTGTTAGATGGTCTTGGAATGATGGCAATTAGGTATGTTCAATTTTAAATTTGGTACACAAGATATATGTGTACCATGATTTTATTAATTTTGTAATTTTGGACCTCAACATAAAAAATGCAAACAAATAATATTTTTTTTTACTACTATCCTGAGAAATCACAATTATTTACCTCATTCCTCTAATGAGAAGTAATATTTCTCTACCTAGGTAAATAATGATAATAAAAAAATACCTAGGTAAGTAATGAAAAATTTTCTATGTGACATTTAAAAATTAGTGTCACTTTATCAGCTTGACAACTGAACTCCCAGGCTACTTGATATTTTGAAGTATTTGAAAAAGTGAGAAATGACTAAAATATGGCAATATTTCAATGTTAGTAGTAAAAAAGTTCTATATACACTTCGGTTGAGAAGGCTATTATTTACCTCGCATATTATATCCATGGGCGCTACGCGCCTCAGGATATAAAAATGCTCGGTAAATAATGGCTCACTTCTCAACCTAGGTGTATAATATACTATTTTTTACTACTAACCTGAGAAATCAGCATTATTTACCTCATTCCACTATTGAGAAGTAATATTTCTCTCCCTAGGTAAATAATGATAATAAAAAAATACCTAGGTAAGTAATGAAAAATTTGCTTGACAACTGAACTCTCAGGCTAAATCTAATCAAATATGTAAAATATGGCAATATTTCAATGTTAGTAGTAAACAAATTCTATATACACTTCGGTTGAGAGGGCCTCAGGATATAAAAATGCTCCGTAAATAATGGCTCACTTCTCAACCTAAGTGTATAATATACCTACTATTTTTAACCGACTTAAAAAAAAGGAGGTTGGGTTGTATTTTTATTTTCTTTATGTTTGTTAACTTAGAACTCCGTTATTTATAAACCGATTTGGACAATTCATTTTTTATTTGAAAGGGTATATCTACTGAATGGCCCCATTTAAATTTGGAGAAAAAATTCTTCCCTTAAGGGTGGACAAATAGGGGATGAAATTTCATATTGAACCGATTTCGATGATTCTTTTTTATTAGAAAGGGAGTACCTCAGAGGTGGCCCCATTTAAATTTGAGAGAAATTAAATTTGAAAAGAAAATTTTCAATCCTAAGGGTGGACAAATAGGGGATGGAATTTAATATTGGACTGATTTCAATAATTCCTAATAATTCACTAACAAATAAGAAATAAAAAAATTTTACAAAAAAATTAAAACCGACTTCAAAAATTTGCCTGTATGCACACTCCACTAAAAATTAAAGAAAAATTAACAAAAATAACACCGACTTTACAAACTTGCCCGTATGCACATTTCAACTAAAATTTTAGAAATATTTTTCTCTTTCTAAATTGAGTTATCTTTGGAGTCGGTGACAGTAAGTTATGATGTATTTAGGATATGATGTATTCATGTCTAAATAGATTTAAATTCCTTGCCTTGACTGTCACCAAATCCAAAGATAACACAATTTAGAAAGAGAAAAATACTTCCAAAATTTTAGTTGAAATGTGCATACGGGCAAATTTATGAAGTCTGTTTTAATTTTTTTTTGTTAATTTTTTTTTAAATATTATTTTCGCGTTAACTTCTCGGGAGTTGTAAATTCTGAAGATAGATCACTTCCCGAAAAAAAACTGCATCATCCTGGTTTTCAATTTGTCTTCTTGTCTCAGAAACTAAGAAAATAATCGGACTTAACAAATTATTTGAGCTGTTATCTGAAATATACTAAAGAATAGTTATTATCTTGTTATTTTTAGAAAATATGAAGAAGCCTGCTACTTAAAAATATGTTTGCTTTATAATTTTGTAAACTATAGTCAGACCGAGACAGAGACAGACGTGTTGACTGCGTGATCAATTGGACAACAATCCTAAAGTGCCATTTATTGACCAAGTAATATTTTACATGAAATGTGGTTGTCGCAGAAACAGACCATAAATCCCGTGCATAGTTTTTAAAATTGACTCAAGACTTTGGTATTATGATAGTTAATTGCTTTTTTTAGATCAGGCATTATTAAAGAGACACGCAGTCGCTTAGATCGGTGCCGCATGTGTGCTGACTAAAATTGCAGTCCAACCTCATTACAGCTGAGTATTCAACTTGCAGCATATACATGCACGCGAGAATGCCTCCACAAGTTAACGTCATACTTATTGTTGTTTTCTGCTTAGACGTCATCCATTCTCCTATTCTTCCTTTAGGTCTAATGACCCCGAATCCAGATAATGTTCGATACAAAATTCGGCTGGCGCAAGCTGTTTTTCTCCATCCTTAAATGATTGATTTTATCGAACAAAGTTGAATAAAGTAAAAACCGTCTTGAAATGTCTGTGTTATGGTGTTTGTTAGCAAATAACTCATTTTTTACACGGCTAGGTTTGCGTCAGTAAAGGAATTTGGTCTGGGTTGATTAAATAAGATTGATAATGGGTATAATATAACTATCCGACAAACAGGTGGGAAGTCTTCAAAAGCGTGGTTGAGTGAGACTTCAAATATTTATATTATCATTCTATTTTTTTCTCGTTTGTATATTTTTTATTTTCCAACACCTAGTTCAAATAATAATGTTGTGATCATTTTGGCGTCATTGGAGAATTTGTAAATATAGGCAAATGTTTGCATTCCGAATTAAAGTTTAATATTGACTGGGAAATTATAGCACCAACCTAACAATTAAAATTTTTACAAACCACCGTATAACTATAAGAATCGACAAAAAGCTTCAAATTATTGATTATATTTTTTTGTATGAAACTGGCAAAAAGCAGTCAGTTGATATTATCTGCCCTGCTTTATATTCATAATCAATTAGTAGGCTTTATTTTAGTTCCCAGATTCCTGATAAATTTCAATATTGTAATTTCCAACTCATTAATTAAAGGATTGACGTCAATTTATCAAACAGTTAGACAACTTTCGAAAAGAATTGAATAAGGCGTATAAATCATTGTACACAGTCGCCGAAAGAATGTAACAAAAGTATTTTATAAAGTGCCTCATTTTAGCGAAAAAGTAAAGAGACATCAACAGTCATATAGACCGGGAACCTGGTATTCTTATTTTTAATAATAATTTATTATTCTATACAAAGATATTTTAACGAAATTTGATACACAGTAATTGTACAAAAATTAAACTGTTTTAATAAAATTTCCGAGTTCTAGATGTACCTTGCCACAAAAGAAGTCTCAAAATATTAATATTGAGAACGACTTACACACTCTTTCGTGTAAGTCAAGTTTTGGAATTGGTAAACTCCGTTTGAAATTTTCGAAAAGCTTTATTTTAGCATCAGAATTTAAGAAAATCGGAACAAAAATAAGAAGTTATAGGGAGATGGTGAGAGCTTTATGTGAATAATCCTGTATACTAGCGCCTATCTACTTATTTTATGTGACATTTAATTTTATATGCAAAGTAAGAAAGTTATGACGTCAACAAGTTGAATGTACCAGAAATGTTGTTTCGGTTTCATTATAGCATCCTGCATCACCTGCATATTTACTTAATTTTATTTTAAAAAATCTTTTGTTCATTTTTTATATTGATCGCACCATTATTGTGGGATGTTTTTTTATTTGAAATACTTGTGAACTAAACTAAGAAATTATATTTGGTAATAGAAAACAGTGAAATTATTTATCTTCATAACATGTAACATAATATATGATATCAAACTTACCCAGTAGTTATATTGTTTAAAACATATTATAGAAGCAAATAGTGTTTTGTGTAGTAAGTGCACGAGCCTGTAATATGCATTGATTAACGAGTTGTACACTATAATACTTTGTGCACGACGTTGGGTAATAGTTGAAAAAAATTGAAATTTAAAAAATGGTTATGCCTGCATTGCTTTTGTTGTTCTTGATATTACTTGACTGACACAGCTTGACAATAGCTTCAAATTCCACTAGTGCATAATGCAATGACAAATTGCACATTGACTGGCAAAGCCACCTATTGCAACATTGCGGGTAGCTGGTGCACAAATTAAAAGCGGTTTCAATAAGATGTGAGAACGGGATTTTGTCTAGTTACCACTTTGTTGTGGGATCACTGCTATCATAATTTATTGCTCCAAGGACATTTTTGACATTTGTCAAATCTGTCAAACTTTTGACCGATAATATTGCAATAATTATTAATAGTAGCAGGAAAACTGCTCTAATTACATATGAAGTTAAACAAACCAATGCGGTAATTGTTTACTTTCACTACTTCTCCCCGATTTTTGCGACTTTGCGTGTTTTGTATCACTGACCACGAATCTGCAAGAATTTTTCGAGCTACACGTTTGTAAGATCGCTACTTTGTGTTGTTTTCAACTGTTTTTTTATTTTTGACGTATGTCAGCGTCACCACAAGACACATCTACCGCCAAATGCCACCAAAAAGTTAGGTTGGATTTTAAATTTTGGTCTAATTTTAGTGTTTTTGTTTTGCTTTTTAAAATTTTCAAAAAATGAAAAAATAAAATATTTAATAGGATTTCGGAGTTCCCCTGCAACTGTGAACAACAACTGGTCTATAGCAGCTACAAGAGCTACACGGGCGCGGAAATCATCAAATATAACCTCTGAAAGACTCCTTCTAGAAAAATAAAGTTATGGTTATTATTCATTGTTTTTACTAAAGAAATTGTGGCAAATTGAAAATTTTTATTGTGGCTTTATGAAATTTAACTCGATCTCGTAATAGAAATTTTAGTAGAATCAAGGACTGAAGAACTCTATAAATCAATCTATTTTACATAAGGAATATATTTAAATAGAGAAACAAGAAACATTAATAGTGATTATAATTATTGTTTTAAGTTAACTATTTTTTCTATTTTCAACATTAAGAGCCTGTTAGAAAAAAGCAGCTCCGATCGTTGCCGACTGCTACCATAAGGGGTATATCTCCCTTCTTTTTTCATACGGCAGCACCTATATCATTGGCGAGTGGCACCGTAAGGTGATATGCCCTCTTTTTTTCATACGGCAGCGCGCATTGTTGCTTCGCGGACTGCCACTAGATGAATAAATTAAAAGTAAAAAAATATTTTTAAAAAAAGCTTTTATTTAAATGCGCTAAAAAGAATAAAATAATCTTTTCTTTTAAAACTTTTACTATCAACTTATAACGTCATTCCACAATTTATATGATATAAAAGCTTGTCGCGAGATTTAAGTTTTCAAACTAAGTAAATACCACTACTTAAATCTCGCGACAAGCTTTTATATCATATAAATTGTGGAATGACGTTATAAGTTGATAGTAAAAGTTTTAAAAGAAAAGATTATTTTATTCTTTTTAGCGCATTTAAATAAAAGCTTTTTTTAAAAATATTTTTTTACTTTTAATTTATTTTGTAATTTTTAGTTTGGCCAGGTGTCTGAGTCTATTCATCTCAGTTAACGCATCATTGTTGCAAGGTCGTTTGCCGGTTAGTTTAGAACAGTCTAGCTCTTCAATGAGGAGACCTTCTAATGACCATCTTGGGTGTTCCGCCATGTTGGATTTAGAATGACGTCACACATATAATCATGCATTGTCATCCAAATTAAACGTGTGTACAAAATTTCAGCTCGATCGGTTGAAATTTAACTAGTCCGCCATCTTGAGTGTTCCGCCATGTTGGATTTAGAATGACGTCACACATATAATCATGCATTGTCATCCAAATTAAACGTGTGTACAAAATTTCAGCTCGATCGGTTGAAATTTAACTAGTCCGCCATCTTGAGTGTTCCGCCATGTTGGATTTAGAATGACGTCACACATATAATCATGCATTGTCATCCAAATTAAACGTGTGTACAAAATTTCAGCTCGATCGGTTGAAATTTAACTAGTCCGCCATTTTGGGTGATCCGCCATGTTGGATTTAGAATGACGTCACACATATAATCATGCATTGTCATCCAAATTAAACGTGTGTACAAAATTTCAGCTCGATCGGTTGAAATTTAACTAGTCCGCCATCTTGAGTGTTCCGCCATGTTGGATTTAGAATGACGTCACACATATAATCATGCATTGTCATCCAAATTAAACGTGTGTACAAAATTTCAGCTCGATCGGTTGAAGATATCTGCTTCAAAATTGAGTTGCAAGATTCCACCCGAACAAATTACATACATACATACATACATACATACATACATTGCAAGTTAAATAAAAGCTTTTTAAAATTAGGGGGCATGGCATACGCCCCTTCTGGTGGTAGTCGGAAACGATGGGCGCTGCCGTATGAAAAAAGAAGGGGTAGTAATCGGCAAAGACTTCGGGTACTTATGAAAAAAAGGATTATCGTATTTATAGTGGCAGCAGAGTGTTAATTGGAAACTGAGTCACCCTATATAATCCGTACATACACTAAACTTGATTTAGATTTGTGGTCAACAACTATCCAAAAAATAATAATGTCTATATAAGTGTCTTGTCAGTTGGAATTATGATTGAGCTTTTCTTTCTAGTCTTCTGGTTGGAGGAAGCTAAGGAACATAGTGCAATGGACCCCCTTCTTCCAAACCTACAAGAAACAAAGGTACCCGTGGATACAGCTAGCAGGCCATCAAGGCAACTTCAAGGCTGGACCTGACCAAGGAACGATCCTGAAGAAACTATGCGTCAAAGAAGAAAAATGTTTCAAAGTAAGTACGACCTGGACCGACACTATATTGAAGACCCGAGCATGACGTCATATTTCATTGTTGTTTGCGGACGGGGGTGGTCCTACTCGACGAAAAAATGTCAGTATGTGGTTTAGGTATGTCAGTTTCTGACATTTAGAATGTCCCACATTTTAAATCTCCTGCTTTAGTACCATTTACGTTCTTTTTACGGAAACAGAGCTTTTATATGTATTTTTTTTTGTGATAATACTGATACATAATATAAAATTTTCCACACTAATGAAAAAAATCGTATCCCCAGGCCATTGCGTGAATTGCAGAAGAATAAACATTATTTTGGAATTATGGGATGATCTGTTCAACCAGTTGAAGAGGCGAGAATTCAAGATGTTATATTTTGGAAGAGTATTTTATATCATATTAATGAATATAGGAAAATTTGTTTAAAGCCTCAAAGCGAACAGTGGTCCACTTGTCCACTATATAGAAAAGAAACTGAAAAATCTAATGCGTTCTGTACTTACTAGCAATGGATTTCATTTCAAACCAAAATGTACCAAAATACTTTTGCTTGCTTTTTAGACTCGCTTTTCTTAAGAAAATCTATCAAAACATGCCATGTAAACTTGTCAAATTAAAGGGGCATAACAAACAATCATTTTATTCTATTTTGGATATTAAATTCGTTGTAACAGGCACATTTGCATGTTTTATTTTATAAAATATTCTACAAGAATGATGTTTTTAACACTAAACCACCCTGGCCATTTTTCTTCGTCGTGTGGAATATTGCAAGTATTTTATGTACCTACGTAATTTTATACGTTATTGTCTATTCAACTTATTTGCGGAATTCAAATTTCTTAACGCTTGCAAAATACATTTTATGGACGCACATACCTCCAGTTTGTATTTAAAGTCATAACGCTAGCGAATTCCGCCCATTACTTCTATCATTCTGTCTCAATACACCTTTAAATAATGTCACTGAACATGGTATTGATCGTATCCCGTATTGATATTTAATTTCTTAGTTCTGGGATTTCAGCGAGATAAGTTGCCAATCTTGTTTTTCTTTATTTTAGTAAAATACGATCTTGTTTGAAGTTTGTACTTTTGTATTTTTACACTTTTTTCCTTAGAAAAAGGCGTTTAAATTAATTTGGTTTTATGCAGGAATTAACACAAAAAGTATTATTTTTTTAGTAACGAGAAAACTAATAAAAATAGTCCCTTACAATTTGGTGCTGCTGGAAAATTTGCTGCACCTTTCAATAAGAAGCGCTTTGGTTTGCAACAGCATGATGCAGTTTGCCGTTTTGCATCATGTTGTATAATATTTTGAGCAAAAATCCTCAATCCTCACGCCGTTTGGTTGGCCATTGATAAAAATCAACTTTAAATAAATACGTAACAAAACCTAGATCCTAAGTTGCGTTCACATACTAATTATGCATGATGAGTACCACGAAATTTTCTGAATTGTTCAAATTATTTCCAGGTACTAATGAAAGATGTCCTGAGGCCGTACGTGCCAGAATACAAAGGTTTAGTGGCTAGCGATGACGGAGAATGTGAATACATCCAACTTCAAGATCTTCTCGGGGATTTTGTGTCCCCCTGCGTCATGGACTGCAAGATCGGAGTGAGAACGTACTTGGAGGAAGAACTGGCCAAAGCCAAGGAGAAACCAAAATTAAGAAAGGTAGGGAAAATCCAATATCAAAAACCACTTTCATTCTAGCGTCATTAATTGCATTTACACCTGTCTAATGCAATTTTTGCGGTAAACGTGACACATACTTATCAATGAGCAATTTAGCGATAGAATATTTTATGCTGTAATAATTCATGAGCTTGCAGGTAGCAGCAGCGGTATAGCTATACATTACACGCCAATTAGGTTTTTTAACACGGCCTTCCTGGATTGCAGAGATGCCTTAAATATAAAAAGAGAAAGTTTGGCGAAAATATGGTCAAACATTGCTGAACCTACCTCGCCGGTATGCTTCGCTACTTTCTAGGTTGATCCGCGTCGTACATGTCGCTTTTTTCTGTTACTATTTTTTTACTACGTCTAGCCATATAAGCACAATAATATTTTATTAACGAACTGCATACAAATTGCCGCAAAACGGTCTTTCCTTAATTGGAAGCAGGTTAAAGACCCGATAAAATTGCTTTTCCACATATCTCATTAACCAGTGGCGTATTCAACAATAGGTACAGGGTACAGGTTAAGATTATCTCTGTAATTTTTAAGATAGATTGGTGGTTCAAAAACTAAACTTGCGTGTAGTTTTTTCCGAAAAATTGAATGCCGCCAAGAAAAACAATTTAATTTCAATCAAAAAAGTTATTGCAAAATGCACCTCACATTTGAATATCACTTCCGGTTTAGCCGGAAATGACGTTTTTTGTTCCTATAATTTGTTAAGAGCGATTATCTCCGTAATTTTTAAGATAAATTGATGTTTGAAACACCAAACTTGTGTTATTTTCCAAGAAATTGAATGCCAAGAAGAAAAACGCAGTTGAGTTTCTTTTCTGCTTATTTTGCGCTGCACAAAAAAACGTAAGAAATTGTAAAATACTTGATCATACTAGAAAGTTTTCTCGAAATCGCTGAGTTTTCCGAAATAATTGGTTAAGACTAGCTACTTTTTTTTACTTTAAAAATAGTGTTACAAATATTTAAAATATGTCAATAATTTTCAGAACCATCTGAGATATCTAAATAAAAAAACCAAGGGGCCCATGATAGCTAGTAAAATCGAAGCAAATATAGTTATCAAAGAAAAACTATTGTTCTCAACACGGGGGCGGAATATGTAGTAGAGTCACGTGGATGCAATATCTGGACTCTCAGTAGAATATATTAGTATTTTTATTATTTTATTAAATCCTACCTAAAAACTTGCTGCCCAAAAAAAACCGTGACTACCACGAAAACAGGCAATAGGCGCCGTCAAACTGCTAACGATACTGGCTCTAAGAGGCAGTGACGCGTCACTCGCTCTAACTGTTTTATAGCAGCGCCAAATTCTCTGTTTCTATTTTGCAATCAATGACAATCTATTCGTTTGCCGACGGGCATTAAAAATCATTATTCAACGAATATGATCCACAGTTATTTCGTCTTTAGCTGTATTGATATTTACCTGCACAATTATTTTCGAAATTTATTGCCCCCATAATAATTTCAAGTTTCTATGTTTTAAGGAGCAATAAAATAAAACCCAATTTGCACATAACTAAACTTGTCCAGGTATAGAGAAAGTTTTAGCAATATTTCTTTCATGTTCACCACGTATTCCATAACGTTGTTTTTTTTACATTATAGGCAAAAGATTTAGATATCGTTATTTTTCAGGATATGTACGAGAAAATGTGCCAAATTGACCAAAACGCACCCACAGATGAGGAACACAGACTTAAAGGGGTCACCAAACCAAGGTACATGGTATGGAGAGAGACTATTTCATCAACTGCTACATTAGGATTTAGAATAGAAGGCTTGAGAAACGCGGATGGCACTAGCACTAAAGATTTCAAAACCACCAAAACCAAAGATCAAGTCATCGACGCATTTGAAAAGTTTACGGATGGGTTTCCACATGCAATCGTAAGTATTAAGAGTATATGATCCAGAAAGCTGAACTAAAATGAATAAATGCAAACCAAGCAGAGTTTTAAGAAAATTGTGCACAAAGTAGGTAGTTCTACTTTCATTTTGAGTTTAGCTTAGTTTTAGTGGTCATCATTTCTGCTAAACCCTGGTATAGAAACTTCCATAAACTCACCGCTAAAGTACACGTTTGATTATTTGAGAAAAAAATAATTTTCGTTTTACAAATCTCTTGAGTTTTTGTTTAAACTTAATTCGTTTGGTCACAAACGGCCATCGAGTACAATTATTCTGCATTATTTCTTGCTTCCAAATCAAGTAGGTTTTTTCTTCGACATTATCAAATTGTTTATTGTCTTCGCAGTTAGCAAAAAAGTAGTTATTATGAATTTTACTTAAGGGTAGAAATCTGAAACACCTATTTATCTTTTTACATATTTTTTTTGTAAGTTAGTTTATTTAAAAACAAATTCGTCTTCTGTAGCCCAATTAATTTAGATATTTTTTTACACTTGATAATTTTTTCATTAACCTAATAGATAATTTGGAAAAATAAAATATTTTTTTACTACTAACCTGAGAAATCACCATTATTTGCCTCATTCCTCTAATGAGAAGTAATATTTCTCTCCCTAGGTAAATAATGATAATAAAAAAATACCTAGGTAAATAATGAAAAATTTTCTATATGACATTTAAAAATTAGTTTCATTTTATCAGCTTGACAACTGAACTCCCAGGCTAAATATAATCAAATATGTAAAATATGGCAATATTTCAATGTTAGCAGTAAAAAAAAAATTCTATATATACTTCGGTTGAGAAGGCCATTATTTACCTCGCTTGTTATATCCTTCGGCGCTACGCGCCTCATTATATAAAAATGCTCGGTAAATAATGGTAGTAACGGCAAAGTCTAGAGGTAACAGTTAATGACACTCACGATTAAGTAAGTACCTAAAAACATAGTAGGCGGATTTTTTGTCATTTTCCCACATTAACTGTTCCGACATTCACAGACATTATTTAAATATAAAAAAAATG
Source organism: Pseudeuparius sepicola (assembly GCA_963920635.1). Classification (NCBI taxonomy): domain Eukaryota; kingdom Metazoa; phylum Arthropoda; class Insecta; order Coleoptera; family Anthribidae; genus Pseudeuparius; species Pseudeuparius sepicola. The sequence goes on from OY987303.1 coordinate 12,628,841, forward strand.
AACCGCTGCCTACCATTTGGCCTAATGTTTTTTTTTATTTAAATTACTCCGAATGAAGGAAAACCACGTTCGTCAACAATAAAATAAGAAAGTGAGAAAATGATACGTGCCTACTATGTTTTTTGTAATCTTGAGTGTCAATAGCTGTTATTGAAATACAGAAACAAAAAATATCAAGATTAAAAAAAAGTTTCTAAATTAACTGGGCTACATAACACGAATTTTTCTTTTTAAATAAATTATATGTGTCTTCCGACATGTTGGTAACGTGTCCTAAATTCAATTTTCTAGATTCAACCGTTATGGAGAAAAAACAAAACCGATTTTTTAGGTGGTATAACTTTGCAAGGGGGCTTAAATCGAAAAATTTTACGTGAAAGACCTCTATATACCTGTATATGAAGAAGTGTAATAATAATTATTATTGTAATTCATATTGTATCAATATTAATCGTCCTTTCTGTTATACCCTGTATATATTATTATCATTAGAGCGTTGGGTGATTCATTCTTCAGTCAACAATTAGAGACTCGGGTAACCAATAAAATGACGAACTGCACGTGTTGCCTAACCTAAAGATGTCGACTAAACTTTTGTATTTATACCTATCAGCATGATATTCTGAATTTTCGTTAACTGTTTTTCTGCTTATATACTTTTATATTCCGTTGGGTTGGTTAATGACTAATGCACTTTTTTAACCTCTCAATTCAATGGTTTGACGTAAAACGTTCACAATCTAATCATCGTTAATTTGCCCCGATCATTAATAGAGCTGCGCTAAATTGGAAATAGTCAGGCTTGGGGGACGAGACTCAAAAAATGGCGCAATTAATGTTAAATGAACTTTAAAAAGAATGGGAACGGATAACGACAGTGAAATGGGGAATGGACCTCGCAATACGGTTTCGAAATGAAAAAGAGTAGGTATTAAATGAAAAAAATATATATACCTAATTTTCGTAATGCGTCACAAAGATGAACGTCATTAAATTTCGGTACTTTGTTTCAAAAACAATGCGTAATGGAAAAATAGTTAAACTCGGTTTTGAATTTTTTGTAAAGATGACAAAGTTGATTGGACCAGAAATTTTTCTTCCCAAAAGTGGAATTAATTTGTGATGTATTTTCAAAACCTTTTTTTTTGCGAAAGGTCTTTAAAGAACGCTTATTTTTACTTCATTACTTTTGTTAAAATGCAAATCCAGGGACGGCCACGATTTTTTTTATACCTCCGATTTTTATTAAGACCATTTAGCGTTTTTTTTATTTAAAAGCTGACAACATAGCGTTAATTAATCAGGGCACCCCAAAACCACCACACGCCAAATTTTCAAGACCAATTACATTTATTTACACCATACACCAGATTTGAACAAAAAATATCGAGGGTGTTTGGTTCTACACCGTGCTAAAGTTGCGGGTTTAAAGGCACCAGGCGGGCCTGGAGAGTCAAGCGTGCCATGGAATTATTTCAAAACAGTTGAAGAATTAACAGGACCACGCAACTTAAACTGTCTGGATATTTTTTTAGAATTATTACCCAATCTAAAAATTCTCTTAATGATGCAGTGAGAGGCTTACACTGAAAAAAGGACATTTACCTGTATGCAAAATGACTGAATTACTCTTTCACTTGATGTTTTTATAAAATTGTATTTATTTTACATTTAAGTAACATTGTTTCAAAAATCCAAGGCAAACTTGACCAGCATAAAATTCTAAAAAAGTCGGAAATTTCAGACGCTGTAGAGAAAAACATCCTGAAATGTCTTCTTGCAACTTACTACATCAACACTTTGGGTGCTCCTCTGAATTCTTCAACTGTTTTGAAATAATTCCATGGCACCCTTGACTCGCCAGTACCGCCAGATGCCTTTAAAGTCCTTATTTTGCTTAACTTTAACACAGTGTAGAACCGAACACTCATATATATTTTTTTAAATTTGGTGTTTGGGCGTTTCTATGGGTCCTGATTATCGCTGTTGTATCAGATTTGTCATTAAAACAAACGCTAAATGGTTTTTGTGGAAATCGGGGATTAAAAAAATTGTAGCCGTCCCTGGATTTGCATTTTGACGAAATAATAACGTCCAAAGAAGCATTTTTTGAAAACCTTTGGAACAAAATAAGGCTTTTGAAAATATCTCACAATAGTTATTTATGTACCAAGGCACTGAAGTTAAACTTTTTTACTTTTTTACTTTTTATGGTTTATTTGCCTCGGCCAGAGGCCTCGGAAACTAAATTCCACATGAGTCATAAAAAGAACTTCAGTGCCGAGGTACATATTATATTTTTTTTTGAAATCGGATAAAAAAATGTTTTATTAGGCAAGAAAATAATCATCAGGGATCACCCGTCCATGAACCAACTGCGCGCGGCGTTGCTTGACTTTGACGATCGCTCTACCTACAGAGGCTTACAATGCCACTGTAGCTCTACCTAGGTCAAGTATGATGAGACACGGCACCTTCGAACGGACAAACCAAACTGCTGCTTGTTGTGCAGCCTCCATAACAAATCTATTGATATTTAAACCTACTAAAATATTTATACTGAAAGATGGCGCTGCTATAGGTAACAATTTCGCAATGTGTACGAAAAGTTAAATGGGCCTTTTGTGGCCGGGTTTTGAATATTTGGTCACTTTTGACGGGCGATGGCTCCGCATCTGACGTTTGATTTTTACATCTCGCCAAGGCCTACTTATTGAAAAAATCGTACAATAATGGGCCAGTTCAGGGCCGATTTCCGAGCTTTTAATGACGATTTTGGGTCACTTCACTGCCGATTTCAAGAAAAACATTTTTTTATCTATTTGCACACCTAAAAATATAGTATAGTGGTGTGTGCAACAATCAAAAGAAAAAATTGCCTTACTGCTGTGTTATTGCTGATGGCCCTTTCATTATTCATTTTTACAACTTTAAACTTTAAAGATGATTTTAACATCTTTATTGATTTTGATAGTAATAATATGATAAAAAAGTAATTTAATATGCCTTACATATTATTATTCCTACATGGTGACTGGTCAGTGAAAATTCTGGCTAGTTGCTTAATATTTTCTGAAGTAGTACCTGTACCTACTCTTTCAATTTTCATTAGGGTAACTGGGTTTGATTGTAGAGCATTTCGTCATCTTCTATGAGCATTAAGTTCAATAATAATTCCATTGGATCTTCCGTAACAGAGATATAGTGACTAAATTTCATTATATTTTCATATTTTTTCCTATACAACAGCACGATTTAAGATTCGGATTGCTTTTGGGCGAAATCAACGGTTCCAATGGAAGAATGTGAAAAATATACAAGGTGTTCCAGATGTAAATGTCAAAAATAAAACTGTTGGTAGCAATCTCATTTTAAGAAAGTTCTAATGAACATCGGTTCAAAAGCGTTTAATAAAAAGATACAGAGTGTAAAAATGTATCTTAAAAACACTTTCTCCTGAATGTTTTGTAAGCTACAAAAGATACCAATATACAATTTGGTACAGTTTATAAGCAAGTCAGCAAGTGGAAGGCAGTAGTTGGATTATTTCTTCCAGATAATCCCCATTCAATTGCACATAAAAAATGGTTTTTGTACATTTTTCCTAGTATGCTTAGATTTTGTGTAAAACAGGAAAACTGATACGTTTTAACAGACAAATCTGCTGTTGGGGTAATTTTCAATGACCTGTACTTTTCTTATTAAGCATTTTTCGACTCGTGCTCCTATACGAACATTCAGCTTAAAACTAGTTTCTTCGACGTTAGGTTTAGTTATGATAAGAAACATTTTTTTAATGTCATTTGCGACGCCTTGTTATTTTTTAGACAAAAAATGCGTAATATAATTTTTCGAAAAACGCATCCCTTTTAAAAAATTACACAAGGCGACGCTTATTATCTTGTTTGATGATTTGTGTGAAATATTGAAATTTCCTGATAGCACAGACCTATATAGCTTATAGGTCTGTGCTGATAGATACATAATTGATTTAATGTAGAGTTATGTGGAAGTATCTACTGATACTGATTCCATTGGCAGTATGTTCGCCATTAGTAATGCCATTAGTACCCTCTATATTATCTTAAAATCTTAATGCCGTTAGTACCCTCTATAAAATAAAATTAATACCTTTTATAAATATTTATATTTTATTTCATATTATTTTTTTATTCCAATTTGTGTAAAGTTCCCTTGTTAAAACGTCAAATTTAGATATTTATTTTTTCTTCAGGAAACACGTTTTGCTGTATAAAGTAAATATTTTATCTTTGTTTCAGCCCAAGTACATTCAAAGGTTAAAAGCCATCAAAGCCACATTGCAGACATCTTCCTTCTTCAGTACACACGAGGTAAGTTATTTGATATAGCAAGGGAGTAAGGAATAACAAATCTAAGCTTTTCCCCACCTAAATTTACGAAACTAGTTTCTGAACCTGTACAGGGCGAAAACCGCAAATCGATATCTGTCACCGTTCTTGAGTTACAGGGCGTTTTTCAAAAATGTGCGTTTTCAAAAAATGGCCCTAACTTTTTTCGGGTTGAAAATTTTGTGTTTCTGTAAAAACATTCTTAAAGCACTTTTTTACGTAGAATCCAATGCTGCTAATACATACAACAGACTATCATATCCCATTTTTCGTAACTTTCAAATTTCATTGTAGGTATGTTATAAAGTTTATAAATTACACAAAAATAGAAAAATCTTTATCCTGCCTAAACAGCCTAACTGAAAAGTTGACAGGTAGGTAACAGTAAACATTTTTCCACGGTTGTTTCATTGTCTCACCGTCTAAAGCCTACTTGTTGAAAGGGCGTGCTTCCAATTATACACATGAAATCATAAAAGCTATTAAGTAATTGATAACTACTTAAGTAAATCATTAAGTGTTATATATTTTTGGAATGGTAATTTTTTGCTCTATTAAAAAATGCAAAAATATACAGGGTGTTCTCTTTAAAAAATAATATTTTTTATCCGTAACTCTTAAACCATTGACTAGAAAAAAATGTAGTAGCAGCATTGGATTTTACGTAAAAAAGTGCTTTAAGAGTGTTTTTACAGAAACACAAAATTTTCAACCCGAAAAAAGTTACGGCCGCTTTTCGAAACCGCACATATTCGGAAAACGCTCTGTAACTCAAGAACGGTGACGTAAAAAAGTGCTTTAAGAATGTTTTTACAGAAACAAAAAATTTTCAACCCGAAAAAAGTTACGGCCGCTTTTCGAAACAGCACATATTCGGAAAACGCTCTGTAACTCAAGAACGGTGACAGGTATCGCTTTGCGGTTTTCGCCATTAAGTTTATCATAAAAAATGAGCCTCAGACACCGACATCAGTGTCCAATTTGGCCCACCTTGTACTTACCTAGAAACAGTTTGTAAGGAATATACCTACCTACAAACCCCTGCAGAACCATTTATAAATGGGACTGGTATATAAGGAATCTCGGATCAAGTTATCTTTTTTGCTATCACCCAATATTTTGTTTCCACTACCCACGGAGACACTGTTTCTCTTGCGAATATTTGCTAACATTTGAAAAACCCTGTTTCAAAATTACCAATCAATAATTAGCCCACTATTTCCTCTCAGGTAATCGGAAGTTCCTTGCTCTTCGTCCACGACCGTTACAACGCCAACGTGTGGCTCATCGACTTCGCCAAAACCATAAAACTGCCGGACGGCACCAAGACCACCCACAGCTCTAAATGGAAGGTAGGCAACCACGAGGACGGGTACCTGATAGGCGTCAACAACCTGATCAAGGTATTCATGACGATGCTGGAGCAGCAGCCGGTCGCCGTGAGTCCGCCACTTGCCTTACAGGACCCACCAGAGCTGCAAACTGACCCTTCCGGTGGGAGGCAAGACAAGGGGGAGGAAAATACCTGACGGGGGGGGGGGGGGGGGGGCGTATTTGGGAAGGGGAAATTGTAAATGTTGTACATAGGAGTATTTATTTTTGTTATTTAAGAGAGTAAGACCAGTGTGTTTCTACTTAAGCGAGTGTGATTATGTTTTGAATTAACTGTGAGAATGTACGTAGAAAGACCACCAAAAAAAATGAGGTGTTGTATTTAGAGTCGAGATGTCTTTAGATATTAGCATTTGTTAGTATGAAAGAAAATGCTTTTTTTGTTCCTTTTACATATTTTGACACTCAGTTTCTACGTATTTATGTAAATAGATGTATATAAATATCAGGGACTCTTTAAAATAAGGGGACCCAGCATTATACTTTCCAAAGTGAGGCCTAGTCTTTCCTCATTCTAATAGTATCAGTGATGCCAAGTATGCCATTTTATTGGAGAATCTATGAATATAACAGGTTCTTTGATTGTTAGTAAAAATTAATAATGGTTTCCATGATTTCTAAAAATTAGACTTGACAATGTTGTGTCTACAATTACAGAATATGGCAATGTCAAATGAAACAAATTTATTGTATAGTTGAAATTCTTTAATTGTCACATCTGAATATCTGGAAGTTAGAAAACTTAAAAATTGTGAATTATGATGGAAATTTTTTTGCCTCCTTTAGAATATATGGCACTATATCTATCACACAAAACCTGATGGCAGTTGGACACTAACATATAATATAAACTTGTACCAGCCCACTTATGTGGTTTCCTTGGAGTTTACAGAAAACAAACTTCCCCTCAAGGCTTCACTTTTCCTATGTGATAGACTGTGAAATGCTGGGTCCCCTTATTTTAAAGAGTCCCTGATAAATATCGATGGACATGAGACTCGGTTTTCAAAGGATGTGATTCTTAAAAAGAGATCAAATGAGTATAATAAAAATAAAGAACCTTTTTGTAATTAGCCTTTTTGGAAATAAAATCATGGATGATTGTTCGTTGAATATTTAAATGTAAATCAAAATAACGAAATGCAATGTTTTCAATGCAGCACTGAAAAAACGAATGTGTACTGATATACTACGTTTTAGTATTATATTCTATTTTACTTTAATTAAAGATAGTTATATTCCAGAGCAGGGTTGTTTTATTTCGAAAAAGATTCCAATCTCATTTATATTATAGACATATTCGCAGATATCTGGCACCTACTGAGAGTGGTAGATAAACATTTTGTAATAAACAATCAAAAACAAAGCGATTAATTTTTGTAATAACAATAACAAATTTTATTCTAGATCACACAGTTGCTATAGAGGTAACTACATAAACAGATAAATTAGATAATAATAATTATGGCAAATGCTTAGTTTCTACAACAGTAGGTACCTACTCATATTTAAAAAGCAATAAAGCTCAAATACTGGAAAATATATTATTCGTTGAAGGAAATTATTCCTTCACTTAACGATAGTAGGTAGTAGGAATGAATAAAATACATACTTACAACGTTTAGCTTTTACAGTGGGAACTATTTGAAGCGATGATGCGCTATATTTTTCTTAATCGAAAAATATTTATACTTTGCCCATTTTATGTTTGGAAGATACCTATACTGATTTTCGAATAATTTTCATGGAAAGTTAAAAAATCAGCATATTTCAGAATATTCCCCAAAAAGTATACATAAGCTTTTCCTATATAAAAGACGAACAAATTACAAATTCGCCATTCGTCAACTGAACAATTTCTCGTATTATAATAATTTTATATTTGAAAACCCCAATGTGACCAAGGATAATATTAGTAAGTGGTCATTAATCCACATACTTCATATATTTTTTCTTCTACTGCAAAATCTGAAAAATATAAAGATCTTGCAAGAGATAAAAACGCAACGTTTATAAGTTCTAAAAATAAAGTTGCCTGAAAAATATCGAATATATTCAATACAGGGTGTAACTAAACTGATGGTCAAAAATGACACCACGTATTCTTGGAGTCAAAATAAGGGCACTTCTTCATATATTTTTTTCTCCTACGGGCCATAGTTTTTTTTATACAGAGCGTAGAAGTTTGGAGAAAAATACACATATTTCTTAGTATTTCTAGAAGTATACGAGATTTTTTCTTCAAACTTGGCGTGTCACATGAGCAGATGAGCCGTCAAACTTAAGGTTGACATGAAGCTTCTGAGGCTTCCAGTTGCGGAGATACAGGGTGTTAGTAAAATTCATTAGTTCAGAAAAATATGAATACCCTGTATAATCGCATTTTTTAAAATTTGTTTTCAGTAGCGAATAGAATGGTTAACAAAAAGTATCTCTTAGTATTTTTTCATATTCGCAGCCGTTTCTTAATTATTTTTAAAGAACGGCAACGCTGCAATGAACAATAGTCACTTTAAGAATAAATCTAGCAATCTGTGGATGTCAATTAAACTTTATTTAATACAAAAAAATACAAAAGCAAAAACAATAATAAGAGAAACGTATTGCTATTAGAAAATTAAATTATTAAATGTTCGAAATGACCGCCGTCTCTTTCAATACACGCAACTATGAGTTTCCGCATGTTTATTATTGCCATTCGCAAGTCCATAGCAAAAGTGCATATCAGTCAATTTTTCAAATGAAAATATAATTTTTCAAAATATTGATACTAGTGCAAAGTTGGCAGCCAAAAGATTCAAATAATGCCAAGTTTAATTGACTTCCACAGATTGTAGGATTTATTCTTAAAATGACTTGTTTATTGCAGCATTGCAGTTCTTTGAAAATAATTAAGAAACGGCTAAGAATATGAAATAATACTAAGAGATACTTTTTGTTAACCATTGAATTTACCATTCAAAACAAACTCAAAAAATGCGATTATACAGGGTATTCATATTTTTCTGAACTAATTAATTTTAATCACACCCTGTATCTCCGCAACTGGGGGCCTCACAAGCTTCATATTAACCTTAAATTTGACAACTCATCCGCTCATGTGATACGCCAAGTTTGAAGAAAATATCTCGTATACTTCTAGAGATACTAAGAAATATGTGTATTTTTCTCTAAATTTCTAGGCTCTGTATAAAAAAAAATATGGCCCGTAGGAGAAAAAAATATATGAAGAAGTGCCCTTATTTTGACTCCAAGAATACGTGGTTTCATTTTTGACCATCAGTTTAGTTACACCCTGTACAAGATACATGTAGCCAGTTTTGGTGAAATTTTGTCAAAATCTAAGACGGAAAAGTCTGTGAAATAACAACTTGCAAACATCTCCAAACTAAAATCTCGAGTGCGCCTATGCATTCTATATCCTTACACTCAATAATAACCTGAACATTCATTTTTCTTTTTCATTGAAAACCTATCTAGAAGCAACTTTACAAAAGCCAATAACATTAACAACAAATAGATAATAATTCAAAGACTTATTATCTCTTTTTTTCTATTATATAAAGAGTCTTGACTTAAGAAACAGCCTTTTGTTTCAATACAATATATATATTCAACTACGCATAATTGCGCAACTGTAGGTACCTATTTAGATACTTTTTAGATAAAAAAAAAACATACCTACGTCAATGCTAAGTATCACCTTACAATCATATCGAGATAAATCAGAAATCAGGATATTCGAGAGTGTCTACGGCTGCTTATCACCACTAGACTCCGTGTCAGTTCTGTCCCGCTTTTGCACTTGTCGCTGGACTGGACTGTTCCCACTAAAACTGGCCAGATTCGTGGGATTGACTGAGAACTTTCTATGCGGTATCCTCGCCAAATTCCTCGCTTCCGGCGGCCGTACGGAGTAAGGTGGAGGATTGCTTCTTGGAGATATAGATGGCGCTTCTTCGTTTTTCAACGAAAACCTCCTCCCTCCAGGATACACGGGCGGGGGGACGTGCATTAACGACGCCCTTCTACTGTCTACTTCTTGAATTGTGCGAGGAACCAAGGAAGCGTTCCATTGGGAGTTATTACTAGCGGCCTCTTCGTGAGTTCGCAGAGAGAATCTTCTGTCTCTAAGTGGAGAAACCACGGCGGGCATCAACGAAGGCCGCCTCTCCATAAAGTTAGCTCGTATGGCGGGCCTCCTGCTCCTCGGCGGTGACAAATTGGCGTCTTCTGGGGCCATAACTTCAGGTACAGTAATAGCGGATAAGGCCCTGATGAAGTCTGCTATTGACGTTTCTTCAAGTATCTGCTCTTGTCTGGTTGAAATAGTCGAAAGCCTCCTTTCAAGTGACGTGCTGAGCCTTCTGCTATCCGTTTCCACCTCTTGCTTTTCAATGTCGATGTTAGAATCTTTTGACCTGAATTTGTTTTTAAACTTCGACCAAATGGATCGTTCGGTCTTTATGTTTTCGGGAATCGAAAACGCCCTGCTTTTGTCCTTGAATTGCTCCAATACTTTCTTGGCGTCTTCCCCGTACCAGGTGTTGTTCTCGTCGTGTTTCAAGAGGCTTGGTGGAACAACGTCGCTTACAGCACGCCTTCTTTGACGTGGTTGCACCCTATTGATTGTAGGGGCTTCGCTTGCTAGGATCTCTTCATCGGAGAAGCAGTTTATACCTCCTTCCCTGTTCGCCGTTTCAGGAGAACTGTAGCTCAAAGCATCAACAACTTTAAGCAGAAGATCTTTTTGTTGCATGAACGCCTCCGAGGGCCTGAATGTTCTTTCTTTGTCGATATTCTCAAGATCGGATTCTGATTGAATTCTGTGTAATACTGTGTGTCTGTAGCAGTCGGACATAGCTCTCCTTCGCAAAGATGGAGAATCTTTGCTCCTGTAAATTGTCAATTCTGGACAACTGAGGGTTCTCTCTATCACGTTAGGAATATATTCGAAATCGTCTTTGTAAATTGGCTTGACCTTTGTGAACAAGAATTCTTGTAGAATAGTTCGAAGTTCTTGGCGAATTTTCTTGGGAGTGTTTTTGATGTTATCAGAAATCATGTGTTCTATTTTCTTGATTCGTTTGCTGCGAAGGCCTTGGGTTATGAAGCTAAGAACCATAAGGACATATCCGAGACCTCCTATTATCCACACCAGAAGAAAGATTTTGTAGACTGAATAGTAAATTCCAAAGTTTGCAACATCGTTAAATCCTAGAAAATAAACAAAAAATTGGTTAGTAATAAGTAATAATAATAATTTTTAGCACTATCCATTAGCAATATATGTCTTCAAGGACTGTTGAAAAATACATGTACCTAGTTATAATATTATTATATACCTAACAACACACCTTCTGGCCAACCACTTTCCTGAATTTTTCATAACTCAACATTTCCTATTAAATTTTCATTACAATACTGGTATCTGACTATCGTTGCTATGAACAATGACAACTGATGCTCGGAAATACAAACAACGCAATCTGTCCATTTGTGATTTAGGTAATTATCGAAGGAGAAAGTTCAGAATATTCGAAGTCGTGGAAAAAGCATAGTTCTCAAATCGCGAGTTATGGTCATTACTCTTTTGGATTATTCCCTCACCCATAAGGTAGTTCGGATCGAATTTCTTCTGAACGAGTAATGATTGTCATAATCCGCTGGCTGAGCAGATAATCCCTATATCTACTATTAATAACTAGGTATGCGGAAATAGCTTAAATTTTGTAATGGTGATTTAGTTAATTTCTTACTAGGTACATTTTTAATCAATAAGATTTGTAATAGTCCTAATCTATCTTTGTCAATCAGATAAGAGTTAACTGCGTCAGTTTTTCGCAGAAATACTCAAGACTGTAAAAAACGGTCAACGTAGGTAATATGTATGAATTGGTCCATTATCTTTACAATAACTCACACGACTTTATTTATAGATCACGACCATATACAGAAGCTATTATTAATTGCTGCATTTGCAATTTCGAAGTTGTTAAAAGAAAGTCCGGTAATATATTTCAGTCAGGATCAAGTTTTTTAATTTGCAAAATATATTTGTTACAGTGCGAGTCGTGTTCTTAGACTATACCTGAATTGTTTCTACGTAATTACAAAAAAGCAGGAATTTTGCAACCATAGGTCAAAGTGGGACCGTCCCTAGGCTGTCAAAGATTTATAAAAGTTGAAATACTAGAAGAACTCTTAGATCATGGAAATTCTTAAATCAGGAAGCAGTTGAAAATTTTAAGGTATAGTTGATCAGACCCGTAGAAAATACATACCTACTGTTCAGATTATGAAAATTAAGCAATTATATAAAGTAAGATAATTGATTTGTTGCTCATTTACCAATGACAAGAAAAGATGCTAGTACAATTTCAATTAACGTCAGCTGATCAACAACTTGCCTTAATTTATATATTGTTTTTATATATAAACCCGCTATGGGTATACTGATTAGTGATTACATTGAGCATAAATCAATGTTCCTTGAATTACAAATGAAGTTATACGAACCTGCAACATAGTCCCCAAATCCTATCGTCGTGAGTGATACGAAGCAATAGTAAACTGCTTCATCATACTTCCAATTTTCAAATACTGTCATTATGGTAGAAGGAAGGAATATGAAAAAAGTAAATCCTGGAATGAGGTACAGTATAACTTGGCCGATGAGTCCCATTCTTGCAGCATCATGCTCAAGCTTGGAATTTTTCCAACGGTTGTACAGTTTCTTGAACTAAGAAGGAAAAGTTAATAGGTTACTAGAAAAACAGCAAAAAGTAAGAAACTAAAGTGAACCGACAATATTTCTGCATAATCCAAAGAAAATTAAATTAAAAGAAGGTTTGTTGTTGACTCGAATTTGCCAATGAGGAATTGAAACCATAGGGTGATATTGTTTATAAACAAATTTTAAAATCCGTCTTAAAAATTAAACAATAACAGGTAGAAAAAATAAAGTCTACTTTTTTATGGTCCACCTTATTCAATAATGAAAAAAAAAATTGAAAAATTATTATGATAATTTCAAGAGACAATTCTTAGCACTAAAAAAATAATAAATTTCAAAATTAATATTGCAACGAGCAGTGTTAAAATTACTTATACAAATTAACTATTTCCTACACAAATATTGTTTGAAGTAATTTCTTTTATTTGATGTCTTGGGACTCATTATAGATATTTTGAAAATGTATCTTATTGAAGGTAGCAATGTTTTAAAAAAACTGCAATTCTAATAACGTCTGCAATTTCAGCACGTGATTTGGTATAATAGACTATTGTCAAAAAATGCATTTATTTTCTTACACCTAACAATGCTATACAAATCTTACCAATTATAGGTACTGGAAGTATATTTTATTTATTTATATCCGCATTTGCTTTTTGACCAACCAATTTCATATCAAATATGAAATAATGCACCATGATAATTTAAATGAGTTACCTACTTGAAGGTAAGTTGTAAACAGATTATTTTTAATCCGATAATCCTAAATCAGGTAATTTGCCGACGCTCTGGGATAACTGGTATCTATTATCCAATTTAATCCAGATGATACCAATAATTATATGGTTTTTATTTACACAGCCCTATCCAGCAAAAACTTAAAAAAAATGTTTTTTATTTACCTTATGTAGGTACATTTTCTACCACTTCTGAATTCAACAGACTTTCAAAAATATATTTGGCCTGAGGATGGGGTGTTGGCTTTTTGAAGAAGCCTTGGCTTTTAAGGTTCAGTGGAAAGTTAGGGATGTTGTAGGATGAAGACAACAACATTTGTTTTCCGCAGTTGTAACATTTTAATAGTTTACCTATAGTTTTAATCAAAGTAGGTATAGGTACATATCCTACAGAACTTTTGTTGTTGATGGGGTATCCCCTACTGACACCGTTATCTGCTAAAAATGCGCCGATATGTGATCGGGAAACTCGTTTTAGAAAGATCGGAAAAAATCCTACGAAAATATAATATGGAGCGCGGCAATCCACGGCCGCCAAGAAAAGATCTGATGTATGTTTCTATTTGCATTAATATCTATGTCATTGAATGAGATTAATCAATGTGTTAATTGCACTTGGAGTACTTACCGATGTTCCGAAATATTCGCCCAGAGTGACCATCACGATACCGTTGAGCGGGATCCCAATCAATGAGTAGAAGATCAAGAAGATGCGGGTGAATGTTGTAGTAGCCGCTAAGTTGCCATATCCTTAAAGAAGATCCTCGATTAAAATGTGGCTCTTGAATTCTTGATAACAAAAAGTTATTCCTACTTAAAAGCTCTCATTGAAATTTGGTATGTTTGGTTTGGTATGTAGATGAACCCACTTAAAATAATGAGCAATGGGAGTACGATATATTAACGACAAGTTTAAAAAATTGGTTTAATGGGAACTGCTTTTGATAAGTACACTGTAAAAGAAATTAAAACTATGGTTTACTTTTAGTGTTACTTGGACTTCATAATTATGAGATGTCGGTACATTAGAAAGTTGTTGGTAACTTTAAATTACTTTAAGATAAACAAATAAGAAGTTTTTATTATTTTAAAACTATGGCACAATTTAAGGGCTAAGCTAAATGTGTCTACTTTGAAGTTAAAACACCATTAAGCAATTTTTTATTTAAAATCCGACACCACGGTGTTAATCAGGACACGCAAGAACCTAGGTATATACCAAATTTGGGCAAAAGATGTACAGAGAGTTCCATTCTACAAGGTGCCAAATTTGAGCAAAAGAGGAATTTTAAAGGCATCTGTACACAAAATAGGGTGTATATAAAAATTGTAGGTGTCCCCGCATTTGAATTTTCACAACGGTGGGAAGGGGAAATATATCCAAAAATAGAGATTTTACGTATTTGTATATCTATTGTATAGTAGGAACAAAAAAATTGATAAATAAGACGCTTCTCAGTGCCTATGTTGACAAGCACAATAACTTGATTCACTTATGTAACGGAAGTACCTATCTATTTTTGAGTACGTGTCAAGGTTTAGTTCTTTCTGGGAATCAAATTCTACATAAAATATTTTTTCCAGTTGTATCACAAGTGGGTATTTCTGATCGTAATATCTACATATCTTGAATTTCATTAAAAAATATGTGTTTGATACTTGATCATATGATTTCAATAGCATCAAAATGGGCCATGGAAACAATATCAACTGATTGGCTTTTCTTACTTAAACGTAAACACCTAATCATTTCTTTATATGGAAGTGCTTACCTATGGTACTGACAACTGTGATGACAAAAAACACGGAATGATAAAAGTCCCATTTCGGTTCATCTAGAGATTCTGACATCTTAATGTTTAAAGGTTTTCCGCAATAGTCAGTCAATGTGTCAAAAAGTTCCTTTGTATCTCCTTCGAAATATTTCCTGAGCATCCCTGGAAATAAATAAGAAATCATTGAAAAAAATTGGAAAATATTTTTGTTAAAGAGGTACAACAACAAAATTATTAGGCATATCTGTTGTTTATTGTTATTTATAAATCTTATACAGGGTGAGTTAGAATGTATAGTAAATACTTTAAAGGGGTGTTCGGCAGGTGGTTTTAAGGGGGGTCTTTCATATAAAATTTTTCCTTGTAGACCCGAATAACTTGGCAAGGAAAGCCCAAATCGAAAAATTTTATATGAAAGACTTCCCTTAAACCACCTGCCGAACACCCCTTTAAAGTATTTACTATACATTCTGACTCACCCTGTATAATATTCAAATAAACTGAAAAAATTAAGGATATTGGACTTTCCTGGATATTTTTTGGGTTTTATTAAAAATATATGTTTAACTGAAAAATTTATTAGTTTCAAACTAAAAGCTATAAAAAACAGAATATAACAATGCTTTGAACATTAAAAAATATATGCAATGAAATATCGAATTATTGATATTTTATCTTTGTTTAATAATGTGTGATTCCACCCCTATATTTAATAACAGCTTGCGCTCTGCTTGCCATACTTAAAATTAAATTGTCAAAAAGTTGCTGATCCCGGTGATTCAACAAATCTGTAAAACTTGACTAACCTGGTGTAGATTCTGTTTTGTACCAAATCCCAATGCCAAAAATTGACAAAATCTGAACGAAAAAACATATTTTTTATGAAATAATTTTAAATGCTCACTAAAAAATCCGAATCTGGCAATTCTTTTTAATAGAGATGAAAAATAACGCAGGTATGCAAAAGCGCTCAGCTGACTTTCTGCACCTGGCAAATATGACATTTAACTAACAAAAAAATGTCAAAGACGCCACTTATTTGTCGAAATATCGGAAAAACTTCTTGTAAAAATGTTTCCCTTGCAATTATTTACCCGCATACCAATTTCCGTGAACTGCTCTCCTCCAAATTTTAAATATTGTTTCATATGGTTACAGAAATTGTATATTTTAACAAATAATTTCCTGTTTTAAAGTCAAGCCAAATCTGAAACTTCTACTAACTCGTGTACCTATGTGTATTAGTTATTACTTTACAATAATTCTTTTGATGATGTTTCTCTTTTCGCTTGTATCTACTATTGATCTACATGAATAAATCAGTTTATTTTTAAATTACAGAAATTAAATAAACTTTGCATCAAACAGGCCAAAATGCTTCAAAAATGTGTTTGATTAAAAATAAGTACCTGGAGCGATATTTAGTTAAGAAAATGTATTTAAAATACGACTTTCTTTACAATAAAGGAACTTATACAGGTAGAGTCTGCGAAAAAAAATTTAATGAAAATTATTTATAAAAAACTGACAAAAAATAATGTTGTTGCAAATTCATAAAGGTTGGGATATGAATAACGCATTGCAAAGGAAACATTTGTTTCTAATAACTTTTTTAGATATTTCTACAACTAAGTAGCATTTTCGAAGTTTAAAGTGTTTGAAGTGGAAAATGTCGTATTTTATAGTTGCGGAAAGTCACGTGACCACTTTTGTGTACATCATGTTTTATCCCTATACAGGCCTAAATTTAAATAGTACTGCAACAAAAAAAATCCTTATGCTGTAGACTTTGCTTGTCATACACACTGTATAGGTATCTCAATACCATCCAAAGGAGGGTTATTTCAAAAATAGAAAGTTTCAGAATGTAATATTTTTAATTACTTTGAATCAAAAATCGATTAACGGCCCTTAGGATACCTAGCAACATGTCTGCTAATAATTCAGGTTACAATTTACAATTACAATAACTCACAGCAGTTGTTGAACTAGATAGTTGAGATAAAAAATCATGTCACGATTCTTGACCCTATAAAAGGTGTCTTCAATCAGCGGGCCGCTATCTTTAAGGCAGACGACTTTGCACGATAATTTATAATTGTTTTTATCGATTTGCATAATGCAGTTTACGCCGTATCGGTATCGTCAAGTTATACAATCCGCGAGACGGGAGACATCACAGGTATCACTTGTGAGATTTCAATCGGCGCATTTCCAAAAGGAAGTAAAAACAATTTACCGAACAAGGTTAAGCAAACACGGTCTGCTTGATTTAGATATTTAGATCGATGTGATAATGAAAATTTGTCATAATTTGCCGTCATTATAAAACGAGTCGTCAGTAGAAACCGCGGCATTAAATTTGGCACCATCGGGTTTTTTGGAAGGCAAACAAAAATATTTCGGATTATTTTTTATTTGGATCTAAATGAAAGACTTTGATTTACAAAACAAAACGATATACGGAAATCACTTATTATTTAATTGTGAGATATCTTAAAAAATACAATGCCACTTAAGTGCGTAGGGGGTACTTACTTACTATTAGTATACCTCGATTAGTAAGATGGAAAAAATATTGGCAATCAAATATAATAAATCTACTTTCTAATCTTCCACAAATTGATATAACATGTACCTATTTGATTTCCTGGAATACTCTTAGACCTGGCGCCTACGTAAAATCCAAACAATACCTAATCAATTTTAAGAAGTAATTTTTCAGTAAAATTCATAGAGTACATAAACAAAAACAAACCTCGAAAAAACATTGAAGAGAAATTGATCTAACGTGGGTTTGATTTCTATGGCTGCCATTTTTTTTCAATATAGTTTAATTTGGAAAATTATCATGCACACGTTATAATCCCCCTTATTTGCTAAGATATTTAACGTGTCATCTGGTCACCTAGAACTTGACGAACGACTCAAGCATATCAAATTTTATTAGTATCATATTTGAGCATATATACACAATATCTCATCTATCATATAGCGGTTATTCAAACGAAACTTAAAAATATTGAGCATATAAGTACCTAATATCTCAACTATCGGAGCGGTTATTCCAAGGAAATTTAAAAATATTATTATGTTGGTCATACCTTCTAAATGTCAAGACAAAAGGCGTTTTTTTAATAAGAAAAGTACAAATTATCTAGTGTATAAACAAAAACCAACCTCGAAAAAAGATTGAAAGGAAATTGGTCTAACATGGTGTTGGTTCCTATGGCTGCCATTTTTTAAAATATAATGGAATTTGAAAAATTATCATGCACATGTTATAATCCTTATTATTTCCTAAGAAATTTCACGTTTCATCTAGTCACTTAGAATCAGTTGACTTGACGAATGAGTCTGGGATATCAAATTTTAATAATAATATTTTTGAGCATATCCCTAATATCTCATCCATCATAGAGCGGTTATTCAGAGAAAATTTAAAAATGTTATTATGTTGGTCATACCTTCTAATAAATGCCATGACGAAAATAAGTTTTAAAAATTATCTAGAATCTGCATATCAAAAACAAACCTTAAAAAATATTGAAGGAAAATTGGTCTAACATGGTTTTTGTTCCTATTGCTGCAATTTTTTAAATATAGTTTAATTTGGAAAACTATCATGCAGATGTTATAATCCCCCTTATTTGCTAAGAAATTTAACGTGTCATCTGGTCTGGAACTTGACGAATGAGTCAGGCGCATGTCAAATTATTGTATTAATATCATTTTTGAGCATATCCCTTATATCTCATCTATCATAGAGCAATTATTCAAAAATATTGAGCATATGCCTAATATCTCATCTATCATGGAGCGGTTATTCAGGGGAAATTTAAAAATATTATTGTTGGTCCTACCTTCGAAACTATTAAATATTAAAAACGCCCTGTAAAATTATTTTTTAAAGTAGATAGTAATATCAGGATTATTTTTTAAAGTAGTAATAGCTGGATGTTGGTACCTGAAATAATTTTATTATAACAGGAGATATGACATGGTGGTTAAAGAAAGTATTTTTTAAGTTGTGTATCTTACAGATTTAGGTATATGATTTATATGAAAGTACCTATAAAATTCATAAAGAATAATTTTTTAAAATTTCAATATAAAAATCGCGTTACATACAGGGTGAGTTAGTTTTTTGTAGCAGAACTTTAATAAAATTAGGACATATTCCCTATATCACAAAATCATTTCAATATCTTGATTTGTTTGGAAGATTTTTTGGAAATCTTAAAGCCTTGGTTCTTGAAATGAAGCGTTTGTGGACTCTTTTCATAAGATCTGTATATTATTACATAAGCCAAAACATAACATACAGAATAATAAAGGAAAACTATAGGAAATTACTAAAAATTTAACTTCTTAACTCATGACAGTGTAAGAGAGAATAAGGTCTCCATTTTTGCATTTAAATTTTGTTAAATTGGTCGGTAGCAATTAAAATAAAGAAATTATAATTATTTTATTTAAAAAAATATAGATACATATATAAATACAGTGCATTCAAAATCTACAGTTTCAAATAAGGATTGATTAATCGAAAGCCCGTAAGAATGAATTAAAAAAACTAAATGCCGATAAAATTTTGATATCTATAGTTATTTGCTAACATTGCAAAGCACCCGTTTAAGCGGACAGTCGCTATGTCATGTCTTTTGTTTATAATAATTAATAAGTATTCTAGATAAGACCGAATACGTAGGTAGTGTTGTAGTATCAGTAAATTGCTGTGTACCTTGAAATTTTCACATAATGGCATTTTTTCTATTTTTCGCAAAATTTTCCTTAACCTTCGGTAAGTTTCTTTTCTTACCTTCAATTTGTTTCCTTTCTTTTCTCTCTGTGAGTAATTTATTTCTTTCTTCCTTCCCTTCTACGTAAAAAAATATTGAGGCGCCCAATAAGAGATAGAGGATAAAAATGCAGAGAAGAACGAACCACTGTTTCTTCGACATCTTGTGCAGCTAAAAATTATCGAGTGTAAATTTACTGAAAATCTTTTCTGAGCTGTTTAAATGTAAAATATTTTGCAAGCGACTCTAGAATGAGGAAATCTAAAAATCTTACTTACCGAAATTATTCAAAATTTAAAAAATATGGAACCATTAAAAACGTGTCAAAACAAAATCACAACTTTATCAACTCTTCAAATCACCACTTGATTTTAAATCCAGAAAACAGATCAGAACACTAATTTGTCAAAAAAAGTCAACAATCTAAATCACTGGCGAAGCTGGGTGCGCTCTTCATTGTGTTTCGTCCTATTGTTCATGTGTGCCGCTGGTTCCACCACAGCAAATGGAAACGCAGCCTTTTTAGACTATTCTACATTGAGAGGTCTTGTGAGACCACTCCATCTTGATTGGCTTTATATCTATGACTATTGAAAAACGGAAAATATATTGCATGGCGACGTTTTACGTTTTACAAACATTTAAACGTACTCCGTCCTTGTTTGCCGCGTCTGGGTTCTTGGTTCCTCCTTCTCTGCGTCAGATTTGGGGGGGATCAAGACGTTAAAATTGAGGATAAACACCTTGCAAATTGAAATAGATGTTCAGATTGCTAGGGAAGTGTCAAATCAGCATAACAAGCAGGTCACGTGGTTACCGGGCTGATAAAGCCATCATTACCTATCAGGAAATATATAGGTACATATCTAAATAACGCATTTATTGAAAAATAAAGTAAGTGCTTCGAAAGATTAACAAATTTACTAAATAGGTATAATTCTCTTTTTATTCTCAAAAGAAAGTTCAATTTTTTTAAATCCAAATATGAAACAAAGATTTATAAAATACCCCAAGGTACAACGGTTCTCTTCTCAATATTATCTTTAAGGATTAATGTTTTTTACAAGCAGAGAACTCATAAACAGTGCTTTGAAAGATTATTAAACTTACTAAATATAAAAATGTTCTTTCTTTATTCTCAAAAGAAAGTTTCAGTTTTTTTTGTTGCAAATATGAATAGAAAATTTATTAAATACTTACCACCAGTAAGTTCGTCTCTTTCACTAGAAGGTGATTTTTGTGAATTTTTTTTTTTTTTCATAAAGAAAACATACCAAATAATGTTACCTACAACCAGAGAACTCATAAAGTAGCACTCTAGCAGTGCTTCGAAAGATTATTAAACCTACTAAATATAAAAATGTTCTTTCTTTATTCCCAAAAGAAAGTTTCATTTTTTTGTTGCAAATTTAAAGCTTAATGTTTTTCATTAACGAAATCATACCAAACCAGAGAACTCATGTAGTCTCTAAGCCAGAGTCCATTCAAAATTTCCTCTTCCACTCATTTTGGCCAACAAATTTGATAAAAAAGGTATTTCGAATAATTCCCTTTTCTGCTTCCTGATCAAGACAAGTGATTAATAAGAAATTTATTAAATATGTCGTGACACCTACTCAATAAAAAATGTTACTAATATATATTGTATTTTATATATGATGTTTCATTGAAACACATAAACTGATTAATGTTGCCAAAGGCTCAGTTTCTTTCTGTCATTTCCATAGAAATCGTAACGCTCCCTGCTTTGGCGCTGCAAGTTCTGGGATAGCATTTGTACAGGGTGTTCATGTATAATAGGAAGGAAATATGCCGAGGAAAGTGCTGGTGCATATTTATTATTTTCTTATAACTTGTGATTTTTGGGCGAGTGCCACGATTTTTTAAAGCACCTATAGGTAGATAAAAATTTCTCCAAGCAATCTTTTTAAAATATAAGTACTTAGGTACAAAGCACTTTTATAGGTATAAAAAACATACAAAATTATACCGAAAGGTATAAAGTACCTACCTTATCAATTTATCAGTTAGGTACCTAATAGGAAAATTGTCATTTGGAAGAACCGCCTAGAACTAAAATTTATGACGTAATATCAATTTACAGATGGAAATTATATTACTAATCGAACAATATATTAGAAATTCATGTTCATTCTCAGTTGAAGAATGTGTAGGTACGTAGGTAAGAGGTAACGTTACAGGTAGGTACACCTCTTTAATTAAAAGTGGAATAAATTTGAATTGTAAGGATGATTTTGAAGTAAAAAATCTGTTATAAATTTTAGTAGGTGCTAACCAACCCAATTGAATTTATCCTATAGTTTTCTTTTTCTTTTTAGTTATTTTTCATTGTCGCAATGACCCTCTTGAAATGCCCAGTTCATCGAATATTGCTCACACTGCATAATATGCATATTATATAAAAGTTCAAATCAAGTCTCAAGCAGTGTTTTACTTACGGATAGTTTTAAAGATGTTTTCAAAAAGTGATTTTCTTCCCACTGCTTGATAGCCCAATTTGTCATCATCAAAGTTTATGGCATATCCGGAAAAATTGCAAAATAAAATTATACTCCCTCATTTTTTACTTTTGGAAAATAAATAGAAAATTTTAAAACTGGTCGAAATTTCCTCATATTTACCAAACTAAAATTCGTAAAATAAGGGTAATTTCGTGCATTCCGGTTTCCTAGAGATACCATGACCAATAGATATAATTTCTAAAATTATTATTAGACGATCTAAGATTATAATTTTTTATTTTTTCTAGAAAAATTATTAACAAAAAATTAAGGCATAACTAAAGTGAATAAGCCAAATATCTGATTTTTCTTGTCCAATAAAGCCCTAAAAACAAATTATTGAATAATACTGAGGCAGGGTAGATTTTTCTTAATGAAAAAATAGGAATTCCTAATTGAAATTAAGAAAAACCAAGATATATTACTATGTATTTGTGTAAAACATGAAGAGAGCGCAATGGAAAAATGTTTCTGCGAATTGGATAGACATCGTTATTCTTTGATTAGCACTTTGCTATAAATTTGCTTTTATAGAAAATTATTGACTATTTAAAATTTGCTAGTGTTTTTTTTATACTGGATCTCTCCGAATTTGCACAATTTGAATAAAGTAGAATAGATATGTCTTCAAAGTTGCGATTTCGCAAATACCTACAATATTTATGATTTAAGATAGGGGAAATTTTAAAAAAGCTTGCACAATGTCAAGTTGGTAAGTTCAATGAATTTGTTTTCGGTCTGTTATTTTGACTTATTGCAAAAATGAAAGTTCTAGGTAGATACCTATATAAAAAATCTTTTATCTAAATACAGCTTCCGAGTATGTCAAAAAAGTTTTTTTTTAAATTACGATAAAGTTGTATGTCCTCCTATAACAATTATTTTGATTAGGCACTTTAAACTGCAACAGTAACAGCCTTATCTGTTAAATTACCTCTTTGCGACGCCCACTCATATCTTCCACTTTAATAAATTTAATAGTGGCAAATGTTTCATGCATTAAAATTGGCATGGCATTTTTGTTCCCCAGCTGCGAACGGTGGAGTGAATTTAATTTGGTGACATTTTTTATTTCCACTTGTGGGATTTAATTTATATTTTGTCACCATTGCCCTCGATTTTGTCTGCTACTACCGGTGTAAAATTGAATTCAAATTAGACGATCTCTTCCTTATAGAGCAATAGGTACATTTTATGGTCTGCTGATGCCGGTGAAATTTTTTGTTTTTTTTTTGGGAAAATCGCATTATTTTCTAGAAATAGGTATCCCAGAAATATCGAAACTTACTTTATAGGTTCTAGTGATAATAAAACTACAAATTATTTTCAAATGCGTCTATTTTCATAATATTAGATTTTTACTAAAAATATTATTCTTAAATTAACAGTACCTACCTACCTAATTAATAAATGTTTATGTATTTGTTTGCTTTCATTATGATAACATATTTACGATACCTACAAGAGTAGGTACACCGTAGGTAGGTATAGATACTTTTCATTAAACATTTTGTTATGATTTAATAAAAACTACATGAAATTATCAACAAATCATAAACGGAAAGACTGAACTCAATCTAAAGGTAAGTTACGAACGTCTTATACCTACCTATTGTTTCTGACAGGTGCATGAGTTAGATTATAGAAAGTGAGTAGTCAGTGACATGAAGTGATTTAATTACGTTACCTCTAACTACTATATATATCACTCAAGATGTTTAGAACGTAGTACCGACGTCTCATCGGTTTGGTTTGGCGTGCACATGTTATTTCCTTCGATGTGATTTCGATGTATTTTTTGTTTATTTAGAAATAGCTAGGAAAAGTCAGCTAATAGATCGTCATAGTAAAAAACGTTAAGCGTTAAGGTATAATTATAGGTATCCAAGTTACACGCACGTCAAAGTTTTCAGAAATTGCACTGATCAGATAATATTATACGCATGGTATTTCCAAGTGGTACATATGTGATGTGGTGAAGTTTTTCCAGAGAACAAGTTTTACCCATATACATTATTAATAATTTAGTTTTAATAATTACAAAGCCATAAATAGGACAGACTTATTTAGGTAAAGGCACAAAAAGTTGTTGCAAACAATTCGTTAAAAAAAATTTTTTGTTCAAAAATCTCAGAACACATCATATTGTACAAAGAAGCAATAATTTTATAAGGAAAATTTTTGGCATTTCTGTAAATTAAAATTGATCTCAGTATCAACTACAATAATTTGTTTGTTTGTTTGTGTCAAATATTGACTAGAAGATTCATTGTAATAAAAAATAATAGTTATTTATGTACCAATTAAGGCACTGAAGTTCAACTTTTTATGACTCATGTGGAGTTTAGTTGCTGAGGCCTCTGGCCGAGGCAAATAAACCACATGAGTCATAAAAAGAACTTCAGTGCCGAGGTACATATTATATTTTTTTTTGAAATCGAAAAAAAATGTTTTATTAGGCAAGAAAATAATAATAAGGGATCACCCGTCCACGAACCGACTACGCGCGGCGTTGCTTGACTTTACGGATCGCTCTACCTAGGACAAGTATAAGGATGTACGGCACCTTCTGACAGAAAAACCAAACTGCTGCTTCTTGTGCAGCCTACACAACAAATCTATTGATATTCAAATTTACTAAAATATGTATACTGAAGGATTGCGCTTCTATGGGAAACAATTTCGCAATGTGTACGAAAAGTTAAATGAGCCTTTATCGGCTGGGTTTTGAATATTTGGTCACTTTTGACGGGCGATGGCTCCGCGTCTGACGTTTGATGTTTACATCTCGCCAAGGCCTACTTATTGAAAAAATCGTAAATAATGGGCTACATTATTGTACGATTTCTGTGCTTTTAATGACGATTTTGGGACATTTTAATGCCGATTTCAAGAAAACAGTATTATTTCTGATTTTAACTTTATACTTTTTTAAATATTTATATCTAAGCATATTCGAGAAAAAATTGTGTGATACTTGGACGAAAAATAGTTTCTCGTACTCCTGTGAATCGCACTTTTCGCCCTTCCACCATAAACTACTATTAAATAAAGATCGATGTCACAGAAAAAATTGAAGCTTATTTCAAATATTCCGAAAAATTAAAAGAAGTCCGTTTGCCACTGGAAATTAGGCTTTTGTCATAAATATTAGTGTAATGATACTCTATACCTACTTTAATAAGAATTTTCTTAAATATTGTTGACAATTATGTGTATAATATTTTTGTTGACATCTCGGAAAAAATTCGTTGCTTATTATATATGCCTGATTAACTGGGTATGTAGATCCCAATTGAAAAATTTGCAACAATGCCACCTTTTTTAGCATATCTAAACCGCAGCTATTCGCTAAAAACATCTCAATAAATATTGCTTAATATTGCTATTTTCTTACTATTCACGCATTTTTATTGTAATTAAAGTTTTACTTCTAAAAGAAGGAACCTAATTATAATATTCTATTGTTTGTGCACTTTAAGACCAAACACAACTACCTATACTACTTGCCTATATAATTTATCAGATATCTGATGCAATATGTAAAGAGGTAAAGTTACCCAACTCATCTAGCTGTTTCAAAAAGTTATAATATTACAGCTATTACCAATTGGATAATGTAGCTATTTAATGTACCTAAGTTATCTCTATCTCTATATCCATATTCTTGTACTCCATAAAATAGTTATTTATTGCACTCCTTCAATTAAAAAATGGCATAAGAACAACGTGTTTCATGTTCAAAGAATTACCAAAACCACAAGTTATTACAAAACTCTACAACTCGAAGCCTTGGTACAAATACGACAAACTGAGGTCAATTGCTTTAGTCGCAACATTCTTCAAAAGTATCATCCTGAAAAATAATAAAAATCAAGTTATATCTAGGTGGTTTTTCGAGTACGTATATTTCTGAGTGATAATTATTTGAGAAAATATCCGACGTCAGATGTAATAAGAGCATATTATTACGAACTACATTTTTGCAATTACTTAGCGCAATTTACATTTGTTTGCATATTGTTTGATAAAAGAACCGAATTAAAATATTTGAATAGGTAAATCTCTATTTGGTAAATCTATTAGTCAAAAGAGAACTTGCCGATACAATCCTAATTGTGCGATGTGAGAAACACCGATTCTGTACCTAATTTAAATCAAATATTTCTCTAACGTCAAAGGTGAAAATCACGACTTTTGTGTGTGTACGTCATGTGACTGAATAGAAATTTTTGTCTCCATTCAGATCTTATTGCTTTAAAAAATTAGTTTGTAGGTAGGTACTTAACCAGCATTACAAGATTTACAAGTTTGGTTTATGGCTTTTGTTTCCCAACACTTTAAATGTAACAGACAGACATCAGCCTCATACCCGATACCTATATAATAATGTATTATACCTAGGTAGGCATATGAGATACTAACAGGAGCCACATGAAAATTATTTTCATCGTTCTTTATAAAATGCGAAAACATAAATACAGGGTGTCCTATAACTTAACCGCCATAGGGCAACAGGTGGTACTAGACGTCAAAATATACCATGTGAGCCAAAAATGCCTTAGTATGTTGCTCGTTTAAAAGATACAGGGTGTTGAAAATGAATCTCAATAATTTCGAAGGTGAGAAATCCGAATTAATTTAAGTAGGGGAGAGGGGGCATGAAAGGGACAAGTCATGAAAGGGACACAGGCCATTACAAACAGACGAGATGGTGCATACATTTGAAATTCTCACTGGTAGATGGCGCTAGCATAACTGGTGACTGTTAGTCAGAGAAATTCTAGAAATTTCTTCAGTTGTGATTATTGCGAGCTACAACGTGTTTACCTTCCAAAAAGTAAAATATGTGGCAGTGATATGTATGCTTTCCAGTTGGGAATAAATCAAAATAGCGTCTTAATTACTTATGGTATAACTTGTTGGACATTTTACTGTACGTTGCTTAACCTATTTCTGAAATATGGCTGGTCTGTATATTTTTTTTAATGATAACCTCAAAAAATTCATAATGTGATGAAAGAGACACTTTAAAAATTAATGAAAGGGACAGTGTCCCTTTCATTACCTTGTCCCTTTCATTACCTTAAAATGTTCATTTGTGCTAAAATAAATCAAATACTTCATTTTTTTACAGAAAATAAAAAAAAAGAACGCGAAAAACTCCCAAAGAAATAGAAACTGCTGTAATGAAAGTTATTACACATAATCAGTCTGTTGCAAAATCAATGGAGATAGCAAAGAAAATTGTTTTGTTCTCGTAAAGTTTGAGGCGAAAGGAAAAAACAATTTCCGTCATGCTGTAGGACGGGTTATTGAATGTTAGAGGACAGTGAATTAAGAATTAAATTTATGAAAAAATCTAACAAAACTGATAACTTTAAATATCCAGAAGAAGACGACATAAGCGATGTTAACAAAAATGACATTATGATGACACTTCCAACACCTCAAAGAATGAAAGGATCTGAAAGAGCCCAAGAATTTTATAACTTTCCAGTAGATCTTTCCAATATAATTGGTCTTATCATCGATTATGTAATACCGAACTAATAAAGTCTTTGCAAACTATTTTCTAATTTGTTATATGCTCTTATTTTAGTAATGCTTGGTTTATACAGCTGATTAATCTTGTACTTTCCCTTTATTTTTAAAAAATAACGAAAGCTATGGGCTTTTTTAAACTTCTATGTCACTGCCATTGGTTATTTATTAAATTTTTGTAAATGATAAAGCAGCTGTAGATGTAAAAATATGTTTTTCTAATAAATAAATTATGTCCCTTTCAATAGAATACATGTCCCTTTCATGACATTCAGATGGCATGAAAGGGACATTAACGCATTTGACAAAATCTTGCATTACAATCAAAACTAACAAAAAAATGTAATTATTTGTTATATTAATCTTCAAAACAAAATATGTATATGTTTATAATTTCATAAAGTTGCTCGAAAACTTTTTGGTACTTCAGAAAAACCATAGTTTTTAAAAAATGTCCCTTTCATGCCCCCTCTCCCCTATTATTAGATAATTAGGAAAAATTCAATAAGCGACCGATAATATTAAAAATGCCGAATATACCTTTCCGAATGTGAGGCAGCATTTAATAAAGTGACTTTTTTTCGGTGTTTCTACATTCAGAGACGAATACCTCGCAATAACTGCTTGAGATATCGATAAATATTAACCAAGAGTATGTTTTTTACGTGGAAATGATGACTCTTCTCTAGCTCGAATAATAAGTCAAAACATTCCCAGCTTCGCAGGGTAAAATATTATGCAGAATTTAATTCATCACGAAGTTCGCACCAAAGCGCCCTCTAGGAACTTTGTTTAAACTAGTACCGGAATTTGGATTTCTCACCTTGGAAAACCCAATTATGTGTCAATTTTGTGTCAATACGGTTTTGAATTATTGCAATTTTCCGAAAATCAAGTTTCATTTTCAACACCGTGTATGTTTTAAACGAGCAACATTTTACTAAAGAATTTTTGGCTCACACGCTATATTTTGACATCTATATAGTACCTACCACCTGTTGCCCTATGGCGGATAAGTTATGGGACACCCTGTATAAACCAATGCAAGTTTAATATTTCTTCCGTCTTTTTTGCTTTGTATCGGAAATTTCAATATATCATACATAGGTAGGTATATCAAGATAAACGTGTCGGAAAAATGTAGGAACTATGTTTATTTACTTTAGTACCGAAATATTCCTTATTCTTTCCCATTCCCATCCTACTATTATTATTACCGTTCATTGAGGAATTAATGACCAAAGTCTAGAGAATACTCGAGTAATAACAAAGTCTAGAGAATACTCTAGACTTTGTTATTACCTCCAAAGATTTTTAAATTTCAAATTCAAGCTCAATTTCTCGCTGTCATAGGCAACCCTACATACACCCACCTCCTACTTTCGTTTCAAAGGTGACGTTTCCCATAACCCCACTAATTTGTTAGGTTAGTCCCACTCTTGCCCAAATTTGCACAACCTTTTTTAATTATAGAATTTTTGAGGAAAATGGATAGTGAATCTGCCATCAGCAAAGCTGACATTCTACTACGCGAAATCCCTAATATTAGAGCCAGGTAAATTGACTTTGAAATGTGTGAGGGAGGTCGCTAATTTTCTTTGCAGTAATAACACTCAGACAATCGTGAAAAAGACACCCGTAAAGGAAGAATTGCAATTTTTGAGGCTGCCTGACAACGTCCAGGAACAAATTTTGGATACGCTGAAGTTTATACATGGTCCGGTAGGTGGAACAATGCAAGCTTAGGCTGGTTTTTAAGTAATTTCTTGTAGGACTTCAAAATAAAAGATGCATCAGAATACGACAATATAAGGTCAAATTTGCTTAAGAAATATTGGGTGGGACAAGGCAGTTTAGTTGTTAAAGGAGGCTGTGACTATTCGCAATATCGTGACGATGCCCCGAGCGAGGAAACTGACCGATTGAGGCAGTTTGCCACTATGAGATTGCAAAGGTTTGTAAAGTGGTGAACTTGTGGAAGTTGGAGTATTTTTTATTTCTTAACAATAAAAGATTGTTACCTCCAAAATTGTGCAAATGAATTTAAATATGGCTTATCGAAATATACCAGATGTGGCGTAAATACCATTTGGTACTATACTTAAGTAATTTAATATTAATTTAAGATTAAAAGCATTCATGCTAAAGTAGGTATACAATTATTATAAATCCGGATTCATGGAATTATTATTAGGTAGGTATAACTGTTCTCCATGATATGCTCTAACTGCCACTAAGTATATACACTAATACAGCTGTACCTAAGTAATAGAGCAGTAATATTGTTCTTGAGTTAAGAAATACTTGCCTCCTTATTTATAATTTCAGAAGTTTGAACTGTGTACTGATTGGGTTCGTATTTTCCAGAGGGATTTTAATTTTATTTCTGATTTTTTCCTTTCCGTTTAAACTAGAATGAAATTCTCATAACCAAAAATAAAATTTCTTCCGCATGGTAACACCGTATGTTTTTATTTAAGTATATCGATGGGTGTTTGACAAAACATCAAAAACACCAAGATCCAAATTTAAAAGCAATCAACTTTTTTAATAATTGAAATGTATTTTAACATACATGTCTCAAATCTTGCAAGGCTTATTTGCACACACACATGACAAATGCATTGGCGCAACACAAATTTCATTTTATTTAAGTTTTTGAGTGGAATTAAGATACGATCGTTGACTGATCACCCGACGATATGATGTTTTGTAGAACCGAGGAGACCATCGCATGCAACCATTTTAACGTAAAAACGACTGTCTCCAAAATTTGTCTCTTACCCATCGATATAATGACCTTTTAAGTACCTATTCGTTTTTGGATACACCTATGTAATTTTCTAATTACAGTATTTATTATTATTATAACTCTTAGGTTGCCCTAAAGTAAGATATTTTTTTTATCATTTTTTTATTCTTCTTTATTTAATGATTTAATAATAATAGTAATCGCACAGAGGGCGCCGCTTGCGCTACTTTTAGATCGTGCTTTTACTCATGACTTTTTGAGGTTATGTTTTTGGTATTGCAGGTCCAAACACACCTACATAAATTATTGTAAGATCTATGTTTACAATAATTATACCTATAGGTATAACTTTTGTATACCTTTTGTCCGTGTGTTTTTTTTTCTACAATTACTTCACAAAGAGTTAATAGTAGAAATAAATCCAAGTGTTGAGGGGGTTCCCGACAGCGAATGTGACG
The DNA here is from genome assembly GCA_963920635.1 of Pseudeuparius sepicola. Taxonomy (NCBI): domain Eukaryota; kingdom Metazoa; phylum Arthropoda; class Insecta; order Coleoptera; family Anthribidae; genus Pseudeuparius; species Pseudeuparius sepicola. The sequence goes on from OY987303.1 coordinate 12,659,929, forward strand.
TTAGATTTCGTATTTTTTTAAGTTGTATAGCATAAAATCTAATAACATTTTACCTGGCAAAAATTTAGTACAAACATCTCTGTCTTCATTTTAATCATAAGATCTTAAAAGAATATATGCACTGGAATTATTATTTTTCCGAAGGTTTTCATAACCTATAAAACAAAACACTGCTTGTAATATCTTATGATTAAAATGAAGACAGAGATGTTTGCACTAAATTTTTGTCAGGTAAAATTATTAGATTTTTTGCTATACAACTTAAAAAAATACGAAATCTAATGTCACTTTCGCTGTCGGCAACCCCCTCTCCCCTCTTAAAAGCAATAATGATAATAAGTAATCTCAATATTTGATATTATGTATTAGCACAGAATGTAATATAGCCTTTATTCTGTGATATTAGGTATTTGGAAATTACTCCCAATTTGGCCTGAGTTGTTCAATAATATTGATGAGGGTCCCTGGATTTTTCAGTTATGGTTTTCATCAAAGTCACTGCTTAGAAGCATTTGGGTATTGTAAAGGAGATGTTGAAGATTCATTGTTTGTTCTGTATAGTAAATACTTTAATATTAATAACAATAATAATGGAGAAGAGCATTTAGACAATTGTTTAACAAAATCTGAACAGACAGAATTCAGAAACGATGAAAAAAGTTCACTCGAATCAATATACGACAAAGCTTTTAAGGAAAAAATAGACGATGTGTGGATTTTAAAATTAAATCTTGATTATTTGATAAGCATATTTCACAAAAAAGAACAAAAACCCGTAAGAACAAAAAATCATAAAAGAGATAAACCAAAATGTAGAAATTTTCTAAAGGGTGACTGTAAATTTGGAAATAATTGCCGTTTTTCTCATGTCACAGATGAACCAGTAAAAACTATCAATTCCCATTTAGAGGACTACAGTTTTGAGCTTGAATTTCGATTTCCAAAAAACACAAAATATCCCTATGAGCCTCCTTTAATTTTTTTGAAAACAAACGCTGTCTTGCCTCCTCTGATAAACTTACATATTTGCAAAAGACTGTACGAAGAAGCTAAATTACTAGCATTAGATGGAATACCATGTGTTTACTCTGTCACTGAATTATTACAAAATGAGGAAGAAATTAAAGCACATTTAAAAACTGAAATCGATTTTTTGCATCCGAATCAAAAACTTTTCTCTCTTGAAAAAAGTTCTGAAAGCAGAAAAAAGCGCCCCACACATTATAAAAAAGGCATTACTAATCGCGACAACAAGAAAAGTCTCACCAGCACAGAAATCCAGAGAGAAGATCAACGATTGATCACCGCGTTTGCTCAAACAATAAAAGAAACAAAATACAAAAATATGCTTTATTCTCGAAAGAAATTACCTGCCTGGAACTTACAAAAAGACATCTTAAATTTTCTCCAACAGTCCCAAGTTATTGTCGTTAGTGGTGAAACGGGATGCGGTAAAAGCACACAGATACCCCAATTTATATTAGACGAGTGGATTTCGAATTATAATGAAAATGGGAAACACATTGAAATTGTTTGTACACAACCGAGGCGTATTTCGGCAATTGGGGTCGCTGAGAGGGTTGCCGATGAGAGAAACGACAAAATTGGAAATTCTGTCGGTTATCAAATAAGACTTGAAAGCAAAATTTCTTCATCAACTAGACTTACTTTTTGTACAACTGGTATTTTATTGCGAAGACTTGAAGGAGAACCGTTACTATCAAACGTAACCCACATTATTGTTGATGAAGTTCATGAACGTTCGGAAGAAAGTGACTTTTTGTTGTTGATACTCAAGGAATTGCTAGTTCTCCGTCACGATCTAAAAGTAATATTAATGAGTGCTACTCTTAACGCAAACCTCTTTTCTAACTATTTTGGAGGTATTCCGATGGTGCATATACCAGGAAGAACATTCCCTGTTGAACAAGTTTTCTTGGAAGATGTTCTAGAATGTACTGACTATGTTCTGGAAGAAGGTTCCGAATATTGTAAAAAAATCAAACGAGATGTTGATGATATTGAATCCATGATGGCATCGAATGAGATAAATTGTAGCGCAAAACCTCGTGACAACATCAGGGACGATAATCTGACAGTTCCGCAAATGATGGCAAGATATGAGCACTGTAGTATAAGAACGTGCAGAAATTTGTTTCTTATGGAATTGGAGAAAATCAATAATGAATTGATTGAATGTATTTTGACGTATATTATTGAGGGATGTCATAATTATCCTCTAAAAGGGACGATTTTAATTTTTTTGCCTGGAATTGCTGAAATTACCAGTTTGTATGATCAGTTAATTGATCATCCTTTGTTTGGCAGAAGAAATGGGAAGTTTATTTTATTGCCATTGCATTCGTCATTGACAAGTGAAGAGCAGTCTGCGATTTTCAGGTAAGAAACACTACATTTCACCCTTCCAATTTGACATAGGTACTTACCTTTTTCATGCCCACCAATAAAAAATGAATATACATATAATATTGTCCTGAAGTAAATTGTGATTTATAAATTTTGTTTCAGATATAATTTTACTATTATTAACTATTTATACGAAAAGAAAAAAATGTTATAGGAAAAGTTTTCTAAAATTATAACTTATAGTCTAAATGAATTTTTATATTTTCAACTTTTACTAAATTGAAATCTTTAATTTTTTTTAAATATTTTCCGCATTATTTGAATATTTTCAATTTTGGTTGTTTCTTTGTAGAAAACCAAAAGATGGCCAAAGAAAAATAGTTCTTTCTACAAACCTCGCAGAAACATCTGTAACAATAGATGATTGTGTATTTGTGATAGATTCTGGAAAAATGAAAGAAAAACACTTTGATCCCAATAGAAACATGGAGAGCTTGGAAACTGTGTGGGTTACCAAGGCCAATGCCTTACAGCGAAAAGGTAGAGCTGGTAGAGTAATGCCCGGAGTATGTTTCCACCTTTATACAAGTCATAGGTTCAACCATCACATGTTACCACAACCCATACCAGAAATTCATAGGTAATGAGATAGTTAGTTTTTCCGGGGTTGGCATTTATATGTTGAAATTGTTTTTAGAGTTCCTCTTGAACAGCTTATTTTGGACATAAAAGTTTTGCCGAACTTCGATGAAAGAGAAGTGGATCAAGTACTGAAAGCGTTCATAGAACCTCCTTCCGATGAAAACATTGTAACAGCAATAAAAAGACTGCAAGATGTAGGGGCATTTGACAAAGACAACAATTTGACGTCACTAGGTCACCACTTAGCAGCGCTGCCAGTAGATGTCAGGATAGGCAAGCTAATGCTCTATGGAGCGATTTTCGGTTGCGTTGATGCAGCTTTAACAATGGCAGCTTGTCTGAGTTATAAAAATCCATTTGTTTCTCCATTTGGAAAGAGAGATGAGGCTAATAAAAAGAAAATGCAATTTTCTGCTGGTTTTAGTGACCACATTACAGTTCTTATGGCATATAAGGTATGACAACAAATAAAATATGCACATTTTTTTGTTCATAGCAAAACTGGAGCTTCTTTTGTGCAAACTTTGCTCATTTTAGGTCCCTTCAAGCCATTTGCACTCTCACTAATAGCAACAAATTACCAAAATAATTTAATTGTATGAAATGGTTAAAATTAAACATGGGACATTTTAACAAAAGTTCTAAACTCGCAACAAAGCATTCATGTTGGCATAGCATCCCCTACTTTGCGATTTTGTGTCATCCATGATGTTAAATAATGCAACTCTAAATAAATGGCTTAACTTGTTATACAATTTAAACCCTATGGAGATTGTATGACACAAGGGGCAATAAAAAGACAAATAATTAAAAAACCCTCAAAAGTAGTCAAGCATCAAACATGAGAAAATTATAGGATTTATCTTGTTTTGTTTTATTTTCTTTGGATTCTTATGAAAAAGTTCCTCTTTCACGCACTTAGTTGATTTCAGTGGACTGCGTCCACTTATTTTCCAACTTTATGTATACTATAGTGATTAATTATTGCTATTAAGTAATGTTGTTATTTAGAAAAGAAATATATTAATATTATATTCTCTCGTTTTTAGAAATTTTTGGCCACAAACAAAAAAAGTGCTGTAGGTGGTAGAAATTTTGCCAATGAAAATTTCTTGTCATATAAAACATTGGTAACCATAGCGGACATTAAGCACCAATTTCTGGAGCTCCTAGTCGACATTGGTTTTATTTCTGTTAATCTGACTGGTAGGCGCAGAACAGGATTTGACAACGTCCAAGAATTGACAGGCTTCGAGGTAATAAACCTCACGATTTCCTTGCATGAATAAATATCAAGATTGTTTTTTAGTTCAACCGAAATTCAGAGAACTTCCGCCTTCTGTCTTCCATATTATGCGCAGCTCTGTATCCAAACATAATAAAAATTCTAACGCCTTCTAAGTCATATGTGATGAGTGCAGCTGGTGCGGTGCCGAAAGAAAATAATGCTAAAGATTTAAAATTTTCAACGAAGCAAGAGGCAGTTTTCATGCATCCGAGCTCTGTTAACTACACCATGAAGAATTTTCCGAGTCCATATTTGGTGTACCAAGAAAAAGTGAAAACCAGTAAGATATTCTTCAGAGACTGCACCATGGTTCCGGTCATACCACTAGCATTATTTTCTGGAGATTTGGATATTATTGTGCAGAACGATAATAGTTTTATTTCCATTGAGGAGGGGTGGATACTGTTCCAAGTGGAGGAGCATAAGGTTTGTTATGATTTTTTAAATTAAATAGTTGCATAATTTGTCTTCTTCTAGGTTGCTGAAATGATAAAATTGATTAGAAATGAATTGTTCGAATTGTTGGAAGAAAAAATAAAGGATCCTCTTTTGAATTTACTCCATAATGAGAGAGGGGAACGAGTGGTGTCACTTATGCTGAAGCTCATTTCATTGTAAATTCCATTAAAAAATTAGATCAACTTGTAAATAATTAGGAAGTTATTTATAACATTAAATTATGAATATTATTTTATTTTTGTTTAAATTTAAATATTAAATGTTTTTTTATAAGGCACTTTGTTTCAATTGGTCTATTTTTTCTTGTTTAAAATTATTAGTGCATAGAAGTTTCATTTAAAAAATTTGAAGACTGATTTATACGGAAATTTATTTTGCAGTCAAAGCTAATGAAAATTGTTCATGTCGTTTTCATTGACAAAATTTATTGTTTAATGGTTAGCAAGTGTTAGGGAATGAATTAATTGTATAACTGATGAGTAGGATTAATTATGGCAAAGAAAAAACAAAAATAAAATTGTATTATTGTTATTGATCAATGTCGATACAAAATTAATAAATTTAATGCAAAGGATGCTTTCGAATTCACTTTATATCTCTGTTCATCAAATAAGGAATTTCATAGTTATGTTTGATCACTGAGTAAAGCAAGAAACTCCTTTAATTAATGGTTTAATGTAAACCGAATTATTTCAAAAATATGAAGTGGAACTCGTGTGTTTGAGTTCTGAGTTCTGATGAGAGCATTGTTTTATTCTCACAATGAATTTTTCTAAAAAGATCGATTAATTTGTAAATCATAATTGCGCCTTTGGTAAAAAAAGATAGCAAGTCATAATCCAAAAAAAGTATTTAATATTTAAAGCTATAGTGAAGCTAGAGGTATAGGTACTTGTCATCTGCGCCACAGATTAAATAATGTAATATATGAAAATCTGTGCATTTTTTTACAAAATTATCTCCTATGGCAATTTCCGCCATACACTTTGTCAATAAGTAATGAATGTCATTGGCTAACTAAGGTAGGTACTTATACACTTTGTCTCAGAAATGATACAGTGGCTTTATACTAAAGCCACTCTAAGAAATGAGTGCCACCGTATCCATAGCCGTAAGGATTTTTATACCTCAAGATCTTAAAAAGGGCCCCAAATTTAGTTTTTTAGCCATAACTTTTGAACGGACTGTCCGATATCATTCAGCTTTGGCAAGGATTGGTAGAACATTATCATGCATGACCTAATGCGGTCAGGTTATAAATTTTGCTTTCCCAAAAAATTTAAACATTCTATTATAAAATGTATAATTTAATTCTGCGTAAAAAAGAGTTATTCTGTTTTTTCGTATAATAAACCGTTTTAGAGAAAAACGTGGTTGTACCAAAATGAGTCCCACCGTATAGTATACAGGGCGCTTCAGTTTTAAATGCACAAACTCTTGGGATCAGTAGAATACCGAACAATATACAGGGTGTTTCATTAATATGGTAAAAAAATGAAACTGGGAGTAGAGGGGACCAAAATATGACGATTGAGCGCAACATCTCTTATACAAATGTTGATGGTTAAAAAGATACAGGGCGTTCAAAGTTAAAATTTTATTTGCAAATTTCTTAATAACTTACTCCCTTAAAAAAAGTTGTGCGTACTTTTAAATAATTCTAAGGGAGTAAGTGGCGCCCTCTAGCGACTACATTAAAACTGATAAAATATGCTTGTTTGCCGCCCTAAAAAAACCCTAATGTACCAATTTTTAAGCCGATATCATAAAAACTGTCGAAGTTATTAAGAAATTTATAAATAAAATTTTAACTTTGAACACCCTGTATCTTTTGTATAAGCGATGTTGCGTTCAATCGTCATATTTTGGCCTCCTCTACTCCCAGTTTCATTTTTTTACCATATTAATGAAACACCCTGTATATAGGTACCTACTTAGCCAGTTCTATGAACTTTTTAAGTTTAAGAAACGCGTCAAAATGAGAACCGCCCCTGTATGTTTGCGGCATTCAACTTTCTCGAAAATCGAAAATCTCTAGTAATCTTCCTTTGTCAACTTTGCAAAAATTCAGGACTATACAGTGTCCTCCAAAAAGTTCGCATCATCGGGGGAATGTTTTTAAATTAATTATTTATTTTTAAATCCAACCTTGAGGTCACCTTTTTAGTCGTTGCTTTTACGTTAAACGTGTTGAAGTTACTTTGTTAAAATTTCAAAAAGTTTTTGTTGAAAAAGTTATTTTAAATTTTACATAGGTCTAAGTACGTACCAAATTTGCTTTTTGCCATGTTTTTTAAGGCATATCGTTGCTACCCACTTTATACTCTCTAAATTTTAATTATTTAATTTTTGTTAAAGTTTCTACCGATCTCTCATTGACAAGTAAATGTTGCTTCACACCATATATATGTTTTATCGAATTTATATTAAAGTCTTTCTTTAACTTGCCCTGAAGATGTCGAAATATATCTACGAAACGTCGGCTTATTTGAAAAGTTGTTTTTTGTTTGTTTGTGATAATAATACCTGTGAAACTGTAGTTGCATCTATAAGAATATGAATTTTTCGAAAGAAAAAGAAAATGATATGAACACTTTAAAACTCTGTTACGTTTAATGCAAGTTTAATGAATCGTGAAGCAAACACCAATTTATTTACACTAAAGTTTCCTGTACAAAATTGATGCCATAATAATAATAAAAATAATAATAATAAATTAAAACATTAGGTACCAAACTATTTCACGTACCTAACCAAAATTCAGGACATTCTACTGGACAATTTACCTTTCTTCTTACCTGTTTTAATTATTGTATTTTAGCCGTAAGAAGTCCTTGTACAGGAAAATTAAATGTAAATAAATCTACTAAAATAACAAGTGATAATAATGCTAGTGATATAAAACAGTCTTTACGCAGTTACAAGTTTTTAAAATTTTTAGAAAGTTCAAAATTGTTAAAAAATGATGCCAAAAAATATTTTTTAATACAGCATTCAAATTTGGTACAGCTGTGTAGAATTGAGAAAGAAACAACTTTTTCGAGTAAATTTTTTGTAATTTTAACAAACAAACCCATTTTCAAAGATTTTATTTTTTAAATGTCATTTTTGGCACATACCGTAAGTGTCATGACTACGTTCGAGCGGGTCATTTTTTATCTTTTTAAATACAAAAGGTAATTCCAAAGTTGAATTTAAAGATAAATAATTCATTAAAAATTTTCCCCTGTGGAGCGAACTTTTTGGAGGACACACTGTATATTTAAAAGTTTATTTTCAGCTACACCTACCAAATTGCCGCTCACCCTGCAGAAAAGTGCAGTGAAGATATTAACGCCTCCTATGTGTAATTTTGCCCCGTGTCTCCGGAAATCCTTTTTATCCAAAAATATACTCTATCGATAAAGTGCTTAGCTTTTATGTGGAAACTTGCGGGGTTTCCTTAATTTTCTACATATACATTGGAAAAAGGCGTGAAAATATATATGATTTCCGCCACATGGATGCGAATGTAGGTACGCTATTTTTCATTTGCACGAGGTTGCCTAGAGAAGAAGGACTTTTATGTACCTATAATTTTTTTCAGGAAGTGCAACTTATTCCCATGTGAAATAATACAGTCTTCATTAGAGCCACTTACCGAAATGCGAGAAAAGGGTTAACAAAAGGCCAAAAGTAAATTGCCAAGGCCATTAGGTTAGTTTTCCGTAATTTCGCACCCAAAATTACAAACAGTCCGAATTCTTTGTCTCCGCCTTAAACACATTAGATGTATTACATCTTTCAGTGGAAAATTTAAGGAAATTAATTGACCCACTTTACGGGTTCCTCCTCTGAGAGATGTATTAATGGGGAACAAAGGGAAAACAGAAAGAATAATTGCGATTTTTTTCTGTAGCCGAAACAGGCTATTTTCGTCAAAATCTCACGCCCACACCGACCAAATTCAATATTCATTTTCATCTTTATGTTTCGGGATAAATTATTATCCCGTCCTTTATATGAATATCTTTAAAAGTCAATTAAAGTAATCCTTAAAAGGCACTTTCAAAGAAAAAATAGTATAATAAGTATTTGAAAAAGAATTTATATCTTTTGTAAAGAAATTTCTATTTACTGATTCAGTCCCAAGAAAAGTATCGTGCTGAACGAAATAAAAATCGGCACTAAAGTCGCTGTACTATTTCGGACTGCTATCGAGATTGGCTAGCGAGGACGTCCGCCGATCACAGAGTATAGTTTATTGAATCAATTAGTAGACCGGGAGATAGTGACAGATTTTTGGACGTGATTTTACTCAGTATGCCTTGCAAAGGGCATTATGCGGCACATATTCTCACAATAATAAGGTATGAATCAGAGAGTCATCCTGGGTTCTTCATGTGAAAAACTGAGTTTTCAATTATTCGAAAAATATGCGTTTTGATATGATTTTATACAGGCTTGCCATGTTTTTTATAATGAAGTTCAAATAGAAAATTCCTCCTAAAACCATATGCATACCGTTAGGGTGGGTCCAAAGGGCTATTATTGCCACGTGATCTTGTATGTTAATAATTAATTTTTCCACGTTTCTGAACAGGCTGCCAATGAGAAGTATGCAAGTTCTTATTATGAAAATGCAGAAAAAAGGATGGCATACCTTTCGCCCATGTCCAAGTACAGTTTAAATTAAATGTTATTTAATCATTTAAACGAGTTATTCGATGTAAAGTGTACTTGGACATGCGCGAAAGGTATGCCATCCTTTTTTCAGCATTTTCATAATAAGAACTTGCATACGTCTCCTTCTAATTGGCAGCCTGTTCAGAAACATGGAAAAATTAATTATTAAAATACAAGATCGCGTGGCAATAATAGCCCTTTGGACCCACCCTAACGGTATGCCTATGGTTTTCCGAGGAATTTTCTATTTGAACTTCATTATAAAAAACATGGCAACCTGTATAAAATCATATCAAAACGCATATTTTTCGAATAATTGAAAACTCAGTTTTTCACATGAAGATCCCAGGATGACTCTCTGATTCATACCTTATTATTGTGAGAATATGTGCCACATAATGCCCTTTGCAAGGCATACTGAGTAAAATCACGTCCAAAAATCTGTCACTATCTCCCGGTCCATAGCTGCTAGATTGATTTTTGCCGTGCTAGATTCTAGCACGACAAAAAAAAGATATGGAAAGTGCTGTGTTTTTTATTTAATACAAGTATTGATGGATTTGTTTTTATAAACTAAAATTCCACTAAAAACCAGTATTTCTAAAATTGCCATTAAGTTGTATCATGATCTACAACAATATCTATAAAACCAGTTATTTCAAGGTTTCACCTTAAAACTGTTTTAAATTCAGAATGTTCTGAAAGCCAAAATAAAACCGCCTAGTTAGAAATGCAGAATCTTATGAAGGTTTTACATACAAATAATAATTGTTTATTACTGTCTTCTAGTGACCCTTACCATAATATGCTTCAAGATCAAAAGGTTTTAATCTTCGTTCTTGGTAACAATATAGTTTTATAAAGGAATGTTCTCTTTTTTTAGAAATAGGAACAAAACCTGAAAAGTAACAATTTAAAAATGTAAAAGATTGATTTATGTTCTATTATCGGGTTTTATATTGGCCATGTGATAATAAACCATTGATTTAGCAAATTTAATATATATTATGTCAATTAGGTATGCCTAATAGGGATGACTTGGTCTAAAGTCTAAAATAAAACTTGTTGGCCGTTAAAAACAAGTTAAAATAATAAAGTTTCATTAACAAATAAAGATATGTCAAAATCTTATTTGCTTTGAGATCACTTACTTAGTTTCAGGCTAGATTTTAATCGAGCTAAGAGATATCTACAATAAAGCAATCTTAGATATAACAAGTTTAATTTCCACCTTCTCAAGAATATTGTAGACTTAGGTTAAAGGCAGACTCATCGATTCGCATCCAATCGTGCATTGACAACGCCATGTACATTTCATTTTTCACTATAAATTCAAGGCCAAGGCTCCTTAGAGAAGTTTTAGTGGATATATGTCCCCAAGTGGAAACTTCAATCTTAACTTTGATCATAACACTTGCAGGGTATAATTCACATCATAAAATATACCAAACCAACTTAAAACTGTTTTCAAGTGGGGATAGTTCTGATGCTTTATATGGTTTGGGGGAAACTATAAGACCAGTTAGGCTGCCCTACTGCTACAAAATCAAATTGACTTAATCAAATTGTAAATTGGACATTTTAAAATCAAATATGTTTAAGAGAGCATTTTTTAAATTTGATACATTTTATAAGTAGAGACTCTATTGTGTATAAGGTGAGAAAGCGACTTCTGCTGGTCAGACATAATATTCCCATATTGAAAATGAAATATTTTGCACGATAAAACTTCTCAAACTCGTGTGTTTTTTGCGTCGTCTATACTGAAATTCCACATTCGTTATGAAAAGTTGAACTTCAGTGCCTTGAGTCACAGATAACTATTTTGCGTATATTTCTTAAGATGTGCGAAAAAGCTTAATTTGTGTAGGTACATACGAAAAATTATGATTGCATAAAATCATTTTCCACAATCTTCCGATCTTTCGTTTATGGTAGCAGACTTGGCTTCATACTAGCTTTAAATTACGAATGGATGGCTTTTGCCCCAAATATTTGTCATCTAAATACTCAATTCGGAATAACAGCCATTGTCTTAATATCTCATCAAAGCTTGGAGTTATTTGCATGTAAAATAGAGCGCGGGGTTCATTTAAATGAAAGTTTCATCCCCCGAGAGTCTCTAGAGCCGCTACATCGTGCGAAACAATTGTATAAATATTCCTAGCGAGTTTTGTCGGAGCAAGTTTAAATTGAGGAGTCCGAAATCGGAGTAGGTATAACGGTCAATTATGTGATGTTTTTTGTGAAGCAAATCAAAGGAGAAAATTGGGAGCAAAACAACGTCTGCGTTTTTTCGGCAGCCAATTCTTCATAAATATTATTTTTCAGCAAGACAGGCCAGACATAAAACGCAATCAATAATATCATAAAAATTAATACCCTCGGGGTGAAATTCTATACTACACGTACCCCAGGGCCTTCGCAGGAACACATCAATTGTTTTCGGGCAACCTGATGCCTCTCCAACGTCAGTAAAATGATATATCAATAAAACGAGTTTCCAATAAAGAAAAATCACTGTCTATCGAGTAGAATGCTGAAACAAGCAATAGTGGAGTCAACGTAGACGAACAATGGTGTTAATTAGGAATTAATTAGGGAAGTCATGGATTTGAATAAAACCTTTTGAAACACCTTCAAACATACTTTTATTTAAAAGTCCGCAGGTTGAAAAAGTTCGCTTTAAAAAAATAAAAAAAAAACTCAAAAAATCGATTTTTTACCGAAATTTCTCAAAAATTAATTCTAGAATCTTTATTTTTCAATGAAAATGTATATTTTTATGTTTTTTGAGATGCTGATTATGAATATGAAGCAGGGACCCTTAAAGAGTCCCTGATATGAAGTAAATAAAATGATAAACAAAATGACGCCTAGTAAAAATGAAGTTAAATGCAAGAATAATCGAATTTCTTCGAGATTTCGTGAAATTTATTGCAGGTATTCATGATAATGAAACTGAAAACTAATCTTGAGATGCCGATTGAAAATTTATTTATTTTGGAAAAAGAAGATTGACATTTACACTATATTTCAATTCTAGTCGCTTGTGCTTCCCTAGAAACCAAACGATTTTGTTTCATGGCTTACAGACGATTTCCGAGATAATCTCATATCAATACGACAGGTATATACGGTAAGTAAATTAGAAATACGTTTAACTGAATAAAAAGTGAGAATCTAGCTATTTACGAAAACCTTAAGCAGCTTTTTATTTATTTCATGGCCACGGAAATCTTTGAAAACAAATACCTACCTTCTTCTTTCAAATAACATGTTAATAATTATTCTTTTGGCGGTAACTCCGAAAATAATGAAGATATCGAAATACCAAAGTATTTTTTGTTGTAAAATGTAATCTACTTTTCGATTATAGCAGAATAAATATGTCATTGAATTTAAAATTTCGGAGAAAATTGTAATAAAAGGAAAATTTTTCGAATTGCGCCCTCTAGTGGTGACCACGAAATTCGAAATGATCTTACTCGACAATCATTTGATAGAAGAAGGAAATCTCCCTTCAACAAGCCCAAATTCAACTAATTCGGTTAAAGTCAAGTCAAGGTTTATCCGCCCGTCTTACCTCTATTTGAAGAGCAAGAGCAAAAAAGGCTTAACGAAAATTGTTCAGAATTTGCTGAAGAGTGCAATAAAATTATTTTTGATATTTATTAGTTATTTTTTTTGAGAAAACTCATTTTTCAAATTTACGGCTGACCTACAAACTAAAAAATAATTTCCAGCGATTTTTCGTGAACATATTAGATTTTTTCCTAAAGCTCCAGGACTATTAATTCCTGAGATATGGTACCTCTTCACCCTTAATGACACACCCGGTATATAGCTTGGATTTTCGGGGGGGATATAGGCTGTGCCATTCGTCCCCACGTCAATACAAGCTGCTGTGCTCCAAGGGAACAGAATGACATCTGTCGACTACCTGCCGACTAACACGCCTCACAAACACACGCACATACATACACACATACAAACGCATGTTCTCACTGGATCGAAAATGAGGACTATACTATACTATAGTATACAAACATGTATGAAGTATTTACGAGAAAGGAAGCGGAAATTATTATATTTCTTAGAGAATTCGTATTATTGTATGAACATGAACATGAACACATGAAGAGAGTTTTTTTTCCCAAAAGTTGATAATCATGAGCGGAAATTATGTAGAAAAAATCTTTTGACTAGGAAATCGGAAGTTTAAAACGTGTACTTTCACTTAGGATTGGTCTCATCCCAGTAAGAAACCTCCTTCAGCTTGATTCTTGGATTTAAAAGCAAGAAAAATTGAGTTCTGCGTTTCGGGAAATTAATTATAACGCGGTTTACTGCAAAGATAAACGAGATACTGCAAAGATAAATATATTAAAATAACTTATTCTATCAAAAAGCACACGTTTTATGCTTCAAAAAAGTCACCTATTGAGTTTCAATATCTAATTTTATGCGGATATTATGAGCGTTTGAAATAAATATTGAATATAGGTACGATAGCAAGAATTTATGAAAAATCTCTATGTTCAAAGTGAAAAAAAAAAAACAAACAAACGAGGTTTGATATAGTAATCTTATATTGCTCTATCCAAAGTAGGTACATACATTTAGTAGAAACATTCTCTAATATTGCTCAAAAATATTACAAATTGACCATGTAACGTCAATTATTGTGAAAATGGATGAAATTTTGATCAAGGTCAACTTTACAATAATATGACAGGCGTATCCTTTCATGGAAATTAATGCTACAAGATTTTTTTAATTGCTTTACTTTCTCACTTTTCAATAAACTTTGTTGCATATGAATTAGTTGTGTGTGTAAAAAGTTATTACTATTTAACTGTCTCGCGCTCCACGCGCCGCTTTCAATTTCGGCTGCCTCTTAAATACGAGGAAGCATGAAAACGTATGATCTTAAAAAAATTCTCATTCATTACTTAATTATTTTACAAAAAATATGTAAATACATTTTTTTGAGGAATTGCCTGCTCTTTCGAATGGTCTTACTTAAATTCTATAAAAACGCTTATTAAATAAGTTATTAACAAAAACCTATATTTTTGACAGTTATTGTTAAATAAAAAAAAATCGCACACTATTTTGCGCTGCGGACTCTTCGGATTTTGTTTTAAGACATCAAAACGAACACATTCCAACAAAATCTAAAACTCCCGGAATTTGTTCGAAGTTATTTTCCTGGTTGACTCCACTACAACAGTAAAAAGCTGTAGTCAAAAGCGTACTAAAAAATGTTTTAACATAGGTAGTTAGATATACCTATTAACTTCATGATTCATCAACAGTGTATTAAACAGGTGTTCTCACTAATTTCCAATTGTACCCAAAAACGATAGACATCGCTTCGAATAAAATTCTTGGCGCTGCTATAAAACAGCTGAGGCGAATGACACGTCACTGCCGCACACGACACGCTGCACACAGCCGCAGTTTTACGCAGTAGTTGATCTGTAATATTTGAAATCGGTGCGCCCCTCTGCGAGATACGTAGAAATTGACATTTCCAGCTTATTCTCCATCTCCAAACTAAGTTGAGAATCAGGAAGCTTTGGCACTTAGAAAATACTTCTTCACACACCAAAACTTTGTTTTTTTTGCACTCGATGCGCGTTTGGCTAACCATGTTAGCATCATCGGGAGATGATTAAGTCAGACTTAATTATCTCCTGATGATGCTAACATGGTTAGCGAGTGCAAAAAACAAAGTTTTGGTGTGTGGAGTTAAGCAAAAGAAGTATCCATCTCCAAAAACACAGCATTTCCAAATTGCCACAGTTGTTAAGCTCAATCGTAATAGGTATTTTGACATCCCCTACCTACTTCTTTGGGACTGTCACATACTTACCGGACACCCTGTAATTGCTTGTAGATTTTAAACGAAAACAGATAGAGATTTTTTTATTATTTCTATTAACAAAAGTTATTCAGAAAAATGTTGGCTTTACAAATATGCAAACATATGGAAATGTTTCTGGGAAAAATATCATTGCTGACGTGATCACCACTACTTCCAAAATTACAAAATATTTTTTTGCACAAAAAGGACCTTACAAGAAACCTTTTTTTATTTTTTCTCGTCTTTCTCTTGTTTAGAATAGCCCAGAGGCACCAACTCTGGGACACCCTGTACTTACATGAGGGTGGCAGTTTAACCTAGTTTGTCTGAGGCAAGCTTGAAGGCTTACAAAGTTATATGAAGAGAAAGTAAATAAGTGTCCTTCGAAAACTTCTACGTTCCTATGCATATTTAGTTAAAATTACAGGATCTTGTAGTGCCAGAAATGTTAAGAGTTCCACCACTATTCATTATATTAATTTTATTTATAACTAGCTGGAGAAGCTAGTGAATTTTATTTGTTCTAAATAAGGCTATTTTTAGAATACTCATAGATACATAATGACACTATTTTAAAAGTTATAGCTGCTAGAAATAAAAAAATATATATAATTAATTTATAGTGTCATTGTCATTAGTATTTATGCATGTTTTAAAAATTCTCTTTAAAATAAATACACCTTTCAAAAATTGTATTCATACAGGCGTCCAACTTACTTTTGATGATGTTTTAGATCCACCTTATAGTTGCATCGGAAAATACGTCAACTCCTACCACAATAATTGCCCTTCACATAGCATAAAAATTAATTAAAAACTGGTAAACTAGTGAAATCTCTGTAACCGGACACAAACGGTTCAGTTGGTTTTGTTCACTTATTAGAGGTGTCCACGTATGCAGTATGCAATGCAACTTTGTCATATCAACAGTCTGCCTTGCTGGACGCTTTGTTTAAATTGTTAAGGAATGCTATTTGGCGGAACTTCTTGCTCAGATGAGCACTTTATACGGTTAAAATTTCTCAGGATTTCTTTCGTCGCCTCACGTTTTCTAAATAACAAACTGTAAACATCACTCTATGTATATTATTTAAAATAACAAAATATGCGACATGACTACACAAAGAATAATTAACAAATTATTCTTGTGTATACCATCCAATGATTCCATCTCGAACAAAATGCATACATATCAATTTTTATTGTCGCTATTTCTGCATAATAAACGAAATTGCGCGGAGTAAAATACGTCGGCCATTCACTGCTCTCTAGCACTTGAATGCAACCAATGAAAGATGCGGATATAAATTTCGATGCAACCTACAAACGTCCACGCAGCGATATTTCACGTTATTTTACTACTGCAGAGATGTATTTTTATTGTCTAGGTAAAGTACACACATGGTAGTTTGTACGGTTTTTTGGCTGCTGTAAATTTTTACGGGTTGGTATTTTTATACTCGTGCTCATCTGAGCCAGGAGTTCCACTAGTTGTTTTTGAACTGGATTCTTTTACCAATGTAAATTTCCCAAGCTGTTTATTATGAGAAAGTTTAGGGTATTCTTCGATTTGGTAGATGTAGTTATAGAATACGTAGGAAATCTATAGATTTGTTCGAGAGTATCGTTATGAATTTCGGACCTTTTCTATTTTTTATTTTGACAGATATTATTGTCCTTGGAGATGTTAAAAATTGTTGCACCAATATACGTTCTAAGTTAAAATTGATAAGAAATACTTTGTTTCATAATTTCCAGTAAAATAGTTATCTTAGACATATAATAAGTTGTAAGTGCAACATTTTATAACCAAAACAAGTTTTGTTTTCAGAAATTGCTCTAAATTTAAACAATATAGTGCTCGAGAATAGTTTCGTTTTGACGATTCCTGCAACTTTTCTCTCTTCAAGAATTCTCGATAATAGTCGCTAAGGCAGCGCGCAGGCGTGAAACATGTCAATCGGGTGATTTTAAAAAATTTCAACCGATTTTCCATTTTCCGAGTGTAGGACTGAGAAAACAGACTATTTAATTTGTAGGACAATGTTGGCATTAAACTATACAAACATTTAGTAAGCCTTACACAAAAAATCAGCATAATGGAAAAAGCCCTCGGCTTAAGCACTAATATTTTCTGTAGAAAAAATATCGAGACCTACTTATATGAATTTGCGGAAAACTCTCATTATCTTGGCGACACTGCCCCGGTTGCTTGAGCTGCTGTCCTTTGTGCGTATTACAACAGTAGGTACTTAATTACTGAAGCATAAATAGGCTAATATTTTCTGTGTTCCGACAATAGACGCCGCCAAACTGCTGATATTAGCGGCTGAATGTAGTGTGTCTTTTACTTCCTAGCCGTTCTGTAGCTGCACCAAATTTGCTGTTTCTGTTTTGCATTTATTTCGGTTAAGAATTTTATTTAAAATGGTTTTCTACTTGATAGATATTTTTGTAGACTTAGATCTATGCAACCAAGATCCTATTACGCTATTTTTAAATGAGTATAAATTGCTTTATGATTTGCCCTATTATATTTTTTGACGCCTATTACTGTGTACCTACAATAAAAGTGATCGATTTGAAACTAAATGTTAGTGGATTCTTGATATTACGCCATATGTTAACAATCTGTGCAGCTTATATCAAATTTGGTAGTCTATTTTATTGTTTCATAGGTATAAAAAGGTATCCCTAAAGCGTAGCATTTGCGATACCTTTTTGTTTGTACTAAATTTGTTTCTTGTGATAAGGGACCCACACACACAGAGGGATGAAGGCCGCACAATTATAAGTTTTCGCGTTTATTCCACACACTGTGCGTCTTCCAAGTTGGTTTGCGCGTTTTGTTTGTCTAGTGATGACATCCATAAAGGAGCTTTATTGTCAGTAGCGTGCGCTTGAATAATCAAAATAATAAATTGTAAGAAATGATATCGTCGACTCAGGTGGACAAAAAAGTGACTACTGCCACGCCATGGCTATTCCCATATTTATCTGTTGGGGTAATTGCATTATTGAGGACATTATCTTAAAAAGAGGGCCATCACGAGAACTTGACGTGCGCGCTAATGCCAAAAGAATGAAAGGTACAGCGACTTGTTTCCAGAGTTTTTGTATTTATTTTTTTCATCAGCTATTTGAGACAATCTGTATAAGATATTAAAGATTAGAAATATCAAAAAAATTCAAGCCTATTAAAAACCTACACTATAGCGTAATATTTCATATAAAGCATAAACTATATTCCGCAACAAAAATTCTATCTCGATTTTTAATACTTAATAACTATCCAAATATTTTTCAAATGTAGCAAAGAATAGTTTAATCTCTTGCGTCTATCAATCTCCACAAATTGAATATGGCTTTTTGTAAATGCCGGTGACGGTAAAAATGTCGTAGACGACTATCTAAATACTCTAAGCGAATTTGGTTTCATATTACAACATATATAACAAAATGATCCGTGTGCAAAAGAATTCCAAGAGTTATCAATATCATATTTTTCTGCAAGGCAGGCATGATGTCACTTTTCTTTTTTCATTGAAAACACCAAAATAATCGTAAGGAGAGTAATCGTAAGGAAAAATAGAAGAAAAAAAAGAATGTACCAAGAGAGGTATAATTACTTCCATATATAAAGAGAATGAACTCTTTGACATACATGTAATGATGTAGAGCATCCAGAGTACAATATCTGAATTATCGTAAGCATTTAAAAAAGACTTACAAGAAAACTGAAAATTAATTATTACAATCTTACAAGAATAAAAAAAATATAAACATAAGAACAATTCAGATTTGGGATATATTTAATACAAAATGTAAGTAAGCAAACAAAAGATTAGTTTGGCAGATCAAGAAATTAGACATAAAAACCCGACACCTATTGCAAAACCAAGCTCAAACGCAAAACTGCTACACCTAACGAAATGAAATAGTATCATTGATTACTCTTAAACCACACAAAGTCCCTGGGTTAGATAGGATAAAATCAGACGTAATAAAAAATATTAAAAAAACAAGATGAGGTATCTATTCCATTAGAAAATCTCATTAACTGCACCTTCGCGATCAGAATCTGTCGCCAAGATTTTAAAGTAGCTGTTGTAACACCGGTTTTTAAAAGGGGAGACAAATGCGCAATGTAGAAAATGCTAGATCTACCTACCTCGTTGATTTGCAATTTTGCCAACATTTTTAAGAAAGCATTAAACAATACAATATCAACATTTCTTAACAAATTTAATGTTATTTCGAATTCCCATTATGGAATATGAATATCTACAGAGGATACAGTGTCCTCATTGGTGAATGTGATCTCCACTCGGTGTATTTCTAGACCTATCCCGGCCGGGCCTTTGACACGGTCAAACATGATCATTTGGAAAGTGCTTTGGGGGTTGCGGGATTGAGAGGTGGAGTGAGAATTCTGTTGATGAATTATCTACGGAACAGGCGGCATCTTGTTAAAATTGAAAAAATACGTTTAGTGCAGAGAGATCGGTGATATATGGGGTTTCTCCAGGAACAGTACTCGGCCCTCTACTGTTTTATAACTATATCTAAATAGTATTTTTTCAGTGAATAGGAAGGGAACTATTGTGTGTTTTTTAGTAATTTATGACTGGATGAGACACCAAGTACTCACTATTAACTATAATAAAACTTATTCGTTTCTTTCGCTAGTTATAAAAATGGTCTACCAAACTTTAGTGAACTATCTGTAACAAATTAATTAGAAAGCATCAATATAAATTCTACTAATGAAATTAAATATCTAGGAGTTACAATATTTGATTCCCACCTTATCATAATAGGCATATTGTCAGAGTCAATAACTTATTAAGGATGCTTGTACATAAATTTAAATATATCAAAATTATGCTAGATAAACAACATCTAAAAATAATTTATTTCGCCCTTGTGGAATCACGTCTTCGATATAATATAATAAGCTGTTTTCCTCTAAAAATGTTGTCCAAAAGAATGTAATAAACTATACACACAATTATCTCTCAGAAATGTAAGTAAGTATTATTTATTAAATAGCGAAAGCAATAGCCCCATTTAGGTATGACCTGTCTTAGCTAGTGCTTGGTGCTTAAAAGTTGGTATTTCCCAGATACAGCTATAATTTAATATACAGTATGTCCATGGATGGGGTAAATAACAGGACAAATGGACCAAAAATTTCATTTTTCGACAAAAAGTCATTCTTGATAAAAGTTTCTGATTCTAGAAAAAATATGGTCCTCGAAGAGAATTTTCGATTTTTTTATACAGGGTGTCCAAAAAATACAAAAACATGAAGTGTGAAACTCCTTTGTTTTTAAAACTATCAAAAATATTTATTTAGAAAAGTTGTTTAGAATTAAAAGACGTGTCTGATTGTAACTTTTTAACAAATTGGACCACTTTGATTTAAATGGGAAATCAAAGTCGGCGGATTTGCTTCAAAAATTACTTTCTAACACGTCTTTTAATTCTAAACAACTTTTCTAAATAAATATTTTTGATATAAAAAGGTCAGAATATGACTTGGAAAAATTTCGGTTTTAAAAGAGTAATTTAGAAATTTCAAATTTTTCCTTCAAAATCTGGAATAAGACTTCTTTTAAAATATCAAACAAGTTTTTTATTTAACGTTTTGGCATTAAAATTTATAAAAAGCCAACTCACTCTTCATCAGATTTTACGTTTTTGTATTTTTTGCATACCTTGTACAAAAAAACAAATTTTTGGCTTTTCGGTTTTAAAAGAGTAATTTAGAAATTTCAAATTTTTCCTTGAAAATCTGGAATAAGGCTTCTTTTAAAATATCAAACAAGTTTTTTATTTAACGTTTTGCATTAAAATGTATAAAAAGCCAACTTTACTCTTCATCAGATTTTACGTTTTTGTATTTTTTGCATACCTTGTACAAAAAAAAACAAATTTTTGGCATCGTGGATCTTATTTTTAAAGCAAGCAAAAACTTTTATAAAGAATAACATTTTTTCGTATCTTTTACTTTTTGGTCCATTTGTCCTTTTATTTACCCCATCCGTGGACATACTGTATAGACATACTGTATATATAGTTGTTTCACGCATTTTTTTACAGTATTTATTGCTTTATGTGGTGCTTTTCGTTTATTATTGTGTATAGGTATAGCTTTTTGATATTGATGTGTGTTATGATTATAACCAGTAATTATTATTGCTAATATTGGATAATATTCTGTTCATTTAGCTACTTCTATGTAAGATCTGTTTGTTTATTCCGAGAAAAATGTCACATCAATTTAAAATTAATTTAAGTTAAGGAATCTAAAAGATACCTTCTCTTCTTTATACCCCAGTCAACCAAGTCTTCCAAAAAACACACCCACAACATCACTGATTGACAAGCCGACATTGCATGCCGACCCCCCCCCCCCAAATTCTCAACCTTTCCTTCTATTTTCTTCGTGCCACCTGTTACACCGAATCGCTACACTTTAAACCCGTTTCTTCGCACGCAGTCCCGACGCAATTTTATACTCGATCCAATTAGCAGTTCGTCAAACCCCCCCTCCCCCCCCCTCCACCCCCGTCCCCTAATCACCCCCGCCCCCCGCTCCCCCAGTCGCGGCACCCCCTGATCCATTCCAGCATCCGCGCGCGGCGCCCTCTGGCGGCGGCCGTCGAAGTCTGGGCGTCGGCCGCAGTTCGCGTTCACTGCTCGGTCGTCCGCCTTCTGTCGCGGTCGTGTGTGGGCCAGCAGCTAGCGGCGCGCGGCGCGCGACTTTCGAAGATGACAACGCGGGGTGTGAACCGGACCTAAGGGACGGGTTCCCCCGGTCCCGAAATGGTTTTTTCGTAGCGGCTGCATCGCGCAGATACAATACGATGCCGGCACCTTCCGTACGCCGCCCACAGCAATCGCGCAAACTTCCAACGGACAGGGCGAAACTTTCG
The DNA here is from genome assembly GCA_963920635.1 of Pseudeuparius sepicola. Classification (NCBI taxonomy): domain Eukaryota; kingdom Metazoa; phylum Arthropoda; class Insecta; order Coleoptera; family Anthribidae; genus Pseudeuparius; species Pseudeuparius sepicola. Next base: position 12,682,163 of record OY987303.1, read on the forward strand.
AAATGAAACCGGCGGCGCGCGACAGTTTCTGAGCTCGAACAATGGAGCGGTACTGGAGGGGATACCCGCCGAACAACTCGACAGCGGTACCGGTCAACGCAACTTCCAACTCCACGGAGTCTTCCCCGGAACATTACATGCTGGTGTTCGAGGACGTCGACCAGTACTTCAACAAAATAAACTATTCCAACGAGACGGAGGGCTTCCTGGACCGCCAGCTGAACTGCACGAGTTTGCTGAACGGCACGAACGCCACGTGCGGCGCAGGTGGGGCGGACAGCGTAAGACACTACTGGGCGTTGATTCTTGTTTTGTTTCCGATAATCACGCTGTTCGGCAACGTACTGGTGATACTGAGTGTGTACAGGGAGAGGACTCTGCAGACCGCGACGAACTATTTCATCGTCAGCCTGGCGGTGGCAGATCTGCTTGTTGCTGTGGTGGTGATGCCGTTTGCAGTTTACGTGCTGGTGAGTCGCTATAGGAAACTTTCCATTTTTGTAACGTTAATATTTTCACTTTAGGCATCTGTTGCGATTTGTCGAGAAATTTTAAGAAAATAAAATATTTGTATTTTGTTATGTAAAACTTCATGCATCTCTCTATAATTGTATTTTGTTATGTAAAACTTCATGCATCTCTCTATAATTAGCCCGACTAGCTCATACAGCAAATTGAAAACATTTCTAGTCGGAAATTTAATTTTTGGGGCGCGACACTATAATTTTGCTAATGTGGATCGTAGTTCTTCAAATTTCTCTTTAAAATTATGAGTCCTAATTTTATAGTTTATAGAATACTTTTTCATAAAAATATTGTTCTATATCGTACAACAAAATGTAACGTTCAGTATCTAGAAAAATGGGCATTTCAAAAAAGTTCTGTTGTACTGATATAACGTCATAAAAAGAGTTATATGCCAGAATATCTCCATTTACTAATATCCATGTGCCAGAACGATTTTATTCTCGATCGATAAAAATAGACTGTAAAATAGCAACAAGTTGTATGTGAATATTTCTTTTGCGAAATAGATAATCAAACTATGAAATTCAGCAGGACCACTTTCGGAACTACATATATCATTCTATGGATTCTTTGTTTAAATAATAATTACATGGCAATGACGCTAAATCGCATACCTAGTGTGAATAAGTAAAATAATTAAAACAGAGTTTTACAGTTACTTACCATGGGTTGTTGAATACATTGTGAAAATATTTTTGTAAGCTTTTAAAGGGATATTTGAAATTATTGTACAGGGTGATCCCTCCAAGAGTAACATATTTCTTATGTATTACCAGAAAACATGTTTTCCTATGTAGTTTGTCCTAAATTTTAGACAAAAGAAAACAAATTACATTAATTTCTTGCCAAAGGGTAGTTAAGTATGTATATTGTCTCTTATTTTCAAATAAGAATATTTTTAAAATTAGGTACTGAAGACAGCTAGGTAGGTATAAGAAAAGACTGTTTATTGGGACTGACTAGAATGGGTGTTCTTATAATAAATATTCTTGAAAAAAAATCATTTAGTTCTGTTATCAACAAAATTTAGCTACTTATATTTTAGATATAAAAATTTGTCGGAGAATAGGCAGATCTGTCGGAGCCATTGTTAAAATTTTGTACGAAAGCTAATAACTAAAAAAAAATACCTTCAACTCAATTTATTATCTATTACATATTCATATCGTTGTAAGTAGAAAGAAGGTGTTATTATAATAAAAACACAACTGACTATTGGAAATGGAATTTTTTGTTCCAATATAAAAATGTAAATAAATTAAAGCGGGTGTTACCCTGTTACTTTCAACATCTAATTCAAATTTGGAAATGCGATGATTATAAATTCCAGAATTAATAAATGTTACGAAAATGAGCCTAGTTTTACGTCTAACTATTTAGAGAACTTAAATGGGCTTATGTAACTGAAAGCGATTTTGAAATTTGAAGTCAAAGAGAAGGTAATTACTACGATATAGACACAACGAGGGATGCGGGCTCCATCATCATTGAATTGATAAAATTGTACAAACACCCAAAACTGGATAGGACCTCAGAGAAATAATTTAATAATTATAGTATCTAATTATCACTTTAATAAAATCGTCACAGATACCTCAAACCGCCCGACATGGCAACGCTGCTTTTGCTGCCGCGGGCGCCGCGTCCGTTAACTCAGCGATATTTGTTTTGTGTATGCCCAGCATGTCAAGTTTTCCGATTGTTTACGTATGCATTTCTCCCGTTTTTAATTGTTTTTCTGTTAATTTAAAGGCTATTTATTAGTATTTAGGATATAGTGACTGATTTTGTATACAATGGGATGCAGAAAGTGTGTGGTATGTGGCTACATTGATATTTCTCAGGTCATAACCTATCTCAGGTAAACGTTGTACACACGGGCCTTATGTTTGTTTACTTCGGTAAATTTGCATAAGATGTTGGTTGACTACAAACGTATGTATTTTGAGGCTGTTGCTCCCTCTATCCTTGGTTATTTCTCTGAGGATAGGACTGACAAAAAATGTAAATATGAACTCCACAATCAGATTTTTATTATTTTTATATTATCCATCTAACTTTTAGGTTATATACACTTATAAAACCGGCTAGCGCCCCGAATTCCACTTTGGCTTTTACATTGTGCGCATGCGTAATCATCGCTGCCGACTGCCACCATAAGGGGCGTATGCCCTCATACGGCAGCGCCCATCGCTGTAAAAGGTGGCGCAAGAATAATAATAATCCCTGAATTAATATAGATAGGTACTCGTATTTTTCACTGAATATACTACTTCAAAATTTATCACAATCAAAACAAAAACAAATTTGTTAGGTTAGGTGCAATTGAATTGATATGAACATGCGTACAATGTGAAAGCCAAAGTGGAATTCGGGGCGCTAGCCGCCTGCCTCTTTTATTATTCCTAAAAGTAAGAACCCATAGATTGGTTCCAAAATAAACCAAACCGTCCTGTCCCTATATCTTTTCAAATCCCTTATAAATAAAAATGGACTTATTAACCTAAAAAGGCGGCTGGGAATCTTTAAATTAATACGTCCCCGTCTGAAAGCTCCTAACTCTCTGCGAACGGATCCCCGGCGTTAAAAAATGGCTGTTATCGCGCCTTTGAGGTAAAATCTCTCAGAAAATTAAAACCCGGTTACGGGGAGATACGGCACGAAGGGCGCTACGCGACATCGAATTTGCCGCCAGCCGCATTAAAATCTCATCTCTACTTCGCCTTTTTCGAAATTGCAAGTGTAACTTGCGCTTGAATGTTGACAGGGGATATACTTATGTCGTTTTTATTAAGGTTAGTTTATAGGAAGGTAAGGACATTCGACGACTTGGAAGGGAAGGGGGGGGTGAGAGAGGCAAGGGGACGAAAGCGTGAATTAAGTTGGTAACATTTACACGTGAATTGGCGATTTAGTAACTCCCTAAAGATTTAACGCTTCCAGCCATAGACGCACACAGATGCTTTTGGCATATTCATTTGACGCTTGCAGTCAAAGGCGTGTTTCACGTAAATTTCTTATATCGCTTTGGCTATTTTCCCTCTTAGAATATCTCGGCATTTTTTTGTTTTCGACTTTTTTTCTGATACGCTACTGGCATCAAGCTGTAAAAGGAAAAAGAAGAGTTGGTAGAGGCGGCACCGTCGCGCGATGTTGCCGGTGGTGGTGGACTACCTTTGCTTTTGTTTAAGAGTGGGGCAATGTCCTAACCTTCCTATAAACTAACCTTGGTTTTTATGAGTACCTATTAACAATACGCAGTACTCTACAACTTACCGCTACCTCTTGTATAAAATGCACTGAAACTTCAAAGATGAAGTACCTATGTAGAAGAATGGGAGAAGCAACAGCTGGAATAAAGGGGGCGTAAATAGTCTTCAAATTAAATACGATGAAAAATAAAACAAAGTTTTCTGTAAAGAAAATGGTTCCGTCTCAATAATTGCAATAAAACTAACTAGGTCAATCCCATTGTGTAGTAAAGGGTGGGACTGTAGATATTTACGTATGTGACTTAATAGTTAATAGGTACAGGTTAATATAGGTTTGAAGTTCTAAGGATATTCTTATACAGGGTGATTCAGGAAGAAAAGTCAATATTTTAGGTACGTATTCGGGGACCCAAAATAAACATAAAAGTTCCTATAAACATGGGTCCTATTCCCGGCCGTTACCGAAATACAGGGGTAAACAACATTCAATTTAAGGTTTTTATTACATTATTTATAACAGGTAGGCTAGGTTTTGGGTGATTCAGGCGGAAATTCCTGTTGCTTAGCAATAGTAGACCATAATCCTCTGGATTATTGTCTTTGGGGGTGGTTTAAATCATTGGTATATTCAAGTAAAGTAAACACTAGAGATGCATTACTCGATCGAATAATAAATGCAGCAGCAACTATAAGAAACAGGCCCGTATCCATTCATAGAGCGACCCGAGCTATTCACCAGAGAGCTGACTTATGTTTAGAAGTAAACGGTGGCATTTTTGAAAACTATAAAACCTAGCCTACCTGTTATAAATAATGTAATAAAAACCTTAAATTGAATGTTGTTTACCCCTGTATTTCGGTAACGGCCGGGAATAGGACCCATGTTTATAGGAACTTTTATGTTTATTTTGGGTCCCCGAATACGTACCTAAAATATTGACATTTCCTCCTGAATCACCCTGTATATGCTTACACTAATTTAATCAAAAACCTAAATTTTTAAATACTATTTAAATTTATTTACATTTATAGGCAATATTATTATATATCTAGTTCTTTCGCTGTCGCTATCTTCATCTAAATTAATTATAATCGGTTTAATTATACCCATGATCCAGAGTAACATAGGAATTTCCTATGACCTAGAAATCTGGCTCTGTCAACTAATACCCTTGTTTATGGAATCCCTAGTTAGCCAATATGCGACAGAGTCATAAGGATACTTTGAATAAAGAAGAAAGGAGCAAATCTGGAATTAATGCTTGACCGGGACAGTCTCGGCATAAATATGGCGGGATGTCGTTTCCGTTTTTACAGTGGCGCGCACCTATGAATTATTTCGACAAACTAGACGAGGCACAAATCCTCATTTTTTTCGAATCTGTACCTACAATACACTCCAAAAATTATAAGGCACGTTTATGCCGTTAAGTTTAGGAATCCTTGATATTACAGCAATTCTAATTTTAAATTACCAATTATGAAGAAGTAAGTACTAACACAAAGGCCTACGCCACTTTGGTGTATGGTCTCAAAAGTAAATTAAAAAATTACTTACCTCAAACATTTTAGTTTTAGCGGTTAGGGAAGTACCACAAGCCGCATAGCTAAGCATAATAACTCGAAAAAGTATCTAAATACCACATATTGATATATCTATCACCGTGTCAGGTACCAAAATAATGTGTCAAAACTTGGTTACTACTCAAGGTGATTTACGTCTCTCGTTTTTTATAATACACATTATAGAGCTTTGACTCCTTCCTACTGGGTGTCTTTGTTCAAAGGAATAAATAGAGAATGTGTTGAGAGTGGTGTTTATTTCTATTCAAAATTGCGTGTCACGGAATTTCTGATTAAGGAACTAATAGCTAGTATTATGTTTTCTTTTATATATTTATTATTTTAACTGAGGGAAGCAGATATATTATTCTCAGGAGGTAAAATTTTATCAAAAACGTATTACTTGATGTCATGTTTCAACGACCGAGAATAGGATATAAGAAAATTTAGGTGTCAAGATACATTTCCGCACGAATGTGAATAAAAAGGGGAGGGAGTAAATAATGCGGAAGCACGCACGTAGGAAGATAATACCCAGCACTTTGATGTTGCCCAAACTGGCAATTGCATTTCGTTAAAATGCGGGGAACCAAAGGCTGAGTTTCACAAAGGTATCCGGAGTAGATATCTTCTTCGAGGGGAATCTGTCTATATACTAAAAAAAAAACACGATACCGATTTCGCAGCGAAAGGTCGCGCAAGGCAGACATTACGCGAATCCTAAGTCCCACGACTTAAATATCTTCCACCAAATCGAATGCGATGTTGGGAAGGTAGGCCTGCCGAGAAGTCGTTCGGCGTGGTCGGATTTCGAAGTAGTGGTAAGTAGGCGTCGCGTAGCGCACCCACCATTGTCCCATTGGCTAAAATAAAAGGAATACAAATTCTTCGCTAGCGGAATTCCGTGTTCAGATAAGCACGCTGAAATATAGGATATAGGCTAGTGCGCTACGCCCACTGAACTATATATAGTTCAGTGATAGTCCGTATATAATTAAGTGGCTACGCCATACCTACCTACCGCGAGTCATACTTTCCATAAAGCCGAAGCAAGGAATATATATTGAGCCTAGGTCACCCATGCAATGCAAAAGTCTGCCTAGGATCTTGCGAGATGCTTCGTTGTAGACAGAACTACGTCGAGAAGTACCTTACTTTCTAATATCTTCAATCGATAAATTATTTATTGCCTCGGAAGATACGTGGGCTTTTACCCTTAAATAAAGTCTTCCGGAATTTCACTTGTCGGATAGAATGTGCCCCGCGAGCCGTGTATTACGCTACCCCTATAAATATGTATGTATTAAGAATAGTATACGTCTACATAAACACATTCAATGAATATAGAACGAGTTTCTTGGGATATACGGAGGCCAGGATTTTACAGCGCGCGGATGACGTGTGTCTGGTTATTTATTTTGCATGATTTCGAGCGTATCTTTGTGCCAAGCGTTCATAGTTGGTATAGGAATGTTCAAACATATTCTGTTAAAGAAATAGGTCACGTTCGGAATTGTTTAGTAGAAAAATCACTGCCTTTCGAAATAAAAATGTTTGTTTGTATAAAATATCAGATTTAGTAAAATATACCTATGTTTTGGCACAACAATTGGACCTTCTGTTTTAACTTCAAAGGAAATGTGAGTGAGAGTTTACTGGTCATGATTTTCTGAAGCAAATTTCTTATCTCCTAGTATAGTTGTGTGACTCCCAAATTATAAAATGACAGTGCTGCTGTTCGCTATCGGGTACTACGGGAGCCGTCAACACACAAAGTCGGAAAAAAATCATTAAATCACGTGTTCTAGAGACATCGGCAGTTGTAAAAAATATAACCAGGCAGGTAGCGGGCATATCACACGCAAGATTCTCACCTATAACTTTTTTTGGGCTTAGAGAAAGATGGGAAAGAGCAAAGATGTAGGCAATCTTCCAACGACATTGGGAGTCACATATTGCTATACCATGAAATAAGAAATTTGCTTCAGAAAATCACATAGGGTAAACTAAACGCTCACTAGCTTTTAGACTAAAAGCTATTAAGCAATAATTTTTTGTCGACGAGGACGTTATTTTTGTTTGTTAGGTTGGGAGCACAGAATTTTATCGTAGAAATTGAAAAACATTAGTAAACAAAAGTTTAAAAGCTTACACTACAGTGGATTAATTTATTTTTTATAAGTTTACTTATAAAAAATAAATTAAAATACTACTGTATTTTGGCTAAAGTATCTACTTAAATGACTACCTATAGACAAGCTGTTTCTCAAGTCTACTACACTTTCTAATGCTTCGTTTTCTTTCATATTAGTGTGGAATAGTGTGGTCATTTTGAGAGAGTGGGTTTCGCTGTTTTCGTCTACACATATCGAAAGCCACAGACATCAAAATAATTTTAACAGAAAGGAATGTCTTCGACTTGAGAGGTTCTTCGAATTAAAAATCATGAAAGCATTAAAATAAAATTATAATTAAAATACAAAAAATTAAGTATCTACAAATAATAACAAAAAAATGTCAATAATTAAAAAAATAAATCATCAATCCGCCGCACCGCGGCTCTGCAGCGCTGCGCCAACTTGTCTCTACAAGCTTTGTGCATAATAAAAATAATGCAAGAGTCTTGCCAACAAGAGTCTCGGTGGCAAGATTCTTACTGCAAGAAATCTTGCTTGCAAGACAAGATTTTTTCCAGCAAGGGTCGGGCAAGGCAAGAATGAATTTAATTTTTGTCTTGCTTTGCAATTGAATGACCTATTTTTAAAATTTAAAAATAGCTCATTCCTTTGCAAAAAGGCGTTTCAATAGGTTTTGGTATCACTGATATCGATATAATTTATAATTAATGAATATATGCAATTTATTTTATAAAACATTTAATGTTTTATAAAACATTTTATTGTTTTATAAAACATTTATTGTTTTTTTATTTTCAAAAATTCAAAGTTGGCCATGGAAAATAATTGAATTGTAATAATACAAACTTATGCTTATCAACACAAAACATAAAAACAATTAAAATTATAAAATTTTTGTAACTTCTACCAAGCCTCCATTTTCTACAATGCATTTGTCGTTCCTCTTGCGTACATTCAAAATTACATTTCGTATTTGCTGTGGAGTAATTTCCTCACAACTACGGTTTATCCTAGCTTGCAGTTCTTGTAAATTATGGGGTCTTGACTTATAAACATTTTGCTTAAGTGTACCCCAAAGAAAAAAATCTAAAGGAGTTAAGTCCGGAGATCTCGGTGGCCACTCACAGAAAGGACTATTTCGCCCTATCCAACAGTTTTCAAAATTATTATCTAGCCAGTTTCTGATTAAACGAGCATTATGAATAGGACTGCCATCTAACTGTAACTTTAAATTTAAACGGTATCTTAATGGTAACTCATCTAAAGCATTTCTAAATTCAATTTCTAGAAAATTCAAGAAGCCAGCCGCATTCAAATTCCCTTCAAAGAAAAATGGGCCAATTATTCTGTCGCGTAGTATTCCACACCAAACGTTAATTTTTTGTGAATATTGTCTCCTTGCATTTATTATAAACTCTGGATTTTCAGCTGACTAGTGACGGCAGTTTTGACTTGATACTACACCATTTGTAGTAAACGTGGCTTCGTCGGTGAATAAAATTTCATTTAAAAAGTTGCCATTATGGAGATATTCATCTTGCAGCCAATAGCAAAATTCTAATCTTCTCTCCTCATCTCCTGGTTCCAGGGTGTGCAAAAATTTTGGCTTAAACGGTTTTATTTTGTTTTGTCTCAAACATCTCCTTATACTCTCTCTGGGTATATGAAGGTCTAAACTAGCCGTTCGAACACTATTTCGAGAATTGTCACTAAAGTATTGCAGAATTTGATTGTTATTTTCAACAAGTCCACGGCGTCCATTTTGCCTAGTTTTTAATAAATTTTTAGAAATCGATCCAGTTTCATCAAAAATATTGTTTATACGTTGTACAGTACTTCGACTCACTGATCTACCTGGGTGTCTATTGTTAAATTCGGCCGCAGCTTCTGCTGCCGAGCGCTCGTTGCCGCCCACGAGTCGAACAATTTCTATTTTGTCTCTTATGCTTAAATATTCCATAATTATGATAATTAATTGTATTGAGCACAAACAATTTCTGAACTCAATTTAGACAGTTTGACACTTAATAAAAGTAAACAATTCAATTATTTTCCATGGCCAACTTTGAATTTTTGAAAATAAAGACGTACCTTGGCTGCATTTTTAATTTTTCTACAAAATCGTTATTACTTGAAATATTTTGATGAAATTTTGTACATACCCATTTCGAGGGGTGCTCAATCCATTGGCGCACACAGATTTTTTCAAAAAAAAACGCTAATATGGTTTCTTAAAATTTTGCTCATAAAAACGGTCATAGTAGGCTTTGGATTTTATGCGAACCAGGCAATTTTTGTTCAAAATGTGCAGTTCATCGAGCTCTACAATTTAAAAAAAAAATCAGCCAAATCGCACGATTGATACACTTTTTACAGACTGACCCCAAAACAAATGGGTCACACTGTATCTATTAATTATAAATTATATCAATATCAGTGAGACCAAAACCTATTGAAACGCCTTTTTGGTGATTTAAACGCCTTTAAAAATATTCCAGTAAAAACTTGTTAATCAGAACGACGCTAAGGTGTGGAAAACCTAAATGGGGAAAAGCCGGAGTAGCTATCGATTGTTTTAAATACAGCCCCACTAATTACACGAGGGCCGCACTCCCAGCAGAGATAACGACAGAGATATGTCCCCCCAGTGGCTCAGATGTGCGCACTTTGCGTTTACGGCCAGGACGGGCCGACGGCCGTCATATTTTATTTAGTAATAGACTTTGAACAGGTGCTTCTTTAACGGCGAGATAAGAAATGCCCATAACAATTTCTCTCCCGGTCGGAATGACGTCGTTCTCGTTCCCGAGACGAATAATGAGCGGGCCCTTTAAAGTAATCTGGAGGCCCGTCGGGCAGTCCTTAGCGTTTTTTGGAGAGCGCGCGAGCCAAGCCAAGGATAGATTGGGTGATTACCGCGCGCCATGGAAAGGCACTCGAGGAATTTCTTATAGCCGATTACTTATTGTACCTGAAGCTTTCAACACGGCTGTTAAATATCATTCCAGTGATACTCGGTGGTTACATTTTGTTGCATGATGCAAAATGAATTTTTTGACAAAATATTAGCTTTTTAAATACAGCCCCGCTAATTACACGAGGGCCGCACTCCCAGCAGAGATAACGACAGAGATATGTCCCCCCAGTGGCTCAGATGTGCGCACTTTGCGTTTACGGCCAGGACGGGCCGACGGCCGTCATATTTTATTTAGTAATAGACTTTGAACAGGTGCTTCTTTAACGGCGAGATAAGAAATGCCCATAACAATTTCTCTCCCGGTCGGAATGACGTCGTTCTCGTTCCCGAGACGAATAATGAGCGGGCCCTTTAAAGTAATCTGGAGGCCCGTCGGGCAGTCCTTAGCGTTTTTTGGAGAGCGCGCGAGCCAAGCCAAGGATAGATTGGGTGATTACCGCGCGCCATGGAAAGGCACTCGAGGAATTTCTTATAGCCGATTACTTATTGTACCTGAAGCTTTCAACACGGCTGTTAAATATCATTCCAGTGATACTCGGTGGTTACATTTTGTTGCATGATGCAAAATGAATTTTTTGACAAAATATTAGCTTTTTAAATACAGCCCCGCTAATTACACGAGGGCCGCACTCCCAGCAGAGATAACGACAGAGATATGTCCCCCCAGTGGCTCAGATGTGCGCACTTTGCGTTTACGGCCAGGACGGGCCGACGGCCGTCATATTTTATTTAGTAATAGACTTTGAACAGGTGCTTCTTTAACGGCGAGATAAGAAATGCCCATAACAATTTCTCTCCCGGTCGGAATGACGTCGTTCTCGTTCCCGAGACGAATAATGAGCGGGCCCTTTAAAGTAATCTGGAGGCCCGTCGGGCAGTCCTTAGCGTTTTTTGGAGAGCGCGCGAGCCAAGCCAAGGATAGATTGGGTGATTACCGCGCGCCATGGAAAGGCACTCGAGGAATTTCTTATAGCCGATTACTTATTGTACCTGAAGCTTTCAACACGGCTGTTAAATATCATTCCAGTGATACTCGGTGGTTACATTTTGTTGCATGATGCAAAATGAATTTTTTGACAAAATATTAGCTTTTTAAATACAGCCCCGCTAATTACACGAGGGCCGCACTCCCAGCAGAGATAACGACAGAGATATGTCCCCCCAGTGGCTCAGATGTGCGCACTTTGCGTTTACGGCCAGGACGGGCCGACGGCCGTCATATTTTATTTAGTAATAGACTTTGAACAGGTGCTTCTTTAACGGCGAGATAAGAAATGCCCATAACAATTTCTCTCCCGGTCGGAATGACGTCGTTCTCGTTCCCGAGACGAATAATGAGCGGGCCCTTTAAAGTAATCTGGAGGCCCGTCGGGCAGTCCTTAGCGTTTTTTGGAGAGCGCGCGAGCCAAGCCAAGGATAGATTGGGTGATTACCGCGCGCCATGGAAAGGCACTCGAGGAATTTCTTATAGCCGATTACTTATTGTACCTGAAGCTTTCAACACGGCTGTTAAATATCATTCCAGTGATACTCGGTGGTTACATTTTGTTGCATGATGCAAAATGAATTTTTTGACAAAATATTAGCTTTTTAAATACAGCCCCGCTAATTACACGAGGGCCGCACTCCCAGCAGAGATAACGACAGAGATATGTCCCCCCAGTGGCTCAGATGTGCGCACTTTGCGTTTACGGCCAGGACGGGCCGACGGCCGTCATATTTTATTTAGTAATAGACTTTGAACAGGTGCTTCTTTAACGGCGAGATAAGAAATGCCCATAACAATTTCTCTCCCGGTCGGAATGACGTCGTTCTCGTTCCCGAGACGAATAATGAGCGGGCCCTTTAAAGTAATCTGGAGGCCCGTCGGGCAGTCCTTAGCGTTTTTTGGAGAGCGCGCGAGCCAAGCCAAGGATAGATTGGGTGATTACCGCGCGCCATGGAAAGGCACTCGAGGAATTTCTTATAGCCGATTACTTATTGTACCTGAAGCTTTCAACACGGCTGTTAAATATCATTCCAGTGATACTCGGTGGTTACATTTTGTTGCATGATGCAAAATGAATTTTTTGACAAAATATTAGCTTTTTAAATACAGCCCCGCTAATTACACGAGGGCCGCACTCCCAGCAGAGATAACGACAGAGATATGTCCCCCCAGTGGCTCAGATGTGCGCACTTTGCGTTTACGGCCAGGACGGGCCGACGGCCGTCATATTTTATTTAGTAATAGACTTTGAACAGGTGCTTCTTTAACGGCGAGATAAGAAATGCCCATAACAATTTCTCTCCCGGTCGGAATGACGTCGTTCTCGTTCCCGAGACGAATAATGAGCGGGCCCTTTAAAGTAATCTGGAGGCCCGTCGGGCAGTCCTTAGCGTTTTTTGGAGAGCGCGCGAGAAGCCAAGGATAGATTGGGTGATTACCGCGCGCCATGGAAAGGCACTCGAGGAATTTCTTATAGCCGATTACTTATTGTACCTGAAGCTTTCAACACGGCTGTTAAATATCATTCCAGTGATACTCGGTGGTTACATTTTGTTGCATGATGCAAAATGAATTTTTTGACAAAATATTAGCTTTTTAAATACAGCCCCGCTAATTACACGAGGGCCGCACTCCCAGCAGAGATAACGACAGAGATATGTCCCCCCAGTGGCTCAGATGTGCGCACTTTGCGTTTACGGCCAGGACGGGCCGACGGCCGTCATATTTTATTTAGTAATAGACTTTGAACAGGTGCTTCTTTAACGGCGAGATAAGAAATGCCCATAACAATTTCTCTCCCGGTCGGAATGACGTCGTTCTCGTTCCCGAGACGAATAATGAGCGGGCCCTTTAAAGTAATCTGGAGGCCCGTCGGGCAGTCCTTAGCGTTTTTTGGAGAGCGCGCGAGCCAAGCCAAGGATAGATTGGGTGATTACCGCGCGCCATGGAAAGGCACTCGAGGAATTTCTTATAGCCGATTACTTATTGTACCTGAAGCTTTCAACACGGCTGTTAAATATCATTCCAGTGATACTCGGTGGTTAAATTTTGTTGTATGATGCAAAATGAATTTTTTGACAAAATATTAGCTTTTTTTTTTTAAATAATTCAGCTTTTTGCAAGGTATAATGCACGAGTGTTATGATAATGTGTCACAAGTATAACGTTGTATCGACCAATAACTTTTTGAGAAACAATTATCGGAATACAATTGGCTGCAATTTTATTCTTTCATTCTTTTAATCTTTATTTTTGGAGATAATCGCCTGAACTTTCTGAGTGGTCTTGTTGATCATTCAACTGTTTTGAAGGGATTCCATGGCACACTTGACTCGCCAGATGCCTTTATAATTCCTATTTTGCTCGAATTTGACATACTGTAGAATGGCACTTCCTGTATACTTTTGGTTCAAATTAGGTATAATAATATGAGGGTTTCGGGGTGTCCTGATTAACGCCGTTTGTGTCGGAATAGAAAAATGGCTAAATGGTTTTGTATAATATGTTATCTTTAAAAGTAGACTATATAAAGATAAACGATACATTTGGGCCGAAATAGGTAATCGAATAGTAATGTTTAGTAATGATTTTAAATCAGATTTTGAAGAATTGTAAAAAACTTTCCTGTACAATAATAGTATATTATTGTCAGCAAGGAGCTGAAGTGCCATTTTTAATACGGAGACTTGAATTTCTGACGTCATCAAGAGTAGGTACTTATTATCCTGTTTGTTAAGCTATAAGACCATTTTATGGCGTTAAAACATATATTTTTTTGCGAACATCCCTTAGTAGATTGGGCAAGACCAAATTTTGCAATAATTCAATAACGTGAAAAAAATTTGAGATTTTTTAATGGAATGTGTCTTCGTCCAAGCCTACTTAAAAAATGCATAACTTCATACTAAGAGGGGGGCTACGAAAACATTTACCTTTACCACTATTATAACTCGAACATTTTCTGAGAAAATACTGATTTGAGAATTCCCTTCTTTCTCATTCAATTTTGCGTTATTCGTTTACAGGACAATTTATTTTCAAACCGTGTTTTCCTACTTTCATATAGATACACATAATATTCAAGTAGGATGCAAATAGTTGATATTATTGAAAAGAACTCCTCTTTCAGTGGCGGTCCCAAGGGGGGACTAGAGGGGCTCCAGCCCCCTCTCCCATGAACGACAGATGTTAGAAAATTAGAAGGATATAGACCCCTTAAATAAAAACGGTGGTTTCATACAATCTATTTTGCGATTGTATCTAGAGAAACTACCTACAAAGACGACTAGAAAACCGAAAAAAGTATATTAAAGTATATTATAAAACAGGGCCGTAGATAAGAGTGGGTTTCGGAAATTATGACCATTGAGAAAAAGGGGAAAAATACATAATAAAATTAAATTTTGTAATTTAGTATACCTCATTTAAACTGAAAATACTGACTTGAAATCAAGTCAAGTTCAAGTCAAGTAGTAATTTTCCAATATCAAGTCAAGTCAAGTATTTATTTCTCAAGTTATTGAAAAATCAAGTTTTTCTTGAAGCTACTTGATTACTTGATTTTTTATCAATTTCAAATTTTATTATCAGTTAGGACAATTAGGTAAATAATAATAACAAACCTTTGCATTGTACACTTTTTTTGCAAAACTAGGAAAAAACAAAAATAAACTATTTTAAGTCCGTACCAAAACTATGTGTATAGTCAACAAAAACTTCTATTTGGGTGTCTGTGTAACATAGACAACAAAAACTTCTATTTGTTTCACGTTAACACCGTTCAAAGCACTTTTTTTTCTTAATATATAAACATTTTTCTCGGAAACTTGGTTCTTATTTTGTAAATAAATAAACATGTTCACAAGTAAATTTTATTTTATTGCCAATTTTAGAGATTCATGGCTTCACTTGATATTCAAGCTACTTGACTTGACTTGACTTGAAATCAAGTCAAGTTCAAGTCAAGTAGTAATTTTCCAATATCAAGTCAAGTCAAGTATTTAATTTGTCAAAAGCTTGATTTTCAAGTCAAGTCAAGTAATTTGTTAAAATATCAAGCTACTTGACTTGATGAAACCCTAGTTGCCAGTTAAAAATTAAAAAAAAACAACAACAATTTGTCAACATTTTTCGCTTTCTAAAAGAGATAAAAGTGTAACTACTTCTTGATTACAAATGATTTTGGGCCTATAGTCAACAAAGAAATAATTCCATCAGTTGACTTGTGACTTGTTTGCTCATACAAGGTTGCTTCGAACATTTTTCATTTGTTTAGACTCTATTTGACCTTAAAAATTCTAAGAAATATTCGTCCTTCATTAAAGCAAATTCTGGGACTCCCAATGCTTTTTTATAGCACCTTTGCGACAGACAGTTTTACCAGCGCGCTCTCTAAAACGATATAAACTTGCGGATGTACCTAATACATTTTATATTTTTCAATTTTCCTTGCAAAATAAATATCTGCAAGTTTAACAGAGTAAATAAGCCAAGACAGGATAAGGAATGAAATTCTTGGTGCTCTTTAAATAGATTCCTTTGTATACTGAATTGGTAAATAGATCAGCTGATCTCTTAGGGGATTGAAATGTGAACTAGCGTGGAGACGTGCCGACTTTTTATCGATTTAGAAGACGACGTATGTTGTCATTTATGTTTGCTTCGCGTGGCTATCCTCTATTTGGGACACGAAAACTAGCACCGTATATTTGAGAATAAGAGATAGTCAGAGGGTTTTCGTGGGTTTTTTACAATTAACTGAATAAATCAGGAGCCCATTTGGTCTATTGGACACAGATACACTCTCGCAGATTTACGACTATACACTCAATTTTAGTGCCCTAGGATGATGTTTTTTAGTCACTAAAACGTTAGATAGCACTTTCTTTTAAAATAGCGAAGGGGTTTAAAACTAGGTATATAGGTATGTCTGGCCAAGAATGGAGATCAAGTTTTAGGTTTATAAACCTTATGTAGTTCTGGCCTTAAGTTATCCAATTAATATTAGATTACATTAGGTTGGAATTAGACTAGAGCAAATTTATAAAAAAATGATTGTTAATCTGCCAATTTCTTTTTTTTTTGTTATTGTTGTTTTGTTTTGTGTTCGAATTGAATTAATATGTGACCACGGTTCTTAACAGGGACTCTTTAAAATAAGGTGACCCAGTATGTCACAGTCTATCGCATAGGAAAAGTGAAGCCTTGAGGGGAAGTTTGTTTTCTGTCGACTCCAAGGAGACCACAAGGGGGCTGATACAAGGTTATGGTATATGTCAGTGTCCAACTGCCATCAGGTTTTATGTGAGATTATAAAGGAGGCAAAATATGTCCCATCATAATTCACAATTTGTAAGTTTTATAACTTCCAGATACTCAGATGTGTCGATTATTAAAAGTAATGCGGGCGCCTGTATAGTAGTCCCAATAATTGCAATCAGATTTTTCCTATATCACCTTTAGTAATCCTACAATTCCCATTACGTGGGCATTGCGTATAAGTGGGCAGTTCAAAACAAAAATCGTATTTCGTAATTTTTAAATTTTTAAGCAGGTAGCTTCAGTCAGCTCTTTTTTTAAAGAGTTTTTATCTACGACAACAAGTTTATTTTAAGTTTGTGAGGTACCAAGAAAAACTACATGATTAGAATTACTGGACCTATTCTTATTAGTCCATCCCGAAATCTGTGAAAATTCTTTGGGTAGATTTAACAAGGGAAGAACGTTTAAGTATACATTATTACAAATGGATTGAGGAACCTGGTAACAAGGTGCAATAGCGACAAATTCTTAAATAAGCAAAATCGGCACTGACTTACCATACTTATTACTTAAATTCGTGGAAATAATTGCTGGAAATCAATTTCAACTATAAAATAAATTAGTTTCACTTGACAGTTGCCATATTCTGCACACAACATTGTCAAGTCTAAAGTCTATCCAAGTTACAGAGGCAGTGGATCAAAACATTGGCTACCACGTGACCTATTCTCTTATTGGTCTGGCCGTCATAAAATGTCAAGTGTTTACGCGGCGGGCAGTCAAGTTTCCTGCATATTTTAGATCGGATCGCGAGCAGTATATTCTGTAAATTTATTTTGATACTTCATTTAAGAAAATTTATAAGGATCCATGAAAGGTAAAAACACAATTTTTAGAATTTCTAAAA
The DNA here is from genome assembly GCA_963920635.1 of Pseudeuparius sepicola. NCBI lineage: Eukaryota > Metazoa > Arthropoda > Insecta > Coleoptera > Anthribidae > Pseudeuparius > Pseudeuparius sepicola. The sequence goes on from OY987303.1 coordinate 12,699,738, forward strand.
GAATTAGTTCAGAACTTATAAGGATCCACCAAAGGTAAAAACACAATTTTTAGAACTTCTAAAAGAATTAGTTCAGAATTACAAGCCAATCGGAATCTCATATTAGTCAGACCCTGGTAATCGATCGCAATGCGGTCATGTGACTTCGTTTATATCTACTGCCGCTGTAACTTGGACAGACTTTAATTTTTAGAAATCATGGAAACCATTATTAATTTTTCCTAACAATCAAAGTACCTGTTATATTCGTAGATTCTCCAAAAAATGGCATATTTGGCATCACTGATACCATTAGAATGAGGAAAGAATAGGCCTCACTTTGGAAACTATAATGCTGGGTCCCCTTACTTTAAAGAGTCCCTGGTTTTTAATCATAGATTTTCATTGCAACCATCAATTGTTTTTCTGTTGCCATTGTGTTAGTTCTTGTAATGATACTTTTATAACTTCTAGAAAACATAACAGAATGGGAAAAACCTTAAACTTTTATAAATGTTTTAAAAAATTAAGGCTTTTCCCTTTTCTGTTATGTTTTCTACAACGGTTTTCTATGTCGGGAAACAAGATGTTTTATTATGTAAAAAGCGGTTTAGCTATGCACTATAAACTTTCGGTTAGGTTTTTAGAAAAGTTTCACGAAAAATTGGAAAACATGCAAAATTAACTCGAAATAGATTTGTGTTGTTTTATATTTTTGTTGTTGTTATCATCCTGCCTGAACGTTGTTCTTTGAGATGTATATTAGGCGCGTTAATACCTTGCCTATGTTATAAAATATCTACTAATGTGAACTAATGTCTCTCTCTCGCCCACCCTTCAGAGTGGTATAAAACCTAATTATCTTGGGAAATGTCCCTATACTACACATAATGGGACCAGTGGAGTATGTTCTCGGGCTTAGAGGGTTTTGTTAGAGAATAAAAGGACGGCTGGTCGAGCTTTGTTTTAGTTTGGCAGGGTCGATAATAAAACTGGAACTTAATTTTTTATTACAAAGGGGAATTAAATTTTGTTGGTTCTGTATAATGGGAGGAAGGGTGTTGAACGACCCTCCTATGCCGGTTTTTAATTTCGGTGAAATTTGTTTGGTCTCCGTTCGGCGTTAAGGTTCTGCTGGCCAAGCTTTCGTTCTAATTTATTAGTACAGTAAAACTAACACAAAATTAGGCCAAACGTCATCCTATACGCAAATGATATACATTAAATTCCGAACAAGAATTGTTATATACAGAATTATGGTAAAGTGAACGGTTTCCATGATATGGACGGGTAAAGATTTCTTTGTTTTTATTTCACGTAATTTTTGTTGAAAATACTTAAAATGATTGCAGTATAAATTAGTAACTGAATAATGTATCTAGAATATACATATATGGATATATCTATGCATATATAGATACATATTACACCCATAGATTGTTATTTTTTGTCACAACATAACCTCATAAGTATATGACTGTAAATATGTCCAATACAAGTTAGAAGCCTTAGTTAATTTGTACTAACTTTTTGCCCTCATTCATTATAGCGTTCTGATTTCCATTCGTTCTTTTATGTCAAATCATTCCCATATCTAATTTGTCCTTAGCTTGTAAAAATGAGAAAGTCATGAATAGGAAGCTCATGTGAAAAACAAGAAAATATATATTAAACAATCCTCGTCGTATGTTTCTGAGATGGATGCGTCCGAAACTGCGAGTGTCGAAGAAGTGGTCTCAATTGTCCAAGTATGTGAAGCAATTGCTTAGGACTTGCATGTCTCAATAGAGATACTGTAATCATCGACGACGATTTAAATGATGATTCTCAAGTGGACGAAGAACACGAAGATTTGTTTCCTCTCACCAGCCCGAGTGAACTATTTGGTGCTGACTGAACGCAATTAATGATTCACCTAATTTCCCTCCCATTTTTTCAATATAGATTGTTTAATATATTTTATTGTTTTTCACATGAGCTTCCTATTCATGACTTTCTCATTTTTACAAGCTAAGGACAAATTAGATATGGGAATGATTCGACATAAAAGAACTAATGGAAATCAGAACGCTATAATGAATGAGGGCAAAAAGTGAGTACAAATTAACTAAGGCTACTAACTTGTATTGGACATATTTATAGTCATATGCTTATGAGGTATGTTGTGACAAAAAATAACAATCTATGGGTGTAATATGTATCTATATATGCATAGATATATCTATATATATTCTAAATACATTATTCAGTTACTAATTTATACTGTGATCATTTGAAGTTTTTTCAACAAAAACTACGTGAAATAAAAACAAAGAAATCTTTACCCCTCCATATCATGGAAACCGTTCACTTTACCTTAATTCTGTATATAACAATTCTTGTTCGTAATTTAATGTATATCATTTGCGTATAGGATGACGTTTGCGCTAAACCTCATAGTTTACTAGATATTCACGCAAAACTGTGAAAAATAAGAATTTCCTGCCCTTTTGACCCCCTCCCCCGAAACCCGACGCTGGTGTTAGTGTAACTTTTTAGTACTAACTCTTAGGAGGGTATTGAATTATTTCGCGCTAGAAAGAACTTTTTGTTTGGATGTTTAGGTTTTGGCCCAATTTTACTCTACTATACAGGCACAAAATAATAATAATAATAATATTTTGAAAGCTTAATCACCCTGTATCTTCGTAACGAAGCGTTTTTTGACCCATGTCGATATGAACTTTTCGTCTTACTTTAACGAGTAAATTACGCCCCTGAAAGGGTGCCGCATAGTTTTGAATCACCCTGTATACGGAACCTAAATTTTCTGGATCAGATCATCGGTCTGCCAGAACGACTATACTAAATAAGCAAGTAGGTATCTATCGAGGGACAGATGTAAAGGGTGGCGTTGAGTTTTATAGTACGTAAAAAGCTCATTTCTCTGACCCCAATAACCGAATCTTGAACTCCGGGGCACCCCCGCGATTTCGATAAGTCTCAAATTTCCATTTTCCTATAGGGATTTTCCGGAGGCGCGGGAATCTATAATTGGGAAATCCAGTTTGTTGCCGCCCCATTCATTGTTATTTTCCAGCGTCTCGTCCAAATACAATAAGCGACGAATTTTAATGCCGCCCCTGGAAATGTAGCCGGGATCCGACGTCACCCTCTGTTTGGGGCGAATAATCAAGTTGAGAATCGGACTCCGAAAGCTTATTGGGGGATATTGACAAATGCGGGGCTTATTGGCCTCGGGGCACTAAAAGAAGGAAAAAGTCGGTGCGTTTTTCTCAAATTTCAAAATGTCTAATTATTAAGATTCCTGTTTCAAAACTGTTATAGGTATTCTGTTTTTACATTCTGTGCCTTGCATCCTTATTTTAAGACTCAATGTAGAGCACATACGTGGTGATTCAACATTTTCACCCATAAAATGGCTTTTTCTTTAAATCGGCATTAAAATGTCCCAAAATCGTCATTAAAAGCACAGAAATCGTACAATAATGTAGCTCATTATTGTACGATTTTTTCAATAAGTAGGCCTTGGCGAGATGTAAACATCAAACGTCAGACGCGGAGAAATCGCCCGTCAAAAGTGACCAAATATTCAAAACCCGGCCGATAAAGGCTCATTTAACTTTTCGTACACATTGCGAAATTGTTTCCTATAGTAGAAGCGCAATCCTTCAGTATACATATTTTAGTAAATTTGAAAATCAATAGATTTGTTGTGTAGGCTGCACAAGAAGCAGCAGTTTGGTTTTTCTGTCAGAAGGTGCCGTACATCATTATACTTGTCCTAGGTAGAGCGATCGGTAAAGTCAAGCAACGCCGCGCGTAGTCGGTTCGTGGACGGGTGATCCCTTTTCTTGCCTAATAAAACACTTTTTTTTCCGATTTCAAACAAAATATAATATGTACCTCGGCACTGAAGTTCTTTTTATGACTCATGTGGTTTATTTGCCTCGGCCAGAGACCTCAGCAACTAAACTCCACATGAGTCATAAAAAGTTGAACTTCAGTGCCTTGGTACATAAATAACTATTTTCGATCTGTAGCGAGCAAAGCCCATCATTTTAAACTTTTGATCAAAGCAAATTTTAATAGAAGTAAATACTTACAGTTTGAGACAAAAAGTATTTAAAAATATTTATCACAATGGCCGTCATCAGCATTTGCACAAAAAGCCTATAAATGACGGCCATTGTGAAACATACCTATTTTTAAACAATTTTTGTCTCATAATGCGAGTAATTACTTAGATTAAAATCTGTATTGATCAAACGTTTAAAATTATGCGTGTTCCTCGTTACAGATTGAAAAAAGCCATTTTGTGGGTCAAAATGTTGAATCTTAATCTTAAAACCAACGTAAAATTATCATTTCTGTACAGAACTTTATGAAGCCTTTCTTGCTCAATAGGTCGCCGAATAAACGATGGCCATTTTTAAGCACCATCTATTTATCTTAACAGTTACTACATTTAATTATATTTTAAATTTAATTTTTAATTTTTAACCTGGAATGTTAGATTTGTGTGAAAGTTTTATGATTCATAACCAATTCGTTGAGATATTTTTAAAAACATGAAACGTGCAAAATCTTATTTTGCTTCTAGCATTATTATATCAAGCGATATCACAATAGGTTGTGGAAAATCCCAAATTGTAAACAAATAAACAGACACAGATAACTTAAGTATAACTTGTAGAAATATCATATAAAGATAGTAATACAAGTGCCGGTAATGTCATCGACAGCTATTTTTCGAAAGCCCTATTTTGCTAGATCATCATAAAAATTGGTCTCTTTATATTGTAATAAAATTCCTAGAGAAAAAACTCTCGAGAATAAATTTCATCAAGAAAAATTCCGGCATATGTGGTTTTTGTTGTAAAATATTTCACGAATAGGAGTCCGGTATTATTTCTTGAAGACAAAGTGGATGTGTGTATTGAGCAGATAAACTAAATTCCCTTGGGATTTATCGCTTTGCGATAAGAAGGAGGAGAAGAATTAAAGTTTTTTCTTCGTGTCCTAAAAAGCTGATAATTTAATGTAACACTGGAATACGGTATATGTTATGGAAATTTTATATCTGAAGATTAGCAATAAAATTTACAGTGTGTTTTATTTTAAGTGGCGATAATTCATTATTTTTTAACGGGTGGGCCGATTTTCAAGAACTATTTTTAAATATAGTACTCCGAAAAGTCTACATTCTGGTATGCATTAGGTACTTTAAGATTCGCCTTTTCCATAGCCTACTACAATAACAACTAAGACCCTAAAAACGACGAAAGCATGGCTTTTTTTACCTCTATCAATTTGGGCACATCTGGAACCCACAAATCCCAAGTTTCAATATCGTAACTTATATAGAGTGTTCACAACTTAAGTGCAAAGAAAGGAAAAAGTCGACTTTTTGAGATTGCCCTGTGTAAACGCTACTGAGTGTCTTGCAAATGTTAGTTTGCCAATGGATTAAGAGTCAGCTAGTGTGTCAATTCACACAATGTCATCCGCATATCGTAATAAAGAGAAATATAGAAAAGAAATTGGCCCGGCCGGCAGTTTTGTTACTATATGCGCCACGAAGTTTTAAAAATAAGTCGACTTGCCAAATAATACGCACTATCAAACTGTAGATGCTTCGTTTTTGTCCATAAGTCCATGGCAATCTTGATAAAAATAGGAGACGCTACCTTGGAAAATTGCAACGAATATATTTTGAACGGAATATTCATTACAGTGCCAAAGAATTTAATTAAACGATAGAACTTTCTTGTAAAAAAACATTTAGCAATTTAGAATAAAAAATCGGCTTGAAAAAAAAATTAGCTAATTGTTGAAGTCGAATTTATTCTACAGGTATCCGATATTTTCCGTAGATTTATTAAATGCAATTTTTTACTTCTTGTGAGTATACAATTTATAGTTCAAAATATTCATTCCAAAAAAATTAAATGGAAATCCACTTATCACGTGTGAAATAGCTATACATATAGTATCCATAATATGGTCAAAGCCCCAATAGGTTTTTAAGTTTGTCCCTGTGCAATAAATGTAATTCAAAATCGAATTCACATTTCGCGGTCCCATTTAGAAATTCAATTTGTGTTTGCTCCCTAGAGCAATTTGGCCATCGTATTGATATTCCCTCTCTAATTCAATTTAACTTAACAGTGCCAAAGGACGGCTTAAACACGACTAATATTCGACGTATCAAAAGACCGTAATGAATATAATGAATAGGTGCTTAGTTGAAACTTGTTTAAAAGACATTGGCCTATTTTGGGGCACGTTTATCTTTCGTGTAGCTAATAGGAGTGATAATATGAGACGAACTTCGGAGAACCATCTCAAATTTAAACGAAACATAATGGCTGATCAAGTTTCTCTCCAAACTTTGCGAAAGTTAATTATTTCATTAAACTAGGCAATAAACGTTTATAACGTTTTAATATTAAACGAATAAATTTAAGGTAACTACGATCTATTAGAAAGTTTCGTAATTTTTTAACTTTTATAATTTGTTTGGATTTCCGGGAAACAATATGAGTATCTCAAAATAAATGCCAAACTTTCCCGTTTGTTTGCGAATTCAATTTGCGTTTGTTCTCCAGAATAATTCGGTTGATAGCAATGATATCCGCAGTAATCTGCCGCTGTAATCCAATTTAACTCGAAAAATACACCAAACAGGATTGGAGGTAAACTTTAAAAAAATGAAAGAAAATTACCTATTTCAAAAATAAATACAGTGTACGTGCTTAAAAAGGGATAACGCAAGGGGAAATATTATTTAATTTCTTAATTTTTGAGGAAAAATTATTTGTTTTAAGTCGAATTTTTGTGGGATGTATTGAGAAAAACTGTTGTCGCTGTTGATAGCCAAACTTACTAAATAAATTAACTACAAAATTATAAATATTTTGCGTTTTCGAAAATGTGATTTAAAAAATAAAAAAGTAGCCACAACCGGGATTTGAACCCCGGACCTCTCGCATCCAAAGCGAGAATTATGACACCTGCCAATATGAACTAATGAAATGACATGATTCTTGAAATATTAACAAATCAGGTGATGATTTCAGGGATAATACCTCTAGTGGTATTTTCGTAAGTAATATCATAAGGGCATCTAATTTTTCCGAAAAAAATCGAAAAAACACGTTGCTAAGTAATATTTTATAACAAGAAGCATGCGAGTGCTGGTGGCAACAAAAATTCGAGTCGAAGACGAGGATTTTTGCACCTGCACGAATGCATTTTGTTAAAAAAAATATTACTTAGCATTGTGTTTTTTTGGATTTTTTCACAGGAAAAATTGGATGCCCGAATGGTATTTGACAAGACTATTTCATGAGTAACAGATTATTCCGCATACGCACATAGCTTACAAAACATACTACTTGTTATACAACAGCTGTCAACTTTTGCCGCGGGTAAACTCGAAAAAACTGCTGACAGGTGCTGTCATACAGTTTTTCCATCTAGAAGCCATTTGTAATTCAAAATTGCGCGTTTGTGATTGGTGGAAATTAAGACGAGGGAAATAGTCGCTGAAATCATACTCTCTTAGTCACGAACCAGTTACGCTAAACCAATATTGCAGCTAAAACTGCTAAAACTTTCAGTTAACTCATTGATCGTTAAATATCTATTAGCAAAAAAATAAATTCAGAACCGAAAGCCTAACGTAAATGACAGCTGTCAAATGGATTAACTTTTAAGCATGGTAATTCAATTATTTATATACGGCAAGTTAAGTAAAAAAAACATCTGACCTCAATGTCTAGAGGCATGATTCTCGCTTTGCTTGTGAGAAGTCCTATTTGTCATTGTTACATTCTCTTTTTAAATGTTAATAGACAATACCTTTCGTTAATTTATCACTCATTATAATCCCAATGCTAAGAAAATGCCATTTTCAGCTTTGGGATTATAATTCGTAAAATTAAGGAAAGGTATTGTCGATAATAGGCACACCACTTGTTATATTACCTCTGATAATACCACTACCTAGTGGTATTATCGTATGTAATATCACTAAAGTCTATCCAAGTTACAGCGGCAGTAGTGGCTTGTAATTCTGAACTAATTCTTTTAGAAGTTCTAAAAATTGTGTTTTTACCTTTCGTGGATCTTTATAAATTTCCTTAAATTAAGTAGCAAAATAAATTTACAAAATATACTGCTCGCGATCCGATCTAAAATATGTAGGAAACTGGACTGAGGGAAGAGCCGGCCCGGCCCTGCATTCTGCTCGCCGCGTAAACACTTGAGATTTTATGACGGCCAGACCAATAAGAGAATAGGTCACGTGGTGGCCAATGTTTTGATCCACTGCATCTGTAACTTGGATAGACTTTAGTGCCGGAAATTTTATCGATAATTTTTTCGAAAGCGCTATTTTGCCTAGAAAGATCACGAGTATAAATTGGGCTTTTATTTTCTGATAAAATCCCGAGAGCGAAGCTCGAGGGATTTTAACTCTGAAAATAAAAGCCCAATTTGTACGAGTGGTTTTGCTAATGGGCAAAATAGGGCTTGAGAATAAAATTATCTAGAAAAATTTCCGGCACGAGTGGTATTTGTCGAGATTATTTCACGAATACGATTTAACAATTTCTCTATTAATTTTTTCTATGTTTACATTTCCAAAACGAGTCATTTTGAACGAGTTTATTGACAGCTTCGACTGTAGCGTTCGAATAAACATGTAAACAAACATGACGCTTGGGTATCCAAGGCAAATGCGATTATACCTACACCCTGTCGGCGTTGGTTTATTTTCTGAATGTGTCATAAATTTAAACGGAGGCGGAGGTCTAAATAACAAGAATTTATCAATGTAAAAGTTATATAAGTTCATTGATATAATGCTTAATAATACCGCAACATAATTTATAAGCTGCATAATTTAGAACAGTGTGAAACACACAAACTTTAAGAAGTAGGTACGTGTTTGTATCCAACAGATTCGCGGTTGCTAAGCAACGAAGTGATAATTTGCACAAGTGCAATTACCGGTAATTGCACTAGTGCAAATTATCGCTAGCAGAGACATATCATTGGTTGGATTTTTATGGAAGGAGCTACCTTATTGGATGCAAGCAGTATGAGGGAAATAATCGCCGACATCTTTACCTGATTCTCAGAAAAATCTAAGAGACACAACTGAATGTTGTGAAGGAGAACAATCTCTTCTAATTGGAATGGCAGGTAATCATTTCCTTGAGAAAGCCAAGAACGAATAGAAGTTATTTAGTGCAAAGTCACTACAGAGTAAGTAAAACTGCTCCTCGGTATCTAAAAAAGTAAGACGGATGTCCCGAACTATGTAACCTATTTATGTTGAATTGATCGTTAATTTTGCTATCCAGCGAGAGTCCGTAAACGCCGAATCGAAGATGGTGCCGGAAACTCGACCGGAATACGAACTAAAAACGGGGCCCTCACTCCCTGCAAATTGCCGTTTCTGTGTCGTCGAGCGGAGGCAAGATAACATTCACGGCCGCACAATGGCCTTAATTAAAAATTGTATACGGCTCTAATTTTTCGGGCGCGCGAGTTAATTAAGTTTTTGAGGTAAACTCCCGGGCGTGGTACCGTGAGCTTCTGGCGCGGAACTGGTTTAAATGGGATTTCCGGCTTTTTCGTCACCGGTTTTATCGTTTGAAAAACAGTTGAAGGTTGAAGTGAGGGAAAACCAGGGACCCAGCATTATACTTTCCAAAGTGAGGACTATTCTTTCCTCATTCTAATGGTATCAGTGATGCCAAGTATGCCATTTTATTGGAGAATCTATGAATATAACAAGTACTTTGATTGTTAGTAAAAATTAATAATGATTTCCATGATTTCTAAAAATTAGACTTGACAATGTTGTGTATACCAGTGCAGAATGCGGCAACTGCCAAATTAAAGAAATTTATTTTATAGTTGAAATTGATTTCCAGCAATTATTTCCACAAATTTAAGTAATAAGTATGGTAAGTCAGTAGTGCCGATTTTGCTTACTTAAGAATTTGTCGCTATTGCACCTTGTTACCAGGTTCCTCAATCCATTTGTAATATATGTATACTTGAATTTTCTTCCCTTGTTGAATGTATCTACCCAAAGAACTTTCACAGATTTCGGGATGGACTAATAATAGTAGTAGTAATAGTGGTTCTAATGGTGTAGTTTTTCTCGGTGTTCATTATAAAATTTTTGTAATTATATTCCTCTCCCAAGGTACCTCACAAACTTAAAATAAACTTGTAGTCGTAGATAAAAATTCTTTAAAAAAAACCTGACTGAAGCTACCTGCTGAATAATTTAAAATTTTCGAAATACGATTTTTGTTTTGAACTACCTACTTATACGTAATGCCCACGTAATGGGAATTGTAGGATTACTGAAGGTGATACAGGAAAAATCTGGTTGCAATTATTGGGACTACTACAGGCGGCCGCAGTACCTTTAATTGACAAATCTGGGTATCTGGAAGTTAGAAAAGTTAAAAATTGTGAATTATGATGGGAAATATTTTGCCTCCTTTAGAATCTATGGCACTGGCATGGCCCATAAAACCTGATGGCAGTTGGACACTGACATATAACATAACCTTGTATCAGCCCCCTTGTGGTCTCCTTGGAGTCAACAGAAAACAAACTTCCCCTCAAGGCTTCACTTTTCCTATGTGAGAGACTGTGACATGCTGGGTCCCCTTATTTTAAAGAGTCCCTGGGGAAAACGGTCTGCAGAAAACCAGTGAGCCGTGGATCTACATAGTATAGAAGATGCAAGCCTCAACTGGCAACTACAGTAATAGATATAAATTGCTTGACTGAATAATCTGGACTAATAAAACAAACTTTCTGCTATGGATTAACTGAATGATTGTTTTACGTCTATGTCCTCTTTCTTAACTAAGAGAAGCCTTCAAAAAGTAACTAGAAAGTTCATTTATGAAAGCATGTTATATAGGTTATGTTAAAAAAATTGGGGAATCCTTATTTTGCTATAATTTTTAATTCGGTCAAAATAAGAGGTATAGTAAATGACCACGAAAAATTCTTTTTCAAATTATTACTATTTAAAATATTTCCTGGATAGGTCCTGTCTGAAACTCATGAATATTTATGTAATTTATTCGCCACTCAAAACGTGATAATAATTTTGTAATGCGATTATCGTTCGATGTAGTGGGCGAACAGTAACTCCACATTTTGTATCCCGTCAGTCAATATTTCCAATTACATTTTGCTAGTTAGGATAAACATGAAAGGTTTTTTTAAATATATCGTTATTAAAATAAAGGCTTTGCCAGAAGTTACATATTTATGCAGCGACAGTAACATAGCGTAATTAACATAATTAAAAAGTGGTTTCAAATTAAATAAGGACCTTAAATCCGAAATTCGAAATAAATTCAGGAATAATATATTTTTATAAAAAATAAATTTTATAAGCATTAACAACTACCTACCTATTCAACTAAGTATTTCTATCTAAAATTACAAATGGCAATTCAAAGAATTTTGACTATTATTGTAGTCTAGGTCATACAGAGTGTTCGTAAAAAAATCAAAGTTGACGAAAAAAAAATTTATTAAAAAATTATCCAAAGAAAAAAATGATTTTACATTAGCCCCATAGGTAACTGTCAAATATGTTGACGCTGTCGTTTTTATTTTCATTTCATTCATGGCACACCTGATTAATAGAGCAAAATAATTAGGGATATAATATAATGCCGAATTTTACAAGGCCCTTCATAGATTTCTATAGAGTGTTTACAAGCAAACGCGGACACACTGTATATAGTCGTATACATGCGCAATATGCGCATGCGCCCCACGTTTTTCGGCTAGGAGAAATTATCGATTTTAAACTAACTTCCCGATGAGCTAGAGACTTGAAACTTTATACACAGCTATATACAGCGTGTCTCAATTTGATGGTGAACACCTCAGAAATAAATGAAGGACAAGAAAAACAAATAAAGTCTATATTTTTTTATTGGTAGTCCCAAGGAAGAATATCTCATAGGCGATGGTATCTATTTGGATGGGGAAATTATATCATGTGCTGCTATGATTTTTTGAAATAGCGAATTCTCAAGAAATTCTATTAGCGTGATCAAACGTATACCAAATTTGGCAAATAATAACTGCATGAAAGGTGTTCATTTTACAAATATTTTATACCCTCAGTAACAAAGACCCAAAATAGAAACAATCGTATCAAGCAAATTATGATGAAAACAAATCAATTCGAAATAAAAATATTCAATTTATTTCACTTAGTCTAAAAAAGTCCCTTTAAAATAGTTAGGAACAATTTTAAAACTATATCCATTGAATTTTAATTGGGTTTTTCGCCACCAAACTGGTTAAAAGTCAACTTTTTCAAGTTACCTGGAAAATTAATAAATTCTTAACAGTAAATAAACTAAACGTTGAACTTGAAACTTAAAAAATATCTTCAACAAATTTGTTTCCTGAGCTTTCGGAGAATAAATCTTCCTCCTTTCTCATAGATCATGTCACGTCAAGGTGAAATGACAGATTAATAAATTTCAGGTTAAAATGTCATGACAACAGACACAATAGCCTAGCCACCTGTCTGATATTGTACCCTGTGTTCTACCTAATTATTTATACTAACTTCTCTTTGAATAAGTGGCAATAATATTTTACTGAATTCCACTGAACATTCAGCAACACAGTTGTCTAAGTTATAAACACGACTTAAATCTTCTATATATATTTCTATTGATTGATGAGTATTTTTTAGACAAAATGAAATAAATTGATTACTTTTAGTCCGAATTGATTTTGTTTTAGTCATAATCCATGGCACGTATTGTAAGGGACGGGCCTGACTATAAATTATTGCTTACCTGGGACCATATGAAATTGCATTGTGTCGCTTCAAATATACAGGATTCAATATCATCGATTCGGAGAAATCGCTGCTCCTTTTATAAGTTCGGCAGAATATAGATCAGGGTTCCAATTCGAATGAACGAGCAGTCAGCGACAAGTTTCATTTCAAACGGTAAAAAAGAAGCTGTAATAATAAATATATAAACACGGTCGGGGTCCAAATTGGGCACTTTTCTGATGGACACTTTTTTGATATGCAAAAATTAGTTAAGGGGTCCATGGCTTGATGTTCGAGCACAGTTGATTGTTACAAACTGTATGCCGATATCTCGGTTCGTTTGAGAGGTACAGTCGCGGACAGTTGGTATCGAACGACCTGAAGAGGTTTCTCGTGGCTATCGTTACAGGGCGCGCGGAGACGGCAACATCGCGCTGGAGTCTGCAGCCGGCCGGTCTGCTAAAAATAGAACCATAAAATGCAAATTACAGCCTCCAGCCTCTCACAGCAAAGGAACAAAATTCGAGGAAAATGCAACTTTGTGCTGGTAATAATTCCAACCCCAGTGTTGGTATTTAATATTTCGTACTATTTTATCATGTTACTATACCGTCTAGTATTTATGATAATGAAATAAAAAAATAATAAATATCAAGGCTGAGATTAGAATCAACACCACAATAAAAGTTGCTTTTTCTCGAGTTTCCTTCCTTTGCTGCCAGCACCCTGTATTAATTAGGAATATGAAATTAGGTAAATCCATAGCCACAATAGAATTCCGAAGAATTTCTCAAAAACAATAATTTAATATACAGGGTGTCTACTTTTAAACATATGCAAATTAATAAAATCTTTATTTTTGGAGATAATCCCTGAACATTCTTTGTGTGAAAGGCCTTCAAAAATCGCTTCTTTTAGCCTTCCTATCATTTTCAAAAGGCAAATCCAGGTCCGGCTACGATTTTTGAGTGTTTTTTTATTTAAAATCTACCAATACAGCGTTAATCAGGATCCCCCTAAAACCCCTTTATATACCAAATTTGAACAAAGAATTTAGAGAGAGATCTATTCTACAGGATGTCAAGGTTCAGCAAAATAGGAAATTTACAGGCATTTGGCGAGTCAAGTGTGCCATGGAATCCCGTCAAAATAGTTTAATTGTCAACAGAACCACTCAAAGTGTTGGTGTGCAAAGATTCAATACAGGGTATTTTTCTCTGCCCCATCTGAAAATGCTGAATTTTTATGACTTGACTCGCCAGAGATGCCTGAAGAGGTTTCTTTAAATTTCCTATTTTGCTCAATTTTGACATCCTGTAGAATAGAACTCTCTCTATATTTTTTGTTCAAATTTGGTATATAAAGGGTTTTCGACTGTCCTGATTGACGCTGTGGTGTCAGATTTTAAATAAAAAAATGGCTAAATGGTTTTTGTGAAAATCGGGGGAATAAAAAAATCGTAGCCGGCCCTGGATTTGCAATTTGAAAATGGCAGGATTGCTAAAATAAGCGGCTTTTGAAGTCCTTTCGGACAAAAAACAGATCAAGCGATTATCTCAAAAATTAAAGATTTCAAGGATTTGTATAATATGTTTAAAAGTAGATATGGGGGCTCTTAATATTAATTAGAAAATGTATGGCACAAAATTAATGGATTATCGGATTACCTGAGTTGAAATATTTTAGCATAGATATTTATATCTTTTTAAATAGGTATTTATTAATTATACCTACCTGCACTTAATATAACTAAATTTAGGGGATTAACTTAATAATTGTAATATTGAATTGGATGTAGATTTTGAAAATATCGATTATACCTGCTCCTAGCCCTTTGTATAAATACTAAGGTGGGTGGGCTAAAATTATTTAGTCAGTATCCTAATTCGAGAGAGTAACTAACAGTGTTCGTTATGCCTCGTTTGAGTGAATCCGTCAAGCACCGTATCATCGCCAAACTAGAAAATGGTTGGGCTATTTCCCGACTGGCCGAAGAATTTGGTGTATCTAAAAGCACCATTTTCAATATAAAGAAGAAATATGACGAAACCGGAAGCGTGGAAAACATACATAGAGGAGGAAATGTGAAAATTACGTCTGACCAACAAGATGAGCAACTAGCTAATTTTTGCCTTGCAAATCCGTTTAAATCCGCCGTTGAAGCAGTATCTGCAACACAATTTCCAGCAAGTGTTAGAACTGCCCGAAGGAGATTAGATGCAGCCAATCTGAAATCTCGCACGGCCAGCAACAAAATTCAGCTGACCGAGGCTAATAAGGAAGTCAGGTTGCAGATATGCCGAGAGTTTCAGCGTTTACCGCCACATTATTGGGAGAAGGTAATATTTAGCGACGAAAAGATCTTTCAAAGCCATTACAATGGCAAAGTGCGAGTATATAGACCTTCGGTGAGTTCAAGATATGACGAAAGATTTGTGTCACCCAGGAAAAGGAGTGGGCATTTTTCCGTCAACATATGGGCCTGGATAAGCTACCGTGGACCTGGCATTTGTTGGAGAATCGACGACCGCTTCACAGCAGCTCGCTATTGCGAGATACTCGAAGGCGGATTGTTACCAACTGCAACGGAAATGTATCCCGATGGCTTCGTTTTCCAGCATGATAACGCTCCTGTGTATACAGCAAGAATAGTTCGCGAATGGTTCACCGAAAACAACGTAGAAAAGTTGCAATGGCCGGCGAAGAGTCCTGACTTGAATCCCATTGAGAATGTGTGGGGCAGAATGGCGCGGACAATGGAGAACTTCGTACCCGAAAATAGGGAGGCACTTTGGCAGAAGATTCAACAAACGTGGGATGAAGTCGTAACCCATGATCTCTGCTGCCAACTCATAGATTCGATGAGCAGGAGAGTTCAGAAAGTCATCCTATCCCAAGGTGGGTATACTAAATATTAATATACATATAATATAATAATGGAAAATGCATTTGATTTCTTGCCTTTATTTAATTATGTTATAGTCATAAAGATTTTAATGGGTTTATAGTTTTTTCGGATTCTTCCTGTGTCGGTGGTTCTAATAAAACTTCGTAATCATTATATCCAGCTTGTGGAAGTCCTCAATCACCTGAAATTATTTTATTTTATCCAGGTAATCACATTGAGGTCCAGGGAGGTGTGTAAAGCTTGACACGTGTCCCTGCTGTGTGTCTTCTGATGTTATTGATAAAGGTATGCAATTTAAATAATAGAGAGTTATTGCAGAAATAAATAACGTCGCGCTCTTTTTTGACGTTATTTTGACATTTGAGCATGCGCAGTCGTAGTTTGACATAAGGTCGTCCATAATAAGGTTATTTTCCTTTATTTTTGTTTATTGTGTATACCATAATATACGTTATTTTTACCTTATTTGTCACAATTCTTAAAATAAATTCTGATTTGTCAGAAAACGCTAGTGTTCTGTGAAAGTAGGACTTAACCTAAAATGTTCGTTGCTTGTTTGCGTTTGCACCTTGTTTGTTTTCATTAGTCTTTCACCTTGGTGTTCCGTGGTTATTTGGCTGTTTTCCCAGTTTTTTCCGGAGCAAAATTATAAAAGCACATAATATTCTAGTGAAAGTGTAGAAATACAAAACAATAAAGTAAACGTAAACAAGCCCTTAATTTGGATACATAAATTACGACTTGCAATAACTATTGTCAGAATCATAAATAACGTATGAGAGTATTCAAATAAGGTCGTCTTAAATACTGCTTAATGCCAAAAACAGTTTCTGCAATAACTCTCTATTAAGTTACAAGGGTAATTTTATGTCTGTGACCCCCTAATCTCATTTATCTGTTGAAGGGCATTTTATGAGAAACAATGGAGCATTGCAGCACCACGAAAACCAATTTATTAAAACTTCTGACCAATTTCTTCAAAAATAAGAAAAAATAAATAAAAGGGACACCCCTTTTATTTTATAATCATTTATGTTTAGGACTACGAGACCTAACAACTAAATGTTGGAACAAATACTTATTTTGCAAAGAAAAGAATAATTTATGAAAATCCTTTTAATTAACTTTTTTAATTCTAGGGTTATTAGCTAAATATATTTTTAGTGTTACTACATATTTTTTTATTATAACATAAAAATACATTTTTGTTGCAACGCAAAATATTTATTAACTTAATGTCTAAAACCGCTGACAACTATACTTAGTGTATTTGGAAATGAAAGGAGGCCATAAATATTGATTGAGAAGGAAAATTCGACCATTTCAGTGGCGTGCTCTTTTGCTAAAAATCTGATGAGGATAAATACGCAAATTAATATTCGGGCGAGTTATGTAGTATTTTATGACGGACTCTCGAGCCTCTGATAAAGAATTTGCATTTATATTTATAATAAGCCATAAACCTTCCTTTCATTTCCAAATACACTATGTATATACAGTATGTCCACAGAAGAGGTGTTGAATAGGAACACTTTCTTATCTTTAATTTTACCGCAAAAAGTTACTCTTGATAAAAACTTTGCTAACATTTCTTATGTGGAAATAAGTTGCTAGGAAAAGTTGTTCAAAAGTAAAGGATACTCCATACTACCAATTTTAGAAACAATTGGCACACTTTGATTTATTTGAAAAACATTTTTCGCTTTGGCCCTATCACTGCATTAAATATATTTTTTTTATGTAAGTAAGCTTATATAAGCATAATAAATATGGCAATTTTAGACGGCTAGGTGATGTTAAAAAATAAATCGGCATCCATAACCAACTTTTCACGCAATACAAAAAAAAACTCAAGTCGACAAAAATGTGAAAACAAAACTATCAATTTATTTAATTTTTTTTTGATCAAACAAGATCTTTAATATGAGAAAATTTGTCTCTAATTTGAATAACTGTTGATGTTTTTAATTGCTATTTCGACTTCACACTTTAAACAAATTAGCGGGAAAACTAGTACAAATTGTATGAAAATTTTCTTTTGTCAATGTTCTTGCGTGATCTAATTGCCGCTAATCTCCAATTAAAATTTTCCCTCGACTTTCAAAATAAATTGATTGTTTTCAGATTCTTGTTGATTTAAGTTTTTTTTGGTATTGCGCGAAAAGTTGGCCATGGATACCGACTTCTTTTTTTAACATTAACCAACTATCTAAAATTTACACGTTTTTGTTTCTTAAGATTTTTCAGTAGGGAGCCAAATAACTACTTTAATAAACTAAAACAATGGCCTTTAATAACTAAAACAATGGCCTCAACAGAGCCGAAGAGCCTGTGTAATTTTCAGAAACTATCTGAGCACCCAGTTGCATAAAGCTTCTCAGTGCCATCAATTTTCAATATAAAAGTTTTCTTCGGTATCTTAAAATAAATAGGTATGTTACGGCTATTTAATAATTTTGCTCAATTGGAGGTTTTTTTATATTGCGCGACAAGTTGACCATGGATGTTGATTACTTTTTCAGGGCCACTTAGCTGTCCAAAATTGTCACCTTTTTGTTTCTCATGTTTTTTTTGTAGGGCGCAAAATAAGCGAGGAAATCGCGGTGGTAGTTTAAAAAATCATACTGTATACTTGTGAACTGTTTTAATAAATAGTTTAATACTGATTCCTTAATTTTTTTTAACCCTTTCGGTGACATCGGCTTAATCGCTTGCAAAGAATTCTCGGAACAAGACACCCGTTCGAACCATCCGATGCCGAAGGCGCGCGCTGTTGCCGTCTCCGCGCGCCCTGTAACGATAGCCACGAGAAACCTCTTCAGGTCGTTCGATACCAACTGTCCGCGACTGTACATAGTATTGTTTTTTTCGAGTTTCTTAAACCATAACTTTATTTTCGATTTAGGTAAAAACCTTAGACAAGGGAGGAGAGAGAGGACGCATAATCCGGCCAAATTGAGTGTGCCCAGTTTGGCACCACCAGTGGCGTATCACGTGGGACTGTTAAAGAATGAAAAATGCCTATAAAGCATTACTGTTGGTTTGTAAAGGGACCAAATTTCGACAAAGCAACAAAATCTTAGTTGTTTGAGGTGGTATACAAATAATACAATGTCTTTTTTCCTTGAAGGTATTTTTGTAACTATAAATATTTACCTATGAAAGGTTATTCCTGATACTTTCTGCTCACTACGACTCTTGCAACCAAAATCTGAACAAAACACCATTATGATGCCACAAAAATAGCAATGTCTTCAGTTCGTATTAGCACAAAATCACAAAAACTAAACTTGCTGTCACACACGACGTCTGGCACCAAATATGACGTCGCAATGATATTTGGGCACACTCTCTTCTATTATACACGTTATTACTCGTCCTCTCCCCTCCCTTGCCTAAGGTAAAAACATTAAAAATATTTTCTTTGGTTTAGCGGTTTTAAAGAAAAAATCCTCATATGTGTCTAGTTTGAATCACATGGTTCTAATAAGGCTACTATAGGGCTAAACTTAAACCCAAGGTTAGTTTATAGAAAGGTTAGGACATTCGACGACTTGGAAGGGAAGGGGGGGGGGGGTGAGAGAGGCAAAGGCCGCAATTTAAGTTGGTAGCATTTACACGTGAATTGGCGATTTAGTAACTTCCTAAATAGATAAAGCTTCCATCCATAGGCGCACACAGAAATTTTTGGCATGTACTTTATTTATGGTGTATATTTATGTTGTTTTTATGTCATTTCTTCATTTTGATGTTTGTGCAATGAAATAACGGAACTTTGTGGAGTATGTTAGTGCATCGCATTTTGGTTTTATGTTTGTGTTTTTACTTTGTTTTCGGTTTTTAATACCCGTGTTGTCCCTTTTGATACGCCATTGGCATCAAGCTGAAGGGCAGCTGGTGAGAGCGGCACCGTCGCGCGATGTTGCCGGTTCAAATGGACGGCCTTTGGTTTTGTTTAAGAGTGGGGGAATGTCCTAACCTTCCTATAACCTAACCTTGCTTAAACCAAAAGTTCCCGTTGATAAATGAAAAAAAAATACAAGGAAAAATATAAATTATTATTATTTAATAAATCGATTCCTGGAAAAACGCTAGAGAAAAATAAACTTTAAAATTATCAGTTGATACTAAAGGAAAGGAAAAGCTATGTGCACAGAACTTATTCACCATAACAGTTGTTGTTCTAATTTCTTCGGTCTCCATTATCTTATAAAAGTTTCCCGCCGAGCATTTTCTCATGTATAGGTATACTAGGATAGATTTCGTTGTCATCTGCACTGCTCCACTTAATAAATCTACCGGAAAATTTTTTCTATCCGAGAGAACTAACCAATAAATTTCCTTGGACTCTCTCTTCGACCCCGGGTCCTCGGATGCCCTGCATGTCCTGTTTTCCTTCGAATTATGAGGGCGACACGAAAAAACCATCAAGGCCCGCGAATTGATGAGGCTCGCAAGAACTGCAATAAACAGAGATCAATGGTGCGCATAAAATGGTATGCTAAACGTGAAAAATTGATTCGAGAACGAAAACGGAACGAAAATAAAAAAGGGGAGAATGGAGTTTTTTAAGCAAAAAAAGGAAAGGGGTTATATGAAAGAGGGACAGTTAGGCAGAAAATAGCGCTGGTGAAATTGTGAAAGTCCAATGACGTAATTCTGGCTATATTCAGATATTCTTATCGACCTATCTGAATTAGCATGTATAATAAGAGCTGAAATTGTTACTAGGGGATCTTATAGAAATGATTTAGACTTCCGAAATGACTTCCCTATGATGTAAATGTAAAACACGTAAGTAATAGGTACCAGAATTTATTGTTGATGATCAGACATTTCCTGGTAAAATTTAAAACACGTTAGTTAAACGCCTACGTTAAGTTTTCGGGTGGCTGGTTGCCTTGTAAATGGCTGCCCGTTAGTGCCGTCGCTGCTAAGACTATATTGCTTCTGAAAGCACCTGTAAAATTGACAAATTAAGCCTGGCAGTTTATTAACTCTCGCGATAATTATTGCAGAACAGCGGTCGCTATAAACCCAGCCGTTTGATAGGGGAAATTGAACCGTAGACGCCGAAACGACGTTTATGTTCAATTTTGTAGCTATGTTGTCCTAGAGAAGAGAGGCGATAAGCTCGGCCTACTAAGAATGTAGCTGTTTTCAAACAAACTAGAAATGTAAACAAAACGTTTACTACATAGAGAAACTCAGGCGAGGCCAACGATAAAGACAGGCCATGGCGCTAACGTATAATCGCTTAGTCACGTAACCAACGTAGTACTATACTATAATATATAATATAATAAAAGGCATTTTTGGAGATAAGTAGAAAAAACAAATTTCGTAACAATTTGGCGAGTTTTCTTTCATCTATTACATTATTGGTTTTGTGCATCCAGGCTTTCTCTAATTGTTTTTTCAAAATTTTCAACCTGCCTCAGCTGTTTTGGGCTGAGAGTTAAACGGCACTGCACTCAAATATTTTGGCACATTCTCAAAAATTGTTGGGACAACACCTTCCTTCAGCTTAGGTGATATTCTCTATAGGTATTTTCCTCCCACAACACATTTGTCCACTTTAACTGTTTCAGTTTCTTGAAAATGTGTTAGCCACACATACTTAAGAGTTTTTTAGAAATTAAATCTCAATTGGAATTTGACGAATCCATTTTTGGCGCAAATTTTCATCCCGAGGCAAAGCAAATGTTGTTATGGTGACATTTTCTTCCTGGCTTTTGTAATATGTATAAATAAAATATAAACAGACCCAATATTTGGTATTTAGGTTATTTTTTACGAAATAAAAATGAAAACTCACCTCAGTATACTGTACTTAAATATTGACGAGGCCCCAGTTGAACGGCAGCGTGAAAGGCCGAATAGGAACCGTATCAGGTGAATGGTGAATACAAAATACACAAACCAGAACGTGGTCAACGGGAACGGCTTCCAGCCACCCGGACCGTCTAAACTCGCGGATCTCCCGTGAGCAGTTCATCCGTCTGTGTATCAGGCTTCACTGTCCATTCCGGGGGGAGAATTCCCCTTACAACGCTCACGCGTCGACGCGAGCAGCACCAATACTCCTGGACGGCACGACTCCCACCCAGAGGCCATAATAACACCTGGGCGGTCCCCCTCCGCCAGAATACAAGCGCACTAGACACAAACTTGTTTCTAAAATATAAACTAAGACGTTTAAAAACACTATAAACATTTAAAACTTCTCAAAACCCAAGCTGCCGTTATGTGACAAATGGCATGTAACGTCGGACTAAGATGGTGACGTGATTTTTGTGCGCCATGGCTTGTCTTTAGGCCTCGGAAACTCTTGTAAATGACGTCATTTTAGTCATTTTAAACATGAGGAGAAACAGGGGTTTTAATAATTTATTAATAAAGATTTTTACTGACCGTTGTCATGCCCGTAAGGCATTAAAATTAGGTGACAAATGAAAAATAATTTTGGAGTTGTTTCTTGACATTTCTGTTAGTACCTAAAGATCGAAAGTATATAACTTCCAAACTCAGCATCTAATTTGTAAAGCATGTATTTGAGACTAAATAAATATACTTGTTCTGTTTATTATAGGATTTCTAATAAATTAATTTATATTTTTTTATTAGTTGTTTCTAGTTTTTAATTATATGTTTACCTCAGAAACATAAATACATTCTGTTGTAATTTAAAATAGGGCAGACATTTGCCTTTTTTAAGCCTTGTTTAAATTTTATTTGTGCAGTATTATGCGTCAATATCTACCAACTGATAATAGAATAGACAATAGACAAACGTTCATAAACATTCGATTTTAAGTACCTACAGAAATCTATAGAAGAAGAAAGGTTTCCTGAAATATCCACCAGGGTGCGAAAAGCCACCACCAGGGTGAGTAAAGTCACCATCTGGGCGGGACCCCAGTCAAATTTCAACACATTTTATTTTGTCTTTCACTGCTTTTGTACACGTATAAAAAGATTGCTACATTTTATCAGCACCCTGTGCAGTGCAACCGCCTAGATTGTACCCTGAATGTTTTATAAGTTACCGAGCGCTCCTCAAAAATACATTTTTATTTCGTCCGTAATGCCGTATTACCCTTGAAATTGAACCGACGAGGCAGCCTTCCGCTTACCGTTACATTTCCACTAAAATCGATTGATAGCGAGCGCGCGCTATGCAACAATTATCGAGAAGTTCGGTATACTGCTGCACTTAATTTGTCGATGTTAAGGGTGCCCTCATAAGCAGTAAAGTTTTACTATAGCACGGATTAACGGGATGCTGAGTGCATGTTATACGCAGCGCCTAATATAAAGTTAAGCTTAATTTAGACACTCACTTAACGGCCATTAGTATGGTAAAAGCGGATTCGTGGTATGTATTTGTTCGATAACCTCATACTACAGAATTTATTTTCCTTCCGCTGTTTTTCGTATTTTTATTATTAAAACAATATTCACAAAAAATGCCATTATTGTACAGTATCCATATCCCTTCAATAATTTTGTATTAAATTCCGCCCTTATTTTTAAGACTTAACAACTAGGTAGTTCACCGTCGTGTTACAGCACACAATGTATGGAAAACCTACAGCGATGTCTGTTTTGCCTCCACGAGCTCCTGATGGTACGAATCAATAAATATTCTGAGAGTATGTGCTTCGAATTCAGCCCTTTTGTATTTTAAAATGAGATTTAAAGTAACGGCACGTAAGAAATTGAGCTTATCTTGTCACGTGTTTCCACTAGTCAGAACTCTATGTTACAATGTCGAAATACAATAATGCAATAATGGAACACAATAATGGTAAAATGTCTGTTAAAAAATGAGTAAGTTTGTATGACAGGTCTAAAACTATTTGTTCAAATAACACAAAATTTGAGGTGGAAATTAATAATAGGTAATAAGACCTGACTGAAGCTATACCTGCTTAAAAATTTAAAATTTAGGATTTTTGTTTTGAACTACCTGTACGTAATGTCCACGTAATGGGAATTGTAGGGTTCCTAAAGGTGATACAGGAAAAATCTGGTTGGAATTATAGGGACTACAGGTCTCTTTATCCAAGAGGGCCTCAATTTGCTCCTATTATTTAGATGCCAGCGATTTTATTAATAAAAGGCAAAGGCGCACTTAAAAAAGGTGCATTACCTTCAACTGATACATCTGGGTATCTGGAAATTAGAAAACTTAAAAATATGCATATGTTGCTGAGTCCACAAGAAAAGTTTTTCAGGAATGACAGCAAAATAACAATGCTAATAGAATTAGCGAATTAAATCTGGAGGACCGACCAGCAAATTTAACTATTCCTTATATTCCTGAACTATCAGATAAGCTAAAATGCACAGGCAATTTTTTTAATATCAGGGCAGTATTTAAAACCAAAAATACATTAAGATCGATACTAGTTAAAACGAAACCATTTAACTAGCTACAAAGTTCAAAAAATTGCATTTATAAAGTTCCTTATGAGTGTGGAAAGTTCTATGTTGGGGAAACTTGTAAGCCATTTGACGTTCGTTTAAAAGAACATAAAAATTATATCGGGCAACGAATATTCTATTTTGCACTTCATTACAAAACACATGGCAGCTTGACTAAAATCGTATCAAGATGCATATTTTTCGAATAAATGAAAAATCAGTTTTTCATATGAAGAACCCAGGATGATTATCTGATATTGTGAGAATATACGCAACATGTTGCCCTTTGAAAGGCATACTGAGTAAATACACGTCCAAAAATCTGTCACTATCTCCTGGTCTATGTGGATTTGGATAGTATAAATGTAGGCAAAAGATGGACAACATTCGAATATCTCCCTGTCTTTGATATAGATCTTATTTTCTCTGTAAAATAAATTTCGTGAAACAGGCATACGTAGATATTTGCACTCTCCATCATTTTCTTATTAGCGGCACCTGTCAAAATTGCAATGGAGGCGAATATTTTAAAAAATAAAGATAGACACCCTGTAAATGTCAATATTCGCCATGCAGTTCTATTAACTCATTTAACAAAACTATCCTTATACAGTGTGGATAGAAATTGTGGAATATTGCTTATATTTCTTAAAATATTCCTCATATCAAAAACTTGTTTTAATAAAAGTGTTAGGGGAAATTATTTCCCGTTTAGTGATATCAGGCAATCCTTCGTAGCACAAAAAATGTGGTTGCCATGGTAACCGACTTGATTTTTTTAAATGGCAACATATACGTTTTTTGGTGAAAATTGATACATTGGAACTTTCTGAACACGATACAATACAATTTTAATGGGGTCGCATAAGAAAAAAATACAAAAAAAATTAAGTTTTCTATTATGCTATTGACAATGTTTATCGAAATAATTATTAACATCAAGTTAGCCATGCCAAAATCAGAACAATGCGAAACTGTCACTAGCTGTGTAACTGTGTACATTGTTACACTAAACGTACTTTTTTATTCAATTTTCTGTGTACTTAAGTACTTAGTATGTGAACCTGTATTCTTTCCGTTTCACTTAATTCAAGCGCCATTATAACTTACTAAGTACTTAAGTACACAGAAAATTGAGTAAAAAAGTACGTTTACTGTAACAATGCACACAATTGCAAGCAACTGACAGCTTGTGACAGTTTCCCATTGTTCTGATCTTGGCATGGCTAACTTGATGTTAATAATTATTTTGACAAACATTGTCAATAGCATAATAGAAAACTTATTTTTTTTTTATTTTTTTCCCATGTGACCCCATTAAAATTGTATTGTATCGTATTCAGAAAGTTCCAATGTACCAATTTTCACCAAAAAAAGTATATGGTGCCATTTAAAAAAATTAAATCGGTTACCATGGCAACCACATTTTTTGTGATACGAAAGATTGCTTGATGTCACTAAACGGGAAATAATTTCCCCTAACACTTTTATTAAAACAAGTTTTTCATATGAGGAATATTTTAAGAAATATAAGCAATATTCCACAATTTTTATCCACACTGTATAATACATGGCAGCTTGACTAAAATCATATCAAGACGCATATTTATGGAATAAATGAAAAATCAGTTTTTTATATGAAGAACCCACAATCACCTGGTCTATCTGGTCTAGCTCCTGGTCTATGTGGATTTGGATAGGTATAAATGTAGGCAAAAGATTGACAACATTCGAATATCTCTCTTTCTTTGATCTAGACCTTATTTTCTCTGTAAAATGAATTTCGTGAAACAGGCATACGTAGATATTTGCACTCTCCATCATTTTCTTATTAGCGGCACCTGTCAAAATTGCAATACAGGTGAATATTTGAAAAAATAAAGATAGACACCCTGTAAATGCCAATATTCGTCATGCAGTTCTATTAAATTGTTTAACAAAACTATCCTTATATACCTACTATCACAATAAATTAATTTTTTGCTAACTTTCTTCTTAGATTAACCTAAAGATTTCCAACTCAAGGCTTACATTATCCGTTCACATATCGAATGAAGTAAAACTGCTATCTGCGGTGAACATTATAAATGGCACCGCGTTATTCCCAGTCATTAATAAAACTTTCCTTCTACGAGCACCCCTAATATTAACAAATTAAGCGCGGCAGCTTACTAACTTCGCGATAATTGCAGCAAAATAAGCTCGCTATAAATTAAGGTACTCGATTTCAAAGCAGATTGAACGGTAGACGAGAGACTGCACTTTAGGTTCGATGCCGGCGTAATATGGCGTTAGGTCCTAAATAAAAATACAATATTCTTGAGTATCGCACGGCAGCTCATAAAAGTTTCATGGGCTGGACTAAGCGATTAAGTAGAACGCTTGTACGGAGGTCTATTTTGACCGTATGGGCTCCTAGAAAAGCCGGCAAATAAATAACATATTTGGGTGTATATACTTTGAACGCAGACCTTTCTGCCTCAGAAATTATAGTAGAAAACGTCAATAAAAGTTGTTTATCAAGTTACTTCGAATGTTCATATACCCATATTAGATTTAGGATTGAGGATAAAACATAAATACATAATTAACCTGAAACACTTAAATACCATATTAATGCTCTACAGGGTGTCCCGTTAATAATGATCCATAAAGCAACTGCACATATTATTATTTGGGGCCAAAATATGACGATTAAGGCTAATATGTCTTATAGAAATGTTGTTTGTTTAAGAGATACAGGGCATTGAATTCAATTTTTTTGAAATTAAATTATGGCTACATCTCCCAAAATAATGAAGCTGCTGAACTGAAATTTGGCACTGCTATGTTTTTTAGGATAAAAAAAATATCAATTTTGCTGTATCTCACAGAGGGCGCCACTTGCGCTGTTTTTGGATCGTGTTTTTACTCCTAACTTTTTTGATGTTATCTTTTTGATCTTGC
The DNA here is from genome assembly GCA_963920635.1 of Pseudeuparius sepicola. NCBI lineage: Eukaryota > Metazoa > Arthropoda > Insecta > Coleoptera > Anthribidae > Pseudeuparius > Pseudeuparius sepicola. The sequence continues at coordinate 12,726,866 of OY987303.1, forward strand.
AGGTCCATCATTTCAAGGCATCTTTTCATTCTGCAATAAAAAGGTACTCTTGTTTTATAACGATAAAATCAACCGTTTGCGTTGAAATTGGCAAAATGTGCCCCGAAACACTTGTAGACTCCAACATTCGAAAAATAAAATTCTTACGTGCTACTTTCAAATCTTACAGATTCACTGTACCATTTAAAGTGAGAAAAAAATTGCTATGAACAATGTACCAAAAATGTTTTGTTTTCAAAATGGAACGGATTGAAACTTGGCAAAATTTTGACACTCTATTTCAAGAAAACGAATGGTGTTTCGACCAATGCCCATCTGACATTTTTTTCCTCATTTTGAATGTACAGTCGATTTGTAACATTTGAAAGCGGTAGGTGAAAATTTTATGTTTCGAATATTGAAGTCAACATGTGTTTTGGGGTACGTTTTGGCAATTTCAAGGCAAACGGTTGATTTGATCGTTATGAAACAAAAGTACTTTTTTGTTGTAGAATGAAAAGATGCCTTAAAATGATGGACCTGCAACATCAAAAAGATAACCTCAAAAAAGTTAGGAGTAAAAACACGATCCAAAAACAGCGCAAGTGGCGCCCTCTGTGAGATACAGCAAAATTGATATTTTTAGCTTATTCTCCATCCTCAAAAACATAGCAATACCAAATTTCAGTTCAGCAGCTTCATTATTTTGGGAGATGTAGCCATAATTCAATTTCAAAAAATGAACTCCAACGCCCTGTATCTCTTAAACAAACAACATTTCTATAAAGCATATTAGCTTCAATCGTCATATTTTGGCCCCAAATATGTGCAGTTGCTCTATGGACCATTATTAAAGGGACACCCTGTATATTTTGACAAACAAGAATTAGTTTTGAAGCCAACTTTAAATTGCTTGGTACATATAGGTACATGTTATGAATAGCTCTCGTTAGCCTAGTTAGTAAAATTTCTTTCCCTGTAGTTCATACAATTTAAGTGCATTTAACTTGGAGATTATTACTCCAGGATAAGCTCTTCCCATAAAATCTGGAGTTGGAATATAGAGTAAATTGAACGGCAGACGGCCATTTTAGATTGTATTTCAGAGATACTGGCGATACTGCGACGTTAAGGATGAAATAAAAATACGATACTCTGGAGTATTGTGCAGGAATTTATAAAATTTCCATGCACTAGTCTGAGTGCTTAAATTGAATGCCTACACACCAGAGAATATACTCAATAAATGTTCGAAAATGTGTGCTTTGATTCACGTTATGATTTAAGTTAAAATTTCAACCACACAAACCCAAAACGCGTTTACATGCTCCGCTTGGTAGCTTTTTGAAAATTTTCTAAATGTGGCGATTTACATAATGGCTTTAAAACTGATTCCCAACCTTCCCAAGACGAATACAATACCCATAGAATATACCTTAATGCGTTGAATTAAAGAAAAGTCGCCCCCATAAATGTCTTTCGATATGGAAATAATTCAAGTCGATTTTGCTTTAAAAGTGAAAAGGAGACAATTATATTTCCCTCGCTCGATATTTTCCCTGTTAAAACTAATCTGTTTCGATTTTAATATAGAAGGCTGAACTAGAACACTATAAAGTTACTTGAAAATTTCATCATATTATCGATTAATTTGCTCTTAGTTACTAGGTCTTTATGCATGGATTTTTTGGCGCCCGCAGTCATATTTATATTTTACATGAATTTCCAATTAATGGAGAACTTAAAATTATTGTTGCTGTTTGAGTAAATAATTTATGTTTTCAAGTTTTAAATGAAGCAAAATTTATATTGGGCGATATATTATGAATAGCCATCGTTAACCACGCTAGTCACTAAAACTTCTGCCCCTGCATTAATAATTCTAACCAATTAAGTTAATTAAACTTTGCTACTATTACTGCAAAATTGAGTCTACCTATAAACTCTGAAAACGGATTAAAAAATTGAACACTAAACTGGCATTTCAGATTCTATTTCAGCGTATCACGACGTTAAGGATGTAATGGACTAGTATTACCTACACTCACCGGCACGAAAAACGGAGCACTTATAATTTTTATTTAAAAAATGTAAAATTTTAATACTTTGCAATGGTTTATTATTATAATAAGTTAAAAGCAAACAACAACATGTTTTAAGTAATATCTAACAACAATTAAACGTTTATTTGAAAAGCAAGACTAGACTGTTTTGAATAAAAATTTCCAAAAATTAAAAAGTACACAAGTCTTAGTTGGCCATGACTTTTCTTTTGTTTTTATTGTTTTGACAAGTCTGAGTTTAAAGAAGTGAAACAGTTCAAAGCTGTACTGCGTTTATTTAAGGTAAAAATATGGCTGTTAATCCTGAAACAGCGGCTGCTATTGTTGCGTTGCTTCAAGACGGAAGAACTGAGCGATATGTTGCCCAACAATATGCCGTATCCAATAGCACTGTGCACCGTATTTATACACGTTTTTTAGAAACTAGAGCTTACACCAGACGACCTGGAACTGGTCCCCAACGAAAAACTAACGCTCATGATGATCGCTTCATCCTCTTGCAAAGTCTACGAGATCGTCGTGCTACAGCTGTAGAAATCAGAAATAGACTTCATCATGTTCGGAATACCAATGTAAGCGAACGTACAGTTAGACGAAGACTTGGAGAAGCCAATCTTACCAGTCGTAGACCTGCAACAGGTCCAGAGCTTCTTAGGCGTCATCGTGTTGCGCGACTTCGGTTTGTCAGAAATCATGAGCACTGGGGTGAAAATGATTGGGGGCGAATTTTATTTACTGATGAGTCCAGGTTTAGCCTGCGATCTCCAGATGGTCGCGAGAGAGTATGGCGAAGACCACAAGAGCGTTTTGCAGAATGTACCTTCAGTCCTAGAGTAGGATACCAAGGAGGTTCAGTAATGGTGTGGGCTGGAATTTCTCTGGAGGCACACACTGAGTTGTACATCGTTCCAAGAGGCTCCTTAACTGCTGCCAGGTACATTGATGAGATTTTGTTGTCCCGTATGTTGATTTTATTGGAAATAACTTTCTTCTGATGCATGATAATGCCAGACCTCATACCGCAAGAATCACTCAACAGTATTTAAATGATGTAAACATTCCTGTTTTGGAGTGGCCAGCGTTAAGTCCAGATGCGAACCCGATTGAACATGTTTGGGACATGCTTGGGCGAAGAATGCGAAGTCGTGTTCCTGCTCCTTTAACCATAAATCAGTTGAAACAAGCTCTTTTAGAGGAATGGGACCTTATTCCTCAAGAGGACATTCGCCATTTGATTTTAGGCATGCCACGGAGAATGCATGCAATCATTCGAGCTCGCGGGGGTAATACCCGTTATTAAAAATGCTCCTTATTAGTTTTTGCTCAAAAATCGTTTAAGTTTTGATTCATTTAAGGACATTTTGCCACAACACCAATGTGGGTTTATCGTTCTAATTTTTTAAATTGTAACAAAAGTTTTTATTTTAAAAAAAAAGCGCCCAATTGTTATTAGAAATTACTTAAAACATGTTGTTGTTTGCGTTTAACTTATTATAATAATAAACCATCGCTAAGTATTAAAATTTCACATTTTTTAAATAAAAATTGTAAGTGCTCCGTTTTTCGTGCCGGTGAGTGTATAATATACAGCACCATAGGAACAGTTTTTGCTTTAAATTAGAGCAAAAATGATGTGGCCAAGCGATCTTTGTGAGCTGTCAAATTTGACACTTGTTGCAGAAAGTGTCGGAAAGGGGCATTTCTAAATACAATTTGAAAAATACGTTTCTACTGCGATTTTATAAATGTAGCAAACTTGCAATTCATTTAGGTATACCATGGCCAACTTACCGCTTCAACAATTTACTTATTACTTAGAAATTATGTTTTCAGAAAAGGTGAGAAAACTAAAGGCTAATTTAAAAAATGTCTTCTCTTGACAGTTTCCCTATATCTCATATCCATGTAATATTTTCTAGGATTAAATACTCGTGTCTTTTCAAACGAACGATAAAATTATTGGAACTTTGCCCCGCTCCTGTCAACTTTTTTATGGTTGCAATTTTAGTTTTTAGAAGTGTGGAAAGTAAATAAAATATTTTTTCACTACCAACCTGAGAAATCACAATTATTTACCTCATTCATCTAATGAGAAGTAATATTTCTCTACCTAGGTAAATAATGAAAATAAAAAATACCTAGGTAAATAATGAAACATTTTCTATATGACATTTAAAAATTATTTTAATTTTGTCAGCTTGACAAATGAACTCCCAGGCTAAATCTATACAAATATGTAAAATACGGCAATATTTCAATGTTAGTAGTAAGAAAAATTCTATATACACTTCGGTTGAGAAAACCATTATTTGAAATGGTGGCTCACTTCTCAACCTAAGTGTATAATATACTATATCATGGAGCTGACGTGACGGTAAGTATTACACAAATAAATTAATTTTTACCAGTTAAGTAAACTTTGGATTAGTAAAAAAATAGTTTATTTGAGCTATCAAAAATCGCAACTTCATTTCAAATTTTGCCCACTACATAAAATTTCAATTGAAACATCTTTTTAAAATACATATTTTTTCAAATTCGATTTAGAAATGCCACTTTCTGCAACAACTGTCAAATTTGACAGCTAACAAAGATCGCATGGCCACTACTGTTAATGTCATTTTTTCTCTAATTTGAAGCAAAAACTATTATATTACCGACATCAAATTATAACCAAAGCTATTTAAAAAAAATACATATGGTGTGGACTGCTGACAATGTACATTGCAACAAGTTTCATAAACTTTATTTTAGTTAATACACTCATATGATAAAATTGTTAAAATTAAACGCAATGTATACCCGGTACATATTACACCATTAACCTTCGTAATCCACTCGTTAGTATAATTTCTTTTTCTATGTAACTCTAAGAAATGAAGTACATTAAACTTTGCTGTTATTGCTGTAAAACGAGCTCCAACTACATAATCTGAAGTTATATTTTAAAGAAAATTGAACGGTGGACGGGCACTTTACATTCAATTTCGCGTAATACGCCGTTAAGGACGAAATAGAAAACATTATATTCTGGAGCATTGCGCGGGAGCTTATAAAATTTTCATGTACTAGCCTCGGTGATTAAATTGAATGCTTGCAGCGGGATATGTTTCGGCTACGTGGTCCCCTAGAGAATGCAGTCAATAAATGTCTGAGAGTATGTGCTTTGAATTCGGATCGTTGTGATTTCGAACTAAATGAGAAATTCAAATTTCAACCACATAACAAAATAATCTCTCCAACAAAGCGGAGACTAATACAATAACCACAGAATATACGGGGTGGCTTATATAAGTGATTTTGTCAAAATATCGATGGCTTTTTCAGCGGCCTCCCTTCCGTACAATTTTTTTAACAAACCGAGTATAAAAAAATTTAAAACAATCGGGTAGGTATATTTTACCCAAGGCTACACATGAGCTAATCAGCCGAAAATGTGTATAGATCCATTATATTTTCGTCGCTCTTTTATAAAAAGTTCGGGACCCGATTTTATCTGTTATCTGCATAAGGCCTTTGAATTGCACCAGTCTCATTGAATAAATCAATATTTATTCAATGGTTTATTCATGATTTATTGAATAATTACAATTCATCAATGAGGAGAATAGGAACTTTACCAACCTATTCAATTTCTAATAGTCATCTCATATTACTGGGTGATATAAAAATATGTTTATAAAACAAATTAAAACCATTCCAATCCACCATCCCGGGAAACCTGTAACATAAGCATATAAATAAAAGTAATCCACAAATAAAGTTAATAGGAGTTCCGCCATAAACCCTAGAATTTAAATTCCCCCATAAAAGTCCCTAGACCGTTCTATTCCTTGAAGATATAAGGGATCCCTAATCCGCCAGAGGTAATATACTAGTTTTAAACCGCTGCTACGATAGAATTTGAAGTCCTATCTATTATTAGGAATAAAGGGATTTTCGGGGTAGTCTTCCCTTAATAGGTCTCCGCCTGCGGGTGGAATAGGAAATGAAGTTTACCACCTAGATAGTGAATCTTGTAACATGTAGGTCGCTAGTTTATTTATTAGAGCCTATATATATTGGCGGGGTAGTGGAAACTTCCACCAAGGTTCAGCTTCGTACAAAAATGAAATTTGTGTGGCACTCGGGAACGTATTTTACAAAAATTTAACAAATTTCAGATTAACAACCTTCACAAACCAGACCATAGACTTCTTCGCCCTTTTTATACAACCTTCAGCAACCAAACTATACAATTGATCAGTATTATGTGCCCAATGTAATAAGGTACTGATTTACCTATTAATCGACAGTAAAACGACGAGTTTTAATAGGTAGTTTCTATATAGACGTACATATGTTGACACTGAGACACAGGAAGAAGTATAACTATAGTATAGCAGCTTCTGCACTTGTTATGGAATCATCTTTAACCCATTTCCCAAAATAAACTTTCCAAACTTTACCAAAATTCCACTATGATATTAGTTTAACCGTTGAGTGAAGGAATATAATTTCCCTCATCAGTTAATGAGCCAAATATTGTTTTGCAATAAGACGGTGCCCCAGGACATAAATCAAATGCTGTCAAGAGTGGATTGGTTCAAATGGATGGACTGCCAGAAGCCCAGACTTAACCCGGTTCGATTCCTTTCTGTGGGGTACTTTGAAGGACCGGGTATATATGTGGAGAGGTCAAATAATATCGATCAAGGAGATCATAAAGATGAAAGAGGTAGGTATCCTGGTTAACTACAAGAAAAGTGTATTAAGAAGGTATGCTCTCTAAGTTGCACAAAATGGAAGCATTAAAGAACTCCTTCTATAATTTAATTTAATTCATAATAAAGTAATAAAGAATCATGCTATATCCATAAATATGCCTTTTATTAAGACTAAAATGACAGAAAAAATAAAATATAATTTATGGAAGATTTCCACAGCAGTATTGCCTTTGGTGAATTTTCAATATATTATTGTATGTAATTGTGGGCATACAACAGTTAATGTAAACTGTCAAATCTCTATTTATAATATTCTCGTAATAACTGTTTTGGAATTTCCATGGCAATTTTGATTTTTTCCGAGATTCCATTTTGTGCAAACTACTATACTCTATTCAAACTAAAGGCAAGTGAAACATAAACACAAGTTTTTGCATGGCTAGAGCGTGATACTCACGTGATCCGCTTGCTATTGGCCAGCCGGCAATAAAGTCTGGCCCGGCGGGCGAGTGCAGCGAGTCGTTGTTTCTTACAGAGGTGTATTGAGTTGCAAGTGGACCTTTATTTTTTCCGATATAATTCTCTTGCTGTTTATTAATTGTTGGAGCAACGATTTGTGTTAATAGTAGAAATTTGCAGGTAAGTGAATGACTAGGTGTGCCATCAAAGTTTGTTTTTAAAGTTCTTAATACTGGGGCATGTTATTTTAATACCAACTTTATATTATAAAATTCACAGAGATCGTCCTTAATGCGGCCCTGCCTCGTATTAGCCCTCAGAATTGTTCACGTGCTTCCATCGTGTAAATGTTTACGCGCCACTTTCATTTAGTTTGAATAGAGTGTAGAGCAAACATATAAGATATCGTCGAAACCAGAAAAATGCGTAGATTTCGAAAATCGAGAAATGTACAGGGTGTTCCATCTAAAAAAACATAAGTTTGGTCTATATCTCGGAAACGGGACATTCATATGTTTTTTTAATACATACCTAAAATCGCAAGAATATTTTATACAATATACCTTCGCTTTACCGCCATATTTTAGTGTAATGTGCGCTCTACCTGCGATATTTAAGCATATACCGTTGAGTGAGGAATAATTCACTCAACGCATATACATGTTTTCAAAAAAATACAATGCCAAGTTTTTAACGGTAATTCGTAATTATGAATCGCACATTACAATACACTAAAATTATTACATACAATTACATTACAATCATTAATACTGCCAAAAACCTATCTATGTACATTAAAATTAACATACGAGAACGATTAATTGTATAAAATATTGTCTCATGACTCCAAATATAATTTAGGGCAATGGAAACAAGTTATTTACAAATAAACGGTTTTTGCCAAATTGACCTTGAATATCTATCTATAATAAGAAATTCTATGAGACTTTTGAGCTAACTTATAAAATGTCAAAACATAAAGATCTATACAAGTTTATAGCTTACAATCTTTCATTCCGAGGTTGAATCCCTATTTGACTGGATTATAGGGTAATAATTGTCGGAAATGTTTGGAAACTGGTATATAAATATAAGTACATAATCCAAAAATAAAGTTAAAGAATTTAAATTTCTTCATAAAAGTCCGTGTACCGTCCTATTGGAATGACCTGATTGGTCCAAATGGAATTGACGTATCATTTCACCTCGCTGTCATTTGTAGGTCGAGGACCCCATCGTTCCGCCGCTGACCGCCGCCCCCTCCACCGTCAGGTCTCGCCAATGGAACGCCCTTATACAGAAAATTGAAATTACTTAAATATTGAAAGGGCGCCCTTTGTGTTTAATATCGGCCAATTATTGGGGGCTTTTTTCATATTCAAATTAGGAGAGGGCCGCCTTCGGGTTCCTCGGCGCTTAATTAGCATACCCCCAGAAAAAAATACGACGCCCAAAATGCGGGGGCGGGGACTCGGCCGCTGCCGTTTAGGCAGTTTTTCCGGAAAATTTGGCCCGGGAAATGAAAGGGGGACAGGGGAGTGTAATTCGAGGATGTTATCGTTTGTTTTGGTTTTTATGGCGGTTGTGAAGAGTCGGTGCAGCATTTTGGAAGAGGGGAGTTTCAAAGGGAACGTTAGGTATTGCTATGGACCACAGTCGACTCTAAGAGAAGCCCTGAAGTAGAGAAAACTGGCAACAACGGATACGGAGGCAGTGTGTCTCTGGGTGGAAACAGACAGCCCGAAGTGCTGGCGACAGCTTTTTTATAAATTTGTTTGTGCAAAAGTGAAACATTTCTATGAAAGTTCTTTACAATTTCAAGCCTCAAGATGCCTAGAACCGTCGAGCGGGAAGCTAGAACTTAGTTATACAGGGTGTCCCGAAATTAGCCTGCCATAATTTACCAGCGTCTTCTACGACCTAAAAAATGAAAAAAGTTTCTATAAACATGGCCTCAAAAATGCCCCTTTATGGGGCTATAGCCCCCGAAAGATGCAGTTTCACAAACGGGTTTCTATGAATATTTCCAGAACGAACGAAGATAAATCTCTGAAATTAGGTATGTGATGTACCAGTGACATTTGACATTTACCGAGGTAGCGAGAGTTAGACATTCTTAATCATAGGCGTCCCAAATGGGGAGGTTCAGGAGTTTAAATTACCCCACAATTTTTTTGTATACTTTTTTCCAGATTTCTTTCGAAATTATGAAAGTTAAAGGTATTCTACGAAGAAAAGGTGCACTTGTTGAACTTCGATAGCATGCATCGTGTTCGAGCAAATTAGTTTTGAAAATTTTTTGCAGAGTGCCATGAAAATGCCTATTAGAAATTAGCCTGCCATAATTTACCACGACGTTTTTTGATACAAGAAAATGAAATAAGTTTCTATAAACATGGCCTCAAAAAAGTCCCCTAAGGGGGCTATAGCCCCCGAAATGGACACTTTGGCAAACGGTTTTTTCTAAATATTTCCAGAACGAACAATGATAAAATTATGAAATTTGGTGTGTGATATACCTGTGAGACTTGACGTTTACCGAGGTAGAGATAGTTTGACATTCTTCATCATAGGCGTCCCAAATAAGGGGGGTCAAGGGGTTAAAAATATCCCAATTTTTTTTGTAATGTAATGTAAACTGTCAAATCTCTATTTATAATATTCTCGTAATAACTGTTTTGGAATTTCCATGGCAATTTTGATTTTTTCCGAGATTCCATTTTGTGCAAACTACTATACTCTATTCAAACTAAAGGCAAGTGAAACATAAACACAAGTTTTTGCATGGCTAGAGCGTGATACTCACGTGATCCGCTTGCTATTGGCCAGCCGGCAATAAAGTCTGGCCCGGCGGGCGAGTGCAGCGAGTCGTTGTTTCTTACAGAGGTGTATTGAGTTGCAAGTGGACCTTTATTTTTTCCGATATAATTCTCTTGCTGTTTATTAATTGTTGGAGCAACGATTTGTGTTAATAGTAGAAATTTGCAGGTAAGTGAATGACTAGGTGTGCCATCAAAGTTTGTTTTTAAAGTTCTTAATACTGGGGCATGTTATTTTAATACCAACTTTATATTATAAAATTCACAGAGATCGTCCTTAATGCGGCCCTGCCTCGTATTAGCCCTCAGAATTGTTCACGTGCTTCCATCGTGTAAATGTTTACGCGCCACTTTCATTTAGTTTGAATAGAGTGTAGAGCAAACATATAAGATATCGTCGAAACCAGAAAAATGCGTAGATTTCGAAAATCGAGAAATGTACAGGGTGTTCCATCTAAAAAAACATAAGTTTGGTCTATATCTCGGAAACGGGACATTCATATGTTTTTTTAATACATACCTAAAATCGCAAGAATATTTTATACAATATACCTTCGCTTTACCGCCATATTTTAGTGTAATGTGCGCTCTACCTGCGATATTTAAGCATATACCGTTGAGTGAGGAATAATTCACTCAACGCATATACATGTTTTCAAAAAAATACAATGCCAAGTTTTTAACGGTAATTCGTAATTATGAATCGCACATTACAATACACTAAAATTATTACATACAATTACATTACAATCATTAATACTGCCAAAAACCTATCTATGTACATTAAAATTAACATACGAGAACGATTAATTGTATAAAATATTGTCTCATGACTCCAAATATAATTTAGGGCAATGGAAACAAGTTATTTACAAATAAACGGTTTTTGCCAAATTGACCTTGAATATCTATCTATAATAAGAAATTCTATGAGACTTTTGAGCTAACTTATAAAATGTCAAAACATAAAGATCTATACAAGTTTATAGCTTACAATCTTTCATTCCGAGGTTGAATCCCTATTTGACTGGATTATAGGGTAATAATTGTCGGAAATGTTTGGAAACTGGTATATAAATATAAGTACATAATCCAAAAATAAAGTTAAAGAATTTAAATTTCTTCATAAAAGTCCGTGTACCGTCCTATTGGAATGACCTGATTGGTCCAAATGGAATTGACGTATCATTTCACCTCGCTGTCATTTGTAGGTCGAGGACCCCATCGTTCCGCCGCTGACCGCCGCCCCCTCCACCGTCAGGTCTCGCCAATGGAACGCCCTTATACAGAAAATTGAAATTACTTAAATATTGAAAGGGCGCCCTTTGTGTTTAATATCGGCCAATTATTGGGGGCTTTTTTCATATTCAAATTAGGAGAGGGCCGCCTTCGGGTTCCTCGGCGCTTAATTAGCATACCCCCAGAAAAAAATACGACGCCCAAAATGCGGGGGCGGGGACTCGGCCGCTGCCGTTTAGGCAGTTTTTCCGGAAAATTTGGCCCGGGAAATGAAAGGGGGACAGGGGAGTGTAATTCGAGGATGTTATCGTTTGTTTTGGTTTTTATGGCGGTTGTGAAGAGTCGGTGCAGCATTTTGGAAGAGGGGAGTTTCAAAGGGAACGTTAGGTATTGCTATGGACCACAGTCGACTCTAAGAGAAGCCCTGAAGTAGAGAAAACTGGCAACAACGGATACGGAGGCAGTGTGTCTCTGGGTGGAAACAGACAGCCCGAAGTGCTGGCGACAGCTTTTTTATAAATTTGTTTGTGCAAAAGTGAAACATTTCTATGAAAGTTCTTTACAATTTCAAGCCTCAAGATGCCTAGAACCGTCGAGCGGGAAGCTAGAACTTAGTTATACAGGGTGTCCCGAAATTAGCCTGCCATAATTTACCAGCGTCTTCTACGACCTAAAAAATGAAAAAAGTTTCTATAAACATGGCCTCAAAAATGCCCCTTTATGGGGCTATAGCCCCCGAAAGATGCAGTTTCACAAACGGGTTTCTATGAATATTTCCAGAACGAACGAAGATAAATCTCTGAAATTAGGTATGTGATGTACCAGTGACATTTGACATTTACCGAGGTAGCGAGAGTTAGACATTCTTAATCATAGGCGTCCCAAATGGGGAGGTTCAGGAGTTTAAATTACCCCACAATTTTTTTGTATACTTTTTTCCAGATTTCTTTCGAAATTATGAAAGTTAAAGGTATTCTACGAAGAAAAGGTGCACTTGTTGAACTTCGATAGCATGCATCGTGTTCGAGCAAATTAGTTTTGAAAATTTTTTGCAGAGTGCCATGAAAATGCCTATTAGAAATTAGCCTGCCATAATTTACCACGACGTTTTTTGATACAAGAAAATGAAATAAGTTTCTATAAACATGGCCTCAAAAAAGTCCCCTAAGGGGGCTATAGCCCCCGAAATGGACACTTTGGCAAACGGTTTTTTCTAAATATTTCCAGAACGAACAATGATAAAATTATGAAATTTGGTGTGTGATATACCTGTGAGACTTGACGTTTACCGAGGTAGAGATAGTTTGACATTCTTCATCATAGGCGTCCCAAATAAGGGGGGTCAAGGGGTTAAAAATATCCCAATTTTTTTTGTCACATACCAAATTTCAGAATTTTATCTTTGCTGGTTCTGGAAATATTTAGAAAAAACCGTTTGCTAAAGTGTCCATTTCGGGAGCTATAGCCCTCTTAGGGGGCATTTTTGAGGCCATGTTTATAGGAACTTTTTCATTTTTTTGGGTCGCAGAACACGCTGGTAAAATATGGCAGGCTAATTTCTAATAAGCATTTTCATGGCCCTGTGCAACAAAATTTCAATACGATTTTACTCGAAAACGGTGCACGCTATCAATGTTCAACAAGAGCACCATTTTTTCGTAGAGTACTCTGAAATTTTATAATTTCGAAATAAATTTGGGGAAAAAGCACACACAAAAAATTTAGGGTAATTTTAACCCCTTAACCCTCCCCATTTAGAACGCCTATGATTAAGAATGTCTAACTATCGCTACCTCGGCAAATTTCAAATCTCACAGGTACATCACATACCAAATTTCAGAATTTTATCTTTGTTCGTTCTGGAAATATTTAGAAAAAACAGTTTGTGAAACTGCCCCTTTCGGGGGCTATAGCCCCATTAGGGGGCATTTTTGAGGCCATGTTTATAGGAACTTTTTTCATTTTTTTAGGTCGTAGAACACGTTGGTAAATTATGGCAGGCTAATTTCGGGACATCCTGTATACCTGGCTGTAAGTCAAATCGTAATAATAACTTGAAGTAGCTAGGTTTTCTTTGCTTGACGACAAGCGGTCAACTTGTATTCATTTTGGGCTCTCCAAAGGACGAAATTTAAGAATAAAATGATTAAGGGCCAATTGCATAGGCAAACTAAAGTACACTTTAAAATTAAAGGAGCTTTCTACCAATCCAACCGTTGTTTAGTATTGTCGAAAAAGTTTCGTTACCTAATGTTAAATTCAAAAGATAATTTAGTTGAATGTATTGTAAAATTGACATTAACTGCCATTTTTATAACTACTTATACTTCTGTGTATATTTTGTTACTTGTTACTGCTTTTATTGTCTGTTAGACAATAGGTATACCCAATTATTGAAACAAAGTTCACAAATGTATTTAATTATATTTAAAAAGGGGGTTGAACATCTATTAGAAAAGATAAACTAATCCAAAGTGCAGACTGCTCTATACTGCATAGACCCGTTGAACCGTCCCGCTGCGGCGTTGCCGCATGTTTGCACAGGGCTTGTGAGCTTGAGAATGTTGTGTATGGACTTCGGGCTAAAATAAAGCCGTGTTTCCAATAGACAAATTCGACATTTCAATGAGACTTTTTCAGTTTTTGTATAGGAGACAAGAAGATTAGGTTGTTATAGGTTCCGAAATGAGGTTGAAAAGTTATATGATCCTTTATAAGTCGAGTTTTCATTTGGATATCTGGCTACGTTTGACAAACGATGGGAATTGAAAAAGTAATGTAAAACAAGATTATAGAGTCAGATTCTTTCTAGAAGGCACCCCGTGCATCCTCACAATCTGCAAAGTGAAAAAAAAAACAGTTGGACGACCTTAAAGCCGAGAGAAACTTCCACAGCACGTACCCGTCGAGTAGGTAACCGTGCATTGATTGTGATGGGTGATGACCCTTTGTCAAGTTGTTTATGAAAACCCACCCTTCCGATGAACGTATACGGCTCGATAAGCGGGACCGTGTTATGTAGCACCGCCGATCCGCCCGCCAGCGCCGTGTGTCGGTAAAAATAAAACCAAGCGCGGTTTAAATAAAAACCGGCTCTGTATTTCCATCCGGTTTTAAACGTTTTATTAATAAATTTGACAAATAACAGGGGCGGCGTTTCGGCGCGTGGAATAATGGAAACACGCTGGAAATTATATGTTACTTGCACGTCGTGGTTTGAGTTAAAAAAAAACGTAGATATATAAATATATATAAAGAAGCGTAGAAGAGTAATTTTTGTTTCATAGTATTTTTAGCATAATTTCAGAATTTTCAATTGGTAGAATGTCGTTCTTTTTATTAAGATAATTTAGAACTTAGCATTCATAAGTTATAAGGACAAGTAAATTTTAAAATGGATTTTATAATTGTAACTATGAACTAGAATCACCTACCAGATACCTACCAGATACCTACAAACTCTCTGATTTTTCGAGGTAAACACCCAAGACCTTAATGGGATTCCATACGTCCTAATCTAACTTTTATACTTTGTGACTGGATATTATGACCTTAATTATTCGAGTTTACACTAATTTCAATTTATATTTCTAATGGTATTGGTAAATTAAATAATTAATTGTTATATAACTCTGCAGTTTGTTAATAGTATTGCCTGCCTAACCTATGGTTACCTGCATTATTGAATATACCTATTTTAAGTGATCATCAATTTATTAGAAAAGCCCATGGATTAGCTGCCTACCTGACAACTGATAATACCCACTAAATAATCATATGTCCCTTTCGTTAAATATAGCATTCGTTAAAAATATTGGTTTTATTTCAAAACAGTGGATACATTGTTTGATACCACAGTTAAACATTTCTAAAAAGTCAATAATGTGAGCGTAACACCATTTCCACAAAAGTAAGGTTGTTATTTAAGTTAGCTACACATTTTTTCGATGATTTTAACCGATCTACAGTATAACTATAATTATTATTATTGTCCCAAGATAAATGACACAAGAGGTGTGAAGAAAATAATTTCTGGCATATTTTCACATCCTGAAAATCAAAGTAGGCCTTGACGCAGGGGAAAAAATAAGAAAAGTTATTCAGAATAAAAAAATTATGCCCACTTGCAAAGTTTGAGACTGATCGGCCTAATTTGGTTTTTAATTTTTCAATAGGCTAGGTTGATTTGTCTTAAACTTTGTACGTGGGCATAATTTTTTATTCTGAAGAACAAAGTTTCTTAGTAAAATTTTCCCGTAACTAAAAGGAAATGGGGCCCTATGGGGATCTCAGGCCAACAAAGATGTAAGGAAAAATGCTTCCAAACTAATCATAAAAAATATAAAACTGTAAGTAGAATACTGAAACTTAAAATTTATGTGCCAAATCTTTGAGTAGGTTAGGAAACAGTGCAAACGTGTTCATTAAAAGCTGATATAACAACTTTAGAGGCATTTTTAATAACAATATTATATGATGCTATGCTTAGAAAATAATTGGAATTAACATTATATTATATTAATATTTATTATTCATATTACCCCTCTATCTATATACCACTACAAAGAATATTATAAAAATATTGCGTCATTCCCTTAAATTTTATATTATTACAGTTGTTTTGAAATGAATTAATTTAAAATATTAAATAAAAATTATATTAAAATTGCCTAATGTTAAAATAATGTAATCTCAAAATCTTGGCATAATTACTGCAAGATTTGAGTTATTAAAACAATGTCCTTCCTAGGTAATTCTCATGTAAGTAAAGCAGCAACTGCCGACTATTTTATGTTAAGATATTAATGAAATAATGAAGATATATAAGTGGATTTTATAGATTTTCCAAAGATCTAACTTCCATAAGACATTCTCTATTCTAGGAAGAAGTGAACTTATTACAAGTTCTCTAATAACTTCGCCGAACTGTTCGTCTCGAAAGTTAGTTATTCGTGGTAGCTTGTTAAAGTGATAAATTTTAAACAGTAAGGCATTGAGATTTTGGCCAGAAGCAATTAACGGAAAAGGTAGATATACGAAATTGAGTGTTTCTCGGTGATTGGGCTAGTTACTAAAGTTCTATAATACCCAGCGTCTGGCAAAACTACAGAACTTCGACTAGCAAGGCTGCGAAATTAATTACTGTCAGGAAATTAGCTTCATTAACAATTTCGCCTTAGTATTGTTATTTGGCAGAGTCTGAAAAATTTATCGTTTCCTCGAAATCCTAATCGACTTTTATAATTTCCGGGGAAGAGGCTATAGAAACTTATAATTGAAGTAGTGTATTCTGGTCTAATTATTAAACTCTCCATGGAACTGAATCTGGGAATTTGTTTATACTAGAGCTGTGACAAGAATGAAAGTTTCTTGGAACTTCAAAACTATAAGATACAAATCTACAGACCATATATAGATACGAATAAAATGACAAGGGAAAACTTTTCTCGACAGAATTACATTGTAGGTATTTTACATGCGAATGACGAAAGTCTTGAAAGTCAGAAAAAATATTTTAGTGATTATGATGACCCGGTATAATGGAGCAGTTAATTCTGAAACAACATACTTATATGTAATGTTTATGTTACTTGTTTTGTTGTTGCGGTTAGCAGTATAGTGCTAGATCTAGCACGTTGAAGTATTCAGGAAACCCTACAATACCAATTTTAATAAAATGAGGCAAAAAAAACACATATTTAATATTCATATCGTCACAAATTATGAAAAAATTCGGGCGCTCTTCGCTCTTCGGACCATTATTTTATTTACTGTCTTTGTTTAGGTACATAGTGAAAAACAAATGAAGAATTTTGAATGTTGGTGAAAGCGCCAGTATTATTGGGTTACCGCACCTAAAGGGATGTGCGCATGACCAGATAGACTAATATGCAGTTTCATTCCTATATCGCGGTGAATAGTAGTAACAAGGCTATTCTCATTGGTTACGTTGTGTGTATTTAGGTATAAAATACTATTCTATGTTTTATATTCTAATATAAAACGTCTGCAAATTTACATAGTACTCCTGGGGGATATGTATTAAATCCCAGGTTAATTTATTTACCTGCTTTACGAACGAGGAAAGTTATATTTAGTGCAAGCCGATCCAAACGTTCCACTAAATTAATTAATAGAAGGTATTTATCTTGATTCGGCGGGACAAGCCGAAAGCAAGAACAAAAAGAAAGCGCCCGGACTACGTGCTTCACATGTATTTCCATGTTTTATCATGGATATGGAAATAGCGGGCGTGACCTTGTAGTTTATTATGTTTTTTTGCATAAAGCCTGTAATCTATAAATTTGTAGCCGGGTTGTGCGATTAGGCACGCAATTTTCTCACGACACGAAAACGCGAAATACCTATCATAACTTTGAAAATATACAGACAACCACCGATATATTTTATACTTAGCATTTTTAGTAATAAGGGTGAGTTTTTTCGATGCCCACTATGGGGATCACGGAAACTAGCAGAGCTAGAACAAAGGGTAAATTGAGAAGGAATTGCAGTTTTGAATGCTCAATCCAATGCCCCTTTTGAATTTTTAAAAAAGTTCATGGCTCACTAGATATTTTGAAAAGAGTGATTTTTTGCTATTTCATCGATCTCTGTAGCTCCGTTATTTCTGATTATGTATACAGAAAAACTGCAGAGACAAAAATTGTAGATAATTTTGGGCTTAATAAGATAATCTAATCCATTTTTTTTATGTTGTTTGTGATTTTTGAGATATGACATAAACTTGTGTTTTTTTAAATGTAAATCATAGTTGGCTGTGGCCTTATCAAATCGGCCATTTTTTGAGCTTTCCAAAAATATAATACTCGTCATAGTTATTATAAAAAATAAAATAGCTATTTTCCGATTTTTTTTAAAATTTTCACATAGTCAGCCATTGAATATTTTCATAATTACATTTTATTGTATAGTAAGACTTTCGAATATTTTATTTTTAGCTGGTGACAAAATGTAACAAAATAAAACAAAAATTATCATGATCGAGCTCCACCACATAATTATTTGCCCTTAAGAAATTACCTGAATCAGCTCTATCCAAATAGTTGGATAGGGAGAAATATACCTATTTCCTGGCATCCCCGATCCCCCGATTTGTCTGTTTTGGACTTATTTTTGTGGGGAACAGTACAAAATAAAGTATGAAACAATTAATTGTTGAATTAAGAGCAGCTGTTTTAGAAGCAATTGCCAGTATTGACAAACGCTCTCTAAGAAAGGCGACAAATTCAGCTTTAAAAAGATGCAATATTTGCATAAATATTAATGATGGATTGTTTGAACACCTTTTTTATGTTAAAAGGTGACCTCTTAAAATAATAATAATTTAAATTTGAGTTTTTTAATTTTGTTTTATTTTGCTACATTTTGTTACCAGCTAAAACAAAATATTAGAAAGTTTGAAGTATGTCTAATAATTATAAAATAGAACGTAATTATGAAAATATTAATATATAAACACAAGTTTATGTCATATCTCAAATATCACAAACAACATAAAAAATTGGATTAGATTATCTTATTAAGCCCAAAATTATTTACAATTTTTGTCTCCACAGTTTTTCTGTATAATCAGAAATAACGGAGTTACAGAGATCTGATGAAATAGCAAAAAATCACTCTTTTCAAAATATCTAGTGGCACTAGATTGAGCATTCAAAACTGCAATTCTTTCCCCATTTAACCATTGTTCTAGCTCTGCTAGTTTCCGAGATCCCCATAGTGGGCATCAAAAAAAACTCACCCTGTATATACACACATAGTAATTAGTAATTATTACTAGCTGCTGAAATGTGCCTAATGCAACCTGTCTACAACCACAGAAAGACAGGAATGCAGAGTTCATCTTGTCAAATATGTCAAATTGAGCCTAAATTTGAACGGTAATAATTAGTCCATCGTAATTCCTGTGGATTTTCTTTCTCAGTTTTAAATTAATATATAATAAATGAAGAACACAGTCTACGTCATAGTTTGTCTGAACGATCTTATCGGGTGTGTGAAAAATTACGTAAAATTTGGGCTCCATTTGACATATTCGACTCTCTGTATTCGGGTCCTCTCTGTGCTACAACCGACTTCATTCCAATTCGATTTCGAACGTCGCACTTAAAATCCGGCAAACACTACCTAGCGATTGGCTTATTAAAATTTTAGTGCCCCTACTAAAACTGGAAACATAGCCGACGCATCAGATTGGCGGTAATAAAAGCCCTATGAAAAATTTGATGAAACATTCATTACGGCATAAAGATAAAGGTAATTGCTCTTTTTTATGGGTCGCAGGATGATTTCGGAATTTTTAGGGGTTTTTGAGAATATATACCGCCGTAAAGTTATGAATTATTAGAGAGCGAAATTGAGTCTCCGCGATAATAAGTATCAGAATAATATTTTCCGGGGATTTCAGCATAGTAGCAATTTGGAATTGGATGAATATTACTCTGGTCATTATTTAAAATGGAGAAGGAGATGAAAGTTTCAAGGATGGTTCCGAATTTTGGTCTTTATTATAAAGAGTCCACAATTTAATTCCTTAGGCTCAGACAGATATAAATATCTAGACAAATCTTATAAATAAATCGTGGACTACGGAAGTGCAAACGTTTTGTTTTAATGATAAAAAATTTATAGTTGTGTACTTGTGTAATAATATTGAACAATGGGACACGAAATGTGTTTTGATATGGTATTGTATGTTGAATGATTAGAATGCCATTTGTTATTATTGGTTTATAGTTGTATTTCGTCTGGGTCCTCAGGCTTCTTTGTTGCCCACATAATGCTGTCTGGAAATCCTTTCTAACTAAGTTTGAAAGTCGACGGGACACACACACGGCGAATATACTTCCAAAAACCGTTTCATTCTTCTTTTTTATATAGATTCAGAAATAGCCGTTCTCGTTATCTACCCAAGAATATCCAGAAGCGAATTACTGCTCTAATTGATGTAGCTTTTTGCATATCGGCGATCTAAAACATATGCTGCCACGAAATTGTCTCCTCGGGACCGTAAATGTGATTTATATATGTTGGGAAGACTGTAATCGCGCAAGTGTCTCAAGAACCCAATTTGCTAATTACTTTTCCTCCGCGTTAACGACTCCAGACAATTTTCTACCCGACAACTCACAGCACGCTATGTTCGGTTTTTATCAACGTTCTGAAATCGAAAATAATGTCTAGGTCAAAGTGAACCAGAAAAAACTGTAATGGTTATTTAGTTATGCCTGTGATGCAGGACGATAGATTTTGACAGGAGTCCAAATATAATGGAATTTAGCATTATCATCATATTGCTCATCTGTACGCGAGGCTACGCTGGCGCGATTTTTCCATCAAATAATAAATTTATTACATCCGCCACGTATATCCCTGTCAAAACAATTCCCATACTCGAATTCTGCCCCTCCCCTCTTACCAAATTCCGCAGCAAAAAAAGCTGCCAGTCTGCTTTTACTTTCCCTTCGGGCGCAACCATCTAATTCGTTCTGTATTCCGCGCTTTTAAATAAAATTGTAGGACAAGTCTCTCGCGCCGGCTTTTAGGGTGGCAACTTTATGCAAAAATTCGGGGCCTTTTTCGCTGCGACGGGGTTTCACTTCAATTTATTACGCGAAATTAAATTGACACTTTGAAAAATACGGGCCCGAATGTATCTGGAGGTCCGCGCGGCCCGCCCAGCGACAGGGGCGGACCCGGGGACTTTCCCCGCCTCTTTTTTGTTCGCGGTTGGAAACTGGATTCCAGTTAAATTCAAAACATCAGAATAATGAGGGTAGAAGAAGTCCTGCATGTTGTTTTGTTTGTCGGATATTGACCGGCTACTATGGACCAAGCAAAACACGCGTCATCTTGATTTTGTATATGTATTTAAGCAAGCATTTTCATTAGAAATGTGTTCGGCTAACCTTCTGAAAGATGAAGCTCCATTGCCGAATTCATATTTGTTAATATTTACTTCAAGAGATATTATTCTGCGAAAGATATTATTCTACGAACTGGTTCAACGTCGGCGTTTCTGGATCGGAAAACGAAAAGGGCACCAGCGAGAGGATATGTCTCGGAAGAGAAAATATATAAATTTTTAAATAAGGATGTAAGATTAGCGAGTGTAAATGTAACAATTACAAGAAAAGGTGATAATGGGCAAACACTCAAAGTTAACAAAAAGAAAAAACTAGTAACCGCATACACGTGTTTCATGCTATTTGGCAATCATCAGTACGGTGCAACATTAACCAAATCAAAAGATAGGCATGATTTGGGAAGCAACAAATGAAGTCCAGGCAGGAGCCAACAGCACATTTGCAGCTTCAGTCAGCACATCCCCTATTTTGGGGCTTGTACTAACATGTATCTTGGGTTATGAAGATTTCCACGCAGGTCGCTTTAGCAGCCTCCGTGGCGATGTTAGTACAAGCCCCAAAATAGGGGATGTGCTGACTGAAGCTGCAAATGTGCTGTTGGCTCTTGCCTGGACTTCATTTGTTGCTTCCCAAATCATGCCTATCTTTTGATTTGGTTAATGTTGCACCGTACTGATGATTGCCAAATAGCATGAAACACGTGTATGCGGTTACTAGTTTTTTCTTTTTGTTAACTTTGAGTGTTTGCCCATTATCACCTTTTCTTGTAATTTTTAAATATATATATTTTTTTAGTCGTCACTAAAGAGCCTCAAAATTGCCGTCAAAAGCTCAGAAATCTGCAGTAAAGTAATGAAATTTTTACCTAAACGTAGTTTCAAATATCATAATCCGAAAACTTACCTCAAACTGCATGAGCTGAACTAGGCTGAGGTTCTAACTGAGAAGTAAATGAACCGAAATTTATAGTATGTATTTGATTCCCAATTCGCTTTGCGGGCATTGCCGTTAACTTTTCTAGTTAATTGAATAATCCGCCGCGAAGCTGTTTCAATCTCTTGCATAGATATAGGTAAGCCTCTGCTTTTAAACGGGAACTAAAGAAAACGTCTCCTTTTACGATCTAAACCGGCCGTGTAAAATATATTCTCCGTGGGCCCCGTTGCGTAAAAAGGAGAATCAATCTTGCTCTTTACGGTATTATTCAGCGCGGGCGCTGTTTATCTTTCCAAGTTTTGGGCATAGTTACAAATGCTCGGCGCACGGCAAAAAATAGCGACAGCAATTCGGCAATGCGAAATGGAAGAACGAAATATCGTCGCCGGTTAAAACAGGCGGCGGTCCCGTTTAAAGTGAATTCCCCAATTTCCTCGTCGAGCTTTGTCCCCATAGAACGTGGGAAGCTAAATATAGGTTTTGGTATTCCTGATAATAAGCTTTTAGTATTTAATGTATATTACGAGGAAAGTACGTAATTAGCATTTCTAGTAAATTTCGCCCTTTATCAGGGAATATCTTAAGAATGAACGTGGGTGTCAGAAGATTATGATGATATAACACTACCTCCCGAGTAACATTTTTGATTACCTTTAGTAAACATTAGTTTTGTATCAGCTTTTTTGTTGTAATAAAAGCAACTAAAGGTTTCTAAAGTTTTTCTAGATGACCGGTTACTTATAGGTTTATAATAAGATCGCGAACTACTGTTTGTAACCTTTTTAATAAAACCTCAAGTTCCTTTTACCAAAAGTTTTATAATCGAGTTATAATAATGTTCATGGAAACTACTTTGTAAAACCTGTAGGGCTAGGTTTTATAGACGTAACTCTAAACACGTTTTTGTTCCATCTGCGAAATTAAGAGACTGCTATATAACTTCTAAGAGCTATAGTTATATAATGGTCTTTTCCAAATCAATTAAAAAACGTCAAGTAATATCAATCCCATTATGCAACGGAAAAAAATGATTTCGATCTACGCATGCCCCAACATGGGGGATATTTATAGCTTATTCTAACTATACTCTTGCTATAAAATAACAGAAATTCAAAAAGTAAATAAATAATGGTTATTCATTTTATTCACTGTCACTTATATTTTCTTCCCTATTTCGCCTTTATTACTGGTATCTTTGTCGGAATGTCCATTTCTTTCTGCAATTGGCCTATGCGCTCGGTGCAACTCATAAACTATAGAGGTATTTTGCCAGGTTCTTGTGATTGTACTGACATTTTGCTCGTAAAACACACACAATACCTAATCACAATTATTATTATTATTAATAATGTTTCTAATGCATTAATAATGTTTCTAATGCAGGTAGTAAAACACTAAATTAGAGGTTATGTCATATATTCGTTTTTACAGAATATGCGCGTGCGCGTGCTACTCTGGATGGTAATATAAGGATTACTTGTATTATCAATAGTTGCAAAATTTACTGCTCGAACTCTTAGGTTTCCAGGGGTCACTAAAATTGGTGATTAGAGTTACCGAAAGTTATTGCTATGTAACTTTCAGCAACCACATTTTAATTACAGTTGTGGGGTGCATTATAAAACCTATGGTTAAATCTGTTACCAAAGGTTAATGGCTGCTATTTTACTGTTATTAGTTAGATTTAAATTCATGTATAAGAAATTTAACTACAAGGTTATTCTCGACATAAGCTTATGAATTAATCATTATGTATCATATTTATAACTGTTTAATGAAAATAAATAAAAATCGAAAATTACTAATTCCATCAAAAATTTGTTAACACATCATAATATTTGCAGAGCTCGTGAATTTTCTGGAGCTAGAATCCAATTTCACCTGATGCAGAAAAAGTTGCACCTGAATTTACTGCTCTCCTGAGATCGAGTCTTCTTTCTCTATGATCAAAATAGCAAACATGGATGATTTAAAGAAACAAAACATGATATTATGTCAACTTTGAGAAAACGAACTGTCCAATTCGTTCCCAACGATAAAGAAGATGAAATTCTTTAATATCACAATGGAACAAAGAGAGGCAAGTTTTATAAGCGTGTCCAAAAGCGCTTGAGAAGAAACTAAAGTAACCAGAAGAACTAAGGACGTAGTTATAAATAGGTCGATTTAAGGCATGATAAGAGTTTCTTACTTGTAACGGGAAAGTTCTCGCAAATTCTCTTCTCGCTTGTACTTCTTACTGTTTACAATATATTTGCCACACTTCCTGCGATGAGCATATTTTTGTATGGTCCTATTTGTAACTGCTAACCATATCATGGAAATTATAACGTAATTATTATAGCATGTTGTTCGAAGAATACAAGGTAGATTAGCGAAAAATCTAATTGTCTTATAGTCTCTTGGTTTATTTTTAAACAAGATGTTTCAATCAATAGAAATTTCTCATCGTTCTCTACTAGTAGAAATAATTTTACTCTTTGTAGTATACCCGTTCATCCATGGATTCGTAACTAACGTATAAATATTTACCGTGTATTTCCTGAAAGCGGACACCAATTTCAAGGGTAGCGGCATCGTCATCTCCGTTCGGTGATATCCCTCGGTCTATATAGGCTGTTTGTGGGTGCGTTTTTTTAGATTTTATGAAAAGTGAACGCTTGATTTGGCGATTTAGGACCGATTCGCAAGCTTGGTTTGATAAGCTGTTATATAAATATTGCGTCGTATGTAATAAAGTATATTTCTGTGTATCATATTCTGGCTTTGACATTTAAAATTTCCACGTTCGATTCTTACATTAAGTCGCTATATGTCGAATTTTGTGGGTTGATGAACAAATAGGAAGTTCACATAACCAACAATCATGAATGGTTACCCTACACCCTCTAACCCCTTCTACTAGCTGTAAAAGACGCCATAGTCTTCTACATCTCACCGCTACTAACTATACATCAATTGAAATAAATAACACCTAGCCGATGGAACCCGTATCTCCGGTAGCTTAGTTGGTTAAAGTGCCTACGGCCACAGTAGGAGTCCCGGGTTCGAGTCCCGGCTGGAGTGCATTTTTTTCAATTGATATCCTTTACCTGACATGCCACTAAAAACATCCTTTATTATATATATGTAAACGTGGAAATGGGCAATTTTGTTGATGTGGCTTGGAAAACATTGGAGCTGGTAGAACCTATTATCAGAGAATTCCGTTAATATGTTCAAGAATTTAAAATTTAAATGATGAAACTGACGCTTTGGAATAAAATAAATTCATGGGTTACCCGTTCACCTTACTGGAATTATCTACTTATTCATTTTGTGGGATGTCAGAAAACGGCAAATGTAGGTATGTGGGAGTATAAAATATCTTTGCCGGTTAAAACCTGCAGCAGTCCCCAATTTCCTTATCGAACTTTGTGTTCATAGTAGCTAAAAAAATATAGGTAGGTTTGGTATTCGTGAAAATAAGCTTTTAGCGTATTTAATGTATTTTAAGAGGAAAGTGCGTATTAGCGTTTCGAATAAATGTCGCCCTTTACCAAGAAATTTCTCAGGAATGAATGTGGGTGTCAGAAGATTATGATAAAGCACTTCCTTTTGCTTCTCATTTTTTACAATAAATTTATCAAACTTTCCGCGACGAGCATATTTATGAATGGTACTTTTTGTAACTGTTTAACTGTATCCAACTGGTGAGAGACTCTGCTGTGAAACTGAAATACATTTCGGAACAAGTTAGATACGTAAATGTAGTTGAATGGAAATTAGTAAACAATTACAGCACCTCGTTTGAAGTTTGTAGACAAAGTAGATTAAGTAAACATCCGCTGTAGGACTTCCATATTTTCTTGATTTGTTTTTAAACACAACGTTTTGGTCAATACAAATTTCTGATCATTCCCGAGTGAAAAAAGTTCCCTGTTTATAGCATTCTTTATAGTATTTCCGTACATCCATTGATTTGTAAAATGTTTACCGTGTATTCCCTGAATACGAACGCCAACTTCAAGGCTCGTGGCATCGTCATCTCCGGTGATATCTCCCGGTCTATAGAAGGTTTATGGGTGCGTTTTTTAGATTTTATTAAAATGGAACGCTTGATTTGGTGATTTAGGGCCATTTCGAGAGCTCGATTTGATGAGTTGTTATATGCGTCGTTTGTAATAAAGTTTATGGAAACGTGGAAATGGCCAATTTTGGTGATGTGGCTTGGAAAACATTGGAGTTATGGGGCTTCCTAGCACAGAATTCCATTTCCTTCTTTATCTTGTCAAAATACTTATCTAAAAAAACCAAGGAGAAATAGTAGTTTGTTGGCAATGTTGGCTATTTTGTCAGAACTGACAGTTAGTTTGCTTTCCTGGTTGTCTATTATATTTTCATAATCATTTTCTTGGGTATCAACCATCAAAATAAATTGTAGAGGTGTTATCACTGCTGTCATCCTATTTGTACCAGACTATATATTTTTTATTTTTATTAATGGTACTCAAAAATCTTACCTACAACTATTTTTTACTAAAAACAATGTCCGTTCGTTGCAACATGATATTTTCACCTAAAAAATTGTAAATTTTATAATTGCTCTGATCATGATCGTTTATGATCGAAACATATGTAAGCAAGTTACAACTAATGACTGATTATAATAAAAAAAACTATTGTGATAACACCTCTACAATTTATTTTGATGGTTGATACCCAAGAAAATGATTATGAAAAGTTTTAGTATGGGCTAACTTCAGACTGGGGTATAAAGGCTGGAATCTATCAAACGATATTTTCGGTATTTAAAAGGGAAATATAATCTCAACTTTAGCGACATTTAATTAAGTATGGTGAGTATATGTATTACAATAATTAGAAGGGAGTTTACCTTAGTTTAATAGTTTCGATATCGAATATTATTTTGTCGATACTTCGCACCACACAATCTCTACTAACCTCACGAATGTCAACAACATAATTTACATTTTTTTTTCAAGTGTGCTTGTGTCAAAGATTATTAAAGGCAGCAAAAGTAATATAGGCAGGAATAATTTTTTCAAATATTATGTAATTGAAACTTAATTCGCGGGTCGTGCACAAAATATAGTGTACAACTCGTTGCATACTCGTGCACTTGAACTTGAACTGAACTTGAACTTTATGCACTCGCATACCATATGCCTCATTGCTTAACTTGTTGCACAATACATTGATTAAAGTATTCAATGCACAATACACTAGTCTACAACTAGATTGGATGGTTATTCCTCCAGTCAACTTTGAATATAATTTGACGGATGACACTGATGTCTTGAAATGAAATAAATTCATGTGTATTTTTTTTTCCAACTGTATATATATTATGTTACAGACCGTATATGTAAAACACACATACAAAAGGACTAGTCCATATGTAAATGGACTGAAGATATTAGTCCATATGTAGGATAAGAAGCTTGTCCGTCAACAAACGGTCTAGTCGGTTTGCAAAAGAACTAGTCCTATTATATACGGTCTATCTGCAACTAGACCGTATATCACAGAGAGATTTAAACAAAGACAGAATGTATGTGCAATGTTTTCCGGGCGGTTTCGACGTCCGCCATTTCTGAATTACCCCTTCTTTTTTATATAGGCCCATCAAAGAAAGATATTACTTCTTGCTGGTATGTAGTATTTTGAAGGAAAAAAATGTAATTATTTAGTATAATGTATAGGTTACCCTAGATTTTTTCTGCAAAATACATACTAAAAAGAAGGCATATTCTTTATTAATGGGCCTATATAAAAAAGAAGCAGGGTAATTCACTACGATTGCACATACAGTCTGAATGTCATTAGTCCGTATGTTAACGGTCTAGTCCGTATATGAAATGCCATGGCATTTACATACGGTCTGCGCCATTTAGGCCGTATAGATACAGCCTAAACCGTATACATACGGTCTGTTTTCATATACGGGCTGTAACATATACACATAGAAGTGAATTCCCTAATTTCATTATCGAGCATTGTCTCCATAGAGGGCTTTGGTTTCTAATAATAAGCTTTTAACGTAGGATTAGTAGAATTTACCAGGAAAGTACCTTATTAGCATTTCGAGTAAATGTGGCCCTTTGTGGATGAATTATATTACGTACGCGGGTGGCGGGTGTTAGTAGATTGTGATATTACATATCCTTTTGCTCCTTATTTTGTATATTAAATTTTCCACGCTTTCCGCAATAATGCGTATATTTTCGAATAATTCTTTTTGTAACTTCTGTTTAACTGTGTCAAAAGTTTCAAAGGCCCTGCTTTGAAACTGAACAAATTCACAAACTTCCAGCATATAGAGCATATATTTTTGATAGGTTATTTTTATGAATGCATCCAAATATTAGCGGGCTATATAATACGAAACCAAAATACTTTGGGAATAAATAATATTAGCCAAATATGTTTCAAGGGGAATTAGTACACGCTTATCTGCATACACACATAACGTAGATAGGTATATAATATACCTGTTCGAATGATAATTGGCATTTCCAATATACGCTCACATGGCGTTATTAAGAATGACCTTGAACACAATATATTGGGACCCCCTATCCACGGATTCGTATAACTAACGGGAAATGTTTATCGTGGATTCTGTGAAAGGGAACACCAATTTCAAGGGTCGCGGCACAGCCATCTTCGCTCGGCGATAGAAGGTTTATGGGTACGATTTTTTTAGATCTTATTAAAAGGGGATGCTTGATTTAGGGCCGTTTCGAGAGCTCGGTTTGATGAGTTGTTATAAATATAACGTTGTTTGCAATAAAGTTGATGGAAACGGGAAATAGGTAATTCTGCTGCTGTGGCTTACGGAAAACATTGGGGTTTAAGCAACTAACTCCCTATGTACAGTGTACAGATAACAATAGGTATGTTAGGTACCAATTTTTTATTTTATATGTAATTTCAAAATAATCTGCTGTTAAGTACAACTATACATAATAACAATAGAAGTACTGATTACCCCCATTCAATAGCTTAAGCCAAGCTAATTCTCTCCAATATCTAGCACAATATCTGTACATATACAGTGTGGATAGAAATTGTGGAATATTGCTTAAATTTCTTAAAATACTCCTCATATCAAAACATGTTTTAATAAAAGTGTGAAATTATTGCCCGTTTAGTGATATCAAGCAATATTTCATAGCACAAAAAATGTGGTTGCCATGGTAACCGACTTGATTTTTTTAAATGGCACCATATAAGTTTTTTGGTGAAAATTAATACATTGGAACTTTCTGAATACGATACAATAAAATTTGGAAAAAAATACAAAAAAGAAATTAAGTTTTCTATTATGATATTAACAATGTTTATCAAAATAATTATTAACATCAAGAAGTTAGCCATGCCAAAATCAGAACAATGCGAAACTGTCACTAGCTGTCAGTTGCTTGTAATTGTGTGCATTGTTATAGTAAACGTACTTTTTTACTCAATTTTCTGTGTACAAGTACTTAAGTAAGTTATAATAGCGCTTGAATTAAGTGAAACGGAAAGAATACAAGTTAACATACTAAGTACTTAAGTACACCGAAAATTGATTAAAAAATTACATTTAGTGTAACAATGCAGACAATTACACAGCTAGTGACAGTTTCGCGTTATTCTGATTTTGGCATGGCTAACTTGATGTTAATAATAATTATTTTGATAAACATTGTCAATAACATAATAGAAAACTTTTTTTTTGTACTTTTTTCTTATGCGACCCCACTAAAATTGTATTGTTTCGTATTCAGAAAGTTCCAATGTATTAATTTTCACCAAAAAAAGGATATGGTGCCATTTAAAAAAATTAAATCGGTTACCATGACAACCACATTTTTTGTGCTACGAAAGATTGCTTGATATCACTAAACGGGAAATAATTTCCCATAACACTTTTATTAAAACATGTTTTTGATATGAGAAATATTTTAAGAAATAATAATATAAGCAATATTCCACAATTTCTATCCACACTATATAAACGCTTCCAAAGCTAACGCAAATTTGAAATAGGAGGACGAAATATATGGTTATTAAAACCGCCGATAATAAGCTTTTAGCGAATTAAATGGATTTTACGAGGAAAGTACGCTATTACTATTTCAAATAAATATACGCCTTCATCGAGAAATATCTCAGGAAGGTACAGGGTGTTCACGTGAAAGTGGACCACCACATATTACTATATTTAGGTAGTTAAAAATTTGGAGACAACAGTTTTAGTATTTTTAGCGTGTGTTTCCAGGGTGTTGTTGCAATTGATAGATCGCGTAAAAACGTACAAACCGAACTTATGTTTTTAGTAAATGGAACATCCTATACAGGGTATTCCACAACAAACTGCCACGATCGATTTCGCAGAAAATAGAAATAGAAATTTGGATCACTCTGTATTTTTTATCATCAAAATATCAAGACAGTGCACTAAACTAGATTCCATTCTATAAGGAAACCAACCCCAAACAAATAATAAAGACTTTCATAAACCAGAAATTGATAGTGACGATTGGGCCTGCAAAATCGATAACGGTAATTAGTCGTGGAACATCCTGTATATTACTGAATTTTCGGATTCCACGCTTTAACTCGATTCCAACGATATTGATGTCAAGTTTGCTACAGCCATTTTTACAATAGAGGGCACCAAACTTCTTTTTTCGTATTTTCATACCCAGTATCACGGAAATTGAAAGTTTTGAGAAAAAGTTAATATAAAAACTGAATAAAATAATGCCGCACTGTTTTCAATATTTTTTCTTATACTCAAATATTGATGTAATTAAATATACTTACGTCGTAATTGCGATTTCCAAGAATATACCCAGAGTACGGCCTTCAATTTGTTATTTACTCTGTTTCCAATCTTTTCGCAAGGCCTCCAATCTGATATCATTACCTCAAACAAATAAATAATTATTGTTTGCCTGATGTCATTAAAATGATTCTTGAAACTGAACCCGCATAGGAAAATTCTCTAATGTTTTCATAACACTGAACACAAATTTCAAGGCGTATGGGGTTTCGTATGATTTTTTTAGACGATTGTGGTTTGATGAGTTGCTAGACTGAGTTAAGGCTTCGAAAGTTTGTAAAGAAAATGTTTTCTATTGCGAAAATCATACACAGGAAATATTGGAAACCATAATATCCTCCTTAAATTAACTCTTAGTTTTTGCAATCAGGATTTCTTCTAACTATTTTGAAATTGTCCCGAACCTACTTCAAAATACGGACCATATGCCAACGGCTAGGCATTAATAGAATTAAACAATAGAATAATTTAGAACTTCCTATCAACAGTCCTCAAATTACAGCAAAGTCAAATACCAACGTTGAATTTCAATCTTGGTATAATTTCGTATATATTCTTTAGCAAAAACCCATGTAACCAAAAGCTATCAGAATGAAGACGACGGTCTAATTTAACAACTTAAATTTAAAAGGATTCCCTATTTCGGAGAATTTAACTAGTGCACTTTAATTTGGAATCCTCTTTGCCAACGGATGTTACCTAATTTTAAAAGTAAATATGTAATAGGAGACTGGGCTAAAAAAGAAGATTCCTGTTTTAAAATAATATTCTTTTTATGAGTTCTATAGAATTCAAAAGTTGAAGTTACATATTTTTGTAGATGAAATGGTAAAAATAAGTACCTAAACAGTTTGTTACAGAGAAGTTAGCTTTAGTAAAGGCAAGCTCCAAACTCTAGGTACACCACAAAACTTTTTTTATCATAATAAGTGTAATAACGGTGAAAAATTTTGAATGTAACTCCTGTAATTCGGAAGTTTGAAATCAAAATATTCGCTGTCCTGAAAATCATAATACAGAGAAGAATCATTAGAAACCGCTCTTACATTATGATAATTCAGAGTGGCGTTACTAAAGTTTGACGTAAAAGTTTTGACTTTGTATTTCGAAGTTTTAATTACAGCGCACTTGCCTCAACTAACAAAATAGGTGTTAGCAAGTTCGCTAAATAAATAATAAAGTGCTGCGCCAAGGCGTCTCTTTGGCTCAACTAATACGAGCCCCGTCCCATATTAGTTGGCCCAGTCAATCTAAATGTAGCAATTCTTGAATATACTTGAATAAAAATAAAATTTAAGGAAATAATGGTTTCTTTTAGTCAAATCTTTAACAAATAAACTTAATATACAAAACAGTATTATTTTACTAGATAAAGTAACAAAAAATAAGAACAGTAGTATCCAATGTAAAGTTTTGGCCCTAGATAATAAGGCACTCTACTACTTAACTAATGCTACCACTGAGTTACGTCACCTTTTCTACTTATAACAGCTTGAACACGTCTAGACATGGTATTGGCTAACTCCTGGCAATCATTTGGGGCAAAACTATCCCATATATTTTGTAGTCTCGCTCTTAATTCTGGTATGGTCCTCACAGGTGATAATCGTAATTTTTTCTTCATGATATGCCATAAAGTTTCAATTGGGGACAAATCTGGGCTACTGGATACCCATGGTAAAAGCAGAATATTGTTTTCCAACAGCCAGTTTCTAACCCGTTTTGCTGTATGGCACGCAGCGCCATCTTGTTGAAAAATAAATTCAAGTCCAGTTCTTCGGCATTCCTCTAAAGTAGGTTTTAGGTATGTTTCCAGAATATAAATGTATCTTTCGGCATTCACGATACCTTCTACAAAGTGCAGGCTGCATACTCCTTTAGCAGACATGGATCCCCAAGCCATTACTGAATGCAGGAAATTTTATTTTTCTTTTCACACAGCCTAAATGATACGCCTCCTCTTTCTTTCTTATTACTCTACTCCGGCTATCACCTACACACACTTCAAATCTGGATTCGTCACTCCAGTGAACTGAATCCCATTGTTCCTGAGACCAGTGTCTGTATTGTTTTACCAATAACAACCTAGTTTTTTTCTGTGCGCCAGTGAGTAATGGTTTTTCTTTTGCCTAAAAAAGTACTCATAAAAATGATTTAAAACTGCAGATACAAATAAACTTTAAACCTACCTTGTAAACTTTAAAACCCAATTCCATAGCAACCCTGTGGCATGTTGTTCTAGAAAACTTCTTCCCAGTTGCAGTATTCCATAATATACTTATTTCTCCATAATTGGATCGGTGGTTTTTAACAAGTATTCTTCTTAAAGCTCTTTTATTGATATCAGCAACTCTACGCTTTCTTCCAGTTTTTTGCTTTTGGGCGATAGAGGTTGTTATTTTATATAACTGTATGATCTTTCGAACGGTATATCGAGATAAATTGACAATATTACCAATGTCTGATGCCGATTTTCCCGATTGTGACAAAGAAATGATTATCTTCCGTACATCCTCACTAACCGCCTTTCCTCGCGTCATTTTATTAATTTTTTAAGAGTAATATTAACTTGACACTGGGTGAATGAGACTACTGAATGACTTACAAATGTTAAATGAAATTAGTTGTCACAATGAGTTTGTTTATTTCAAAGCCATATTGATATTAAATTTTTAATACATTGGCTCTGCATGTACTCTAAAATACATTCTAAATAATGTTTCTTTGCTTACAATGGAATTATTTAGAAAATGTGTAAAATAATATAAAACTCGCCAAATGTAAGTAGTAAATAATGTTTTAGTAAATTTACGAATCCTGGTTTAGGATTAAAATACCGAATTATAGTTTTTAGCGAGCTGGGCCAACTAATATGGGACGGGGCTCGTAGTTCTCGTAATCCTGATTTTTATGTTCTAATCCCGAATTATCCAAACCTCATAGAACTTATAAAGGGTGTCCCAGAAGTAAGCGCAACATTTTTAACCACACGCTAATGAAAATGATTTGTATTTTACAGCATAATCCAACAATTTTTAAAAAGCTATATTAGTAGACCTTAAAAAATCAAGAGAAATGGCGTTACATTAGATATCTGCCACCAAAAATTTTAAGAAAGTTTCGGGATAAAGTTTTGACTTTGTATTTCGAAGAAGTTTTAATTATTATCACCTAGTTTCCTCGAGTAACAAAATTGATATTAACAAGTCGACCAAATAAATAATCAACTCCTGCACCG